>JAKSZT010053883.1:69826370-70052780 GCA_026826555.1 Tolypeutes matacus
TTTTTTTTTTCAAATACTTTTTCAGTCCCATCTTCTTTCTCTTTTGTTTCTGAGACCCCAATCCAGAAATGTTAGATTTTTTTCTAATAGCCTCACAAGTTCTTGAGAATCTGTTGTGTTGTTGTTGTTGTTTTTCCATTCTATTTTCTCTCTGTTGTTCAGACTAGGTAATTTCTATTGTGTGTTCAAGTTCACTGATTCTTTATTCTTTGTCCTCTCCATCTTGCTGTTGAGTCCATTCATTGAGTATTTTATTTTGGATATTCTATTTTTCTGCTCTAAAATTTTCTTTGGGTTTTTCTTTGTATTTTATATTTCTTTGCTAAGATTATATTTCTTTGATTTTGACTATTTTTTTCATTTGTTTCCAGTGTGTTCTTTATTGTTTGTTTAAGAAATTTTTTGATGGATGCTTTAAAATCCTTGTCAGATAATTCTAGTATCTTTCATCTTGGTATTGACATTTGTTGATCTTTTTATCTTGTTCAAGTTGTAAATTTTCTGGTTCTTGGTATGATGACTTTTTTTTTTTTTTTTTTTTTTGAGAGCTGTATATTTGGGGTACTATATTATGAAAATCTGGAAAGTATTTAAAGATTCTGTTCTATTAGCCCTCCTCTGACATCTTTTTGGTGAGACTAGAAGGCACAACTTCTTTAGTGCCAGGTGGAAGTGGAAGTCTAGGTACCCTACTTGGCCTCCATGACACCTGGTGAGAAGGAATTCCTTGTTACTAGTGGAGATGGTGTGGAAGTTCAGGTTTCCTGTTAGGCCTCTACTGATAACACCCAGGCTAGGTGAGGCAGTGCTCCCCACAGGGCCTGCACTGCTCGGAAGGCCTGGGAGGGTGGGGGGTGTGGCCTCCTTGCTTAAGGGCGGTGGTAAAATTTCTGACTTTTCATTAGAGCTCCTGTGAAACCACCACAGGGAGAGGGAGGAGGTGCTTCATTACAGTCAGGTATTGATGAAAGTCCTAGCTCCCCATTTTGCATTCTCTAATACTACCCCAGCAGTGGGGGGAGGACTGAGGCAGCTTATTGCAGACTGGTAAGGGTAGAAATCTGGTCTTCTCATTGGGCCTTTGCTGACAGGGTAGTGTAAAGCTGCAATTTCTTTTTCTGTGGTATTTGACAGGAATAGAGAGGTTACTACCTAAAAGCTTTATGTCTTGCTAGGCTACCATCTTTCTGGTCCTTGACTAGAGAGATCAAGGTTTTGTTGGTGCTTTTCTTTTTTTTTTGGCTCTGCCTGTTGACATTTCTGACACTGGCACATTGAGGCAAAACAAACCCCAGGGAACTCATTCATCATGTTATTCCTTGGGTCCTCAGATCTGTAGTGAGTCTTCCTTCTTTGCCCCCCTTTCAGAGTTTTCATATGTTTGATATTATGTTATATATAAATAGCATTTGACATTAATCAGTGTTGTTAGAGTATAGAGAAAACCATATCTATCTCATCTTTCCAGATACATAACCCCCATTAATCTTCAAAAACTATAATGTTATTTTTTTCTAGTAAGCTCTCTTTCTAGTAAGCTTTCCTGTCTTCTTTTCTCAGAAGGTTATTTGAACTGAACTTGTTCATTATCACTATAAACATAATTTTTGGAATATAATGTAAATTGATCTCTATGAGAGAAACATAAAAATTTACAAAAGAGAATTTTAATATGTAATGAACTTCTTAACTATAAAATCCATAAATATTTCAAAACACCAGGATGTGTTTATATACCAGTGAAATGGCCGTTAATATCTAAATCTTTTTGTGTTTCTATACCAATTGTTGATTGTTTATGTAAATCAGAAAGATTTGTTTGCTATTTAAGTAAATTGTGAAGATGCCTATATTTAGTGGAATGACCTCATGATTGGAAAGGAAGGAAAAGTGAAATTTGTTGTGGATGCAAGTAGATTTTAAATTGGCATTTCAGGTTAAATTATAATAATAGCTGGAGTGAAAACTGAACTAGTGGACAAGACACCTCAATTCTTGTCAAATTTTAACCACTAAGTGGAGAAGCACCAAAGATAAATAAATCTCTTCTCTTCGACTATATTCCACCTCTCGCAAAGTTCCTGCCAGAATAATTGGATGGAATATGCCATGGTATGTTTAATGATTAAATGAGGTAGGTAACTACCTGATCACAGGTCACCTAGATCTTTGCCAACAGAGATTTACTGTTGTGCACACAGTGCTTACTCTCCAAATCTCAGTTCTTCTGTATAGGATGACTGGGCATGAGCTGTCCTGGAAATTAGTTTCTCTTTTGTTATTATTATTTTAAAATAATCGTTTAAAAGAACAGGTCATTTAGTGTAAGTGACATAGAAGTTCAGTTATATTTCTCTTGGAGATTAACAGGGGAATTTATTTGAATTATGAGGTGGGGTTTGGGACACATGGATCAATTATGAATAAACGACAAAGGGTCAAAACTGGATTTATAAGATTAAAAGAGAGTTTCCCGATGGATGTAATTTTAGTAGGAAAATAAGCGGTTTCCTTTTTTCCTAGTACATGTCCTTTTTTAGTGGATGGACACACACATAACTTTATTCACATAGGCACATACAGACACTTTATGTATAATGCGAGGTACTTAAGATACTGGCATTGGGTTTGAATCTTTGAATGGAACAAGCGCAAATCGTTTTCTAATTGAGACAAGTGTGCAGTCTGAAGGATATTTGCCCACACCCCACAATTTGTACATGAGGCATGTAAATGATCAGGTCTTAAAATAAATAAAAGTATACTCTGTTTCTATAGTAATTAATCTAGGGACTACACTTAAACTTATCTGTTAGTCTTAATTGGATTTATAAGGTAAAATTTGTCTGTGATCATTTATGGATGATCTAATTTTCCATTACCCAAAAAGCAAATCCAGATGCTATCAGAAACTCTTAATGATATTTAGTTCTGGCTCTTCTGAGAAAGTAGAGAAAGATTGTAGCCAGACAACAGCAAAATATCTTATAGACTAATTTGCTCATTTTTCCCAAATGCTTTTTCTGCTGCCATATCACCATTCACAAACCAATTCTGGCATTCCCAAATAACTAATTTATCTGGACTATTCATACATAATGATTGTGTTATTTTTTGGCTCAGGATCACATGGCTTTTGAAAACTGAAACCAGCTTAATTTCATTATAGCTGATTTTATAATGTTCCACACAGTTTTCACTGTAGAATAGAGACAGCAGCATGGAAGTAATGAAAGATTAATATTTGTTATAATTATTTATCAAATATTTATTATTTATATTTATTATGATTCTACCTCACAAATAATCTTATTTTAAAAGCATTTTGTTCTAGATGATTAATGATTTCTCTAAATTATCTTTTGACCTGGGACACGATTGTCATTTGTCACATTTTAGAAGAGGGCAAAAGAGACTAAATACAGATTCTACATTAGGAAGATTTAAGGCCAAAAAGATAAGATGTATGAAAAAAAACGTAATATAAAACCCAGCAAAAATGCTTATTGAGAATTTATTATGTGCCAAATGCTCTTTGTTTTGTATTATTTTATTTCATATAATTGTATATTACATATATTTTACTTTGGAAAACAAACTGCATATGATAAATAGCTGGAAAATATACTTATTTGAAAATACTTGTTAATCATGGCTGTAATTAAAACATTAAATTATAGTGCAATATGATCACAACAAAACTTTTTGTTTAACTTCCTCTAAAAACTTACTGTTCTTTTCTACCTTTTCTGAGCTATGTAAGATAAATTTATCATTATTGTTTTTTTCATGATTAAGATCTTTAATGTATCTCAAAATTATTATTCAAAGTGTAAATAATATTTGAAATAAGTTTTATTGAGCCTATATTAAGTCCTAAGATTTTTTAGAAGAATAAATACCCAATATATCTTTGTTTGTGGTTCACCATTGAGTGTCAAAAATTTATTGAAATTTCTTCCTCTCTGCTCACCATTCTTTTAGTAGGTGATGATTCCCTCTTACCCAGAAACGTAACTGGTCTCCAAATATCTCTTCTTGTTCACTGATAACTTAATCTGTCAGTGTTCGTTCCGAAGAACCAAAATAATCATGTCACCCGTCTTAAACTTTTATCCCAGAAAGATTAACCAAAATCCTTAACAAGGTCTCCAGACTGCAAGATCTGTTTTCTTTTCAACGCACCAATGTCTCCAACATGGTCCGTGCTCCACTAAGTCTCTGTCTTGTTGACTGCTGATTTCCCAGAGTCTATTATAATACCTCACACATATTAGAGGCTCAGTAAATATTTGTTGAAATAAATAATGAGTGCACTTAAATACTTAACATGTAATGTGCCTATGCACTCTAAGAGGCCCTAGAAAAAAAAGAGATGAATAAGACAAAAAACAATTTTCACAGAGCTCAAACACACAAAAATCTAAATAAAGTAACATATAATATAGTTTTAATTTTCAGTTACTTGGCTTGGATTTTTCCACCTTTAACATAGGCATATGTTTGTTTCCAGAGTAGGAACCCCAGACATACAAAAAAGAACTGGACGTGAACAATTGCTCCCATGAGAATGATTCTGGATGGACCAGGTTCCCACTGCAACTTTATTCAGGGTTCCTTTGATAGCTGTCCTAGTTTTGACCCAGACTGACCCACAGAATCTAATTGCCTCATACATTTGTGGATTTTTACTACAATGGTGACAGAAACAAAATGCTAGGGCACACAGAGGAATTTTTAATGAAGAAATCTTTATATTGGAGATAGCATCTGATTTCTGCCTTAAAGAATAAGTAGGGTATATCAATATAAGGAGTATGAGGAAGGCTTCTAAAAAGAAGAAACATCATGAGGAAAATTGGGCCTAGGAAAGCAGTTTTATTAGGCTGTACTATAAAGTGAGTGGTGAAATAGGAAGTAATATACAGTAATGTGGAAAAATAAACTTGGGAAAGATTGTGAAGAGGCATAAATGTCTTCTGAAAGAAATTAGACTTTTTAAAAACTAGGAAACTATCAATGTATTTTAAATAGGGGAATAGCATGCTTACCATGTATTAGGAAGATAATTATAGCCACAATGTGAAAGATAGATTAGGAATGGAAGATGTGGCAGAAAAGGTGAAGAGGGAATTGAGGAAGTTAGCCCATATTTTGAATGAAAGAAAGATTTATTTAAGTTTTCTATGTAAGAAAGAGTACATATCCATGAATGAGATCACAGCTAAGTACACACTCAACAAATATCTTTATATTTTATATAAATTTGTGTGGGAGAAAAACATCAAAAAACAAAATAAAACTCACATGGGGTCTACATACAAATTAATACTGCATAAGAAAAAAAATAGCCATTCAAAAACAAGTGATATGCAACAAAAATAAAAATTAATCAAATAAGTCCCAAAGAGAAAAAATTGAGGTTTAAGTGCATATTTCATTTATTAAACTACCATACAATTTTTTTAAAAAAATGAAAACCTTGAACAATTATATGAATTATTATAATAACATTAACAATAGGTATTGTTTTAATGTCCCATAATTTAAGTAATTTAATCCTCCTAATACTCCTATTATTAGTTAAATAACTTAAAGAGCTCCATGTCACAGAGGTGGAAACTGAATTAGAGAGTGGTTTAGTAACATCTCTGTAACTCTCAAGGTCTACAGAGATGACAAATAGAACTGGAATCTAACAAATAGTAAAACTGGAATCTGAAAAGAAGAGATCAGGCTTGCAATCCTGTGTTTGCATCCTCACAACTGTTCTGTTTCTTTCATTTCTTTTAGTTAATACTCTGGTTTAAGTTACAGAAGACAATTAGTGCAAAGTTTTAAAAAAGGGATGAAGTTTTGTTTTTTCTCCCTGTGGAAAAATGCTTCTCTAGTTCTTCTTTCTCCCACATTTTCAGCTTCTTGATCTTACTTGTAATTTAGGAGATCCATTCCCGCTTCCTTTCAATTATTCTCTCTTCTGTGGAGCAAACACAGAACTTACATATCGCTTTACCCCATTCAGAAATCAAAGGAAACTTTATATATTCAGATCTATTTTCCTTATAAATAAAGGGACATTATACATATACTCATCTCTCTATATGCATCATCTATCCATCTATATATCTATGTATGTATCATCTATCCATATTTATCTATTTATCTATGTACCTATTGTCTATTTCATACACAAAAACAGTTCCTCTATATACCAAAATATTAGTAAACCTTATCTCTCAGTGAAGGGATTAAATTATTTTATTTTTTCCTTGTACCCTTCTGTATTTTCCAGTTGTTCTATAAGGAATGAGAATTTCTTTAATAGTTAGATGTTTTTAATATTTTTAATTTATATTTCAATCATTATGGATTAAAACAGAATCAAGATACCATTCTCAAACTCAAATATTTACAATGATCCAGAAGAAGTTAAAAGTTTACAACACCACTAGGACCTAAAGCTGACAAATAGCCTGATGCCAATACCTAGAAAGTATCTCCAAAACTATAAGAAATTAATTAAGCTAAATTTAAGATAACCACCAAAAGACTTCCTCAACTTTTATCTTACCAAATAAAACCTTTGAAAAAAAGAAAAAGAAATTCTGTTCCCTATGAGAACCTTAGTGTATTTTTTCTATACATACATATTTATTAGTTGTCTAATGCTGTGAACATTAACAACAATAATTTATTAACTTACATAGTTTCTGTGGATCAGGGATTTGTTAGTCACTTGGCTGGGTGTTTCTGGCTAAGATCTCTAGTGACACTGCAGTCTGATGTTGGCTGAGGGTGCAGTCATTTAAAGACTTGCCTGTGGTAGAAGGATTCACTGCCAAGGGGAATCACATGACTGGCAAGGTAGTGTTGGCTGTTGGTAGGAGGCCTCAGTTCCACTCCTCATGGGACTGTCCATTTGTCTTCTTGAGCACCCACATACTATGTTGTTGGCTTTTCCCAAAGTAAGTAGTACAAGAGACCAAGAAGAAAACTGCAATGCTTTTATGAAGTCATACACCATGGAAGTCACACACCATGAATTCTGTTATATACTATTAATTATGCAGTCTGGGTTTCAAGGTGTAAAGAGCTCTATACAAGAACATGGATACCTGGAAACAAAATCACTCTAAGTGCCATCTTGGAGGCTGGTTACTACCAGTATTTCTTGAATTTTAAAATAGTTTTAATATTTTTAAAAAAATTTAATATAGCCACCTTTCAAGTCATTAGTATTCTTCTAAATATTTTTTAATTCCAGAATATTTCATTATGTAAATATGCACAATTGCATAGCTATACATTATTAAACCCATCTACTCTTATTGAAATATTTAGTTTGATTAATTTTTTAACCATTTTAAAACAATGAACAAATTTAATGCTAAATTTTTAGACAAAAAATTAATATGAATCTTTAAATATTTTACTAGAATTAGACTCTCTGGTTCTAATGGTACAAGCCTGAATGATAAACTTTGGATATACTGGCAAATTGTTCTCTAAAAGGTTGCTTCAATTTCCTTCCCATTAGCAGAGAATTGTGAGTTATTCTTACTTTCTTCAATCTGATAATCAAATTACCTTATTTTTTATTCACTAATATTTCTTTTTTAACTTTATTTTATACATTTAATAATTGAAAATATAAACAATTAAAAACTAAAAAGTAAACACAGATGCATCAAACAATATGTTACACAATATATTTGATTCATAGTAACACAATCATACAGTATTTATCCTTTTGTATCTGGCTTGCTTCACTCAACATAATGTCCTCCAGGTTCATCCATGTTGTCATATGCTTTATGACTTCATTTCTTCTTACAGCTGCATAATATTCCATCGTGTGAATAAACCACAGTTTGTTTATCCATTCATCTGTTGATGGACACCTGTGTTGTTTCCAACTTTTGGCAACCGTGAATAATGTTGCTATGAACATCGGTGTGCAGATATCCGTTCTTGTCACTGCTCTCAGTTCTTCTAGGTGTATAACCAGTGTGGTATTGCAGGGTCACGTGGCAAGTCTATATTCAACTTCTTTAGGAACTGCCAAACAGTCCTCCACAGGTGGCTGTACCATTCTGCATTCCCACCAATAGTGAATAAGTGTTCCTATCTCTCCACATCCTCTCCAACACTTGTAGTTCTCTATCTTTTTAACAGTGACCATTCTGATAGGTGTGAAATGATATCTCATTGTAGTTTTGATTTGCATTTCCCTAATCATTAGTGATGTTGAGCATTTCTTCATATGTTTTTTTGCCATTTGTATTTCTTCTTTGGACAAATGTCTATTCAAGTCTTTTGTCCATTTTTTAATTGGGTCATTTGTCTTTTTATTGTTGAGTTGTAACATCTCTTTATATATCCTGGATCATTAATATTTCTTTAATTACTACTTCTACTGAAAATTATTCATAAGCTTATTGGTTATTCATTATTTTTGGAATTGAAAACATATAATTTTTCATATCTATATAATTTTTTTCTTTTCTATTTTAACTTTTTTCTTAATGACTTTTTAGAGCACATTATATGTTAAAACTATAAGTCTTTGTTTATTAATACTTTTTTAAACATTTTAAGATTTCCAGAAAATTTGAGAAGATTGTATAGAGTTCCCATATGTCCCACACCCTGTTTCTTTTATTATTAGTATCATAAATTAGTATGACCTTTTATATTACAATTAGTGAGCCAACATTGATACATTATCATTAATCATCATTCCCATTTTATTCAAACTTCCTTAGTTTTTAACAAATTTCTTTCTTCTGTTTCAGCGTTTCACGTTACATTTACTTGTTACCTGTCCTTAGGCTCCTCTTGGCTGTGACAGTTTCTCAGGCTTTCTTTGTTTTTGATAACCTTGAAAATTTTGAAGAGTGCTGATCATGTATTTTCTAGAATGCCCCTCTATTGGAATTTTTTGTTGTTTTTTTCTTCATAGTTAGACTAAATTTGTTTTTTTTTTTCATTACAACGTATTAAGGTTATATACTATCAGAATAATTTATCACTGTTAATTTTTACCTTAATCTCCTGGCAAAAGTAATGTGGGTTAGGTTTTTCCACTGTACGGTTATTCTTTCCCTCTATTTTTCATGCTGTGCTCTTGGGAGGAAGTCACTATGTGAAGACCACACTTAACAAGGGTAAGTTATGCCCACCGTGCTCGAGGGTGGGGTGTCTATATAAATTATTTGAAACTCTTCATATTTATTTTATACTTTGGGTTATAGTCTAGTAATAGACCTTTATTATTTTGCTGTGCACATTGTTCCAGCTTTAGACATTGGCAGCTCATTAACTTGGTTTCTGTGTCTCTCCTACATATTCCCATCAATGTAGGCTTTTTACATTTTTTTAAGTTATTCCTTACTTTCAGGCACTACAAGATATACTAGGTCTCCAGGCCCCGCCAGCCTGTATATTTCCTGCCCTAGCCCTAGCCCCAGTCATTTGCCTAGTAGCCCTGTTGTTTTTGTTTCGAGAATGGTATTAGGAGCCAAGATAGGGGCATAGGCATGCTTATTGCTACTGGGATATCATTGCATCTAAGCCCCTTCAGCTGACAGAGCAAGGAAATATGTGTTTGTCCATATACACGTATCTATAAATATCTCTATATGTAACCATACATGTCTATATTAAGCTAAACATGAGTTCATAGGGATGTCTCTAACTCTAATCCATCACCATATGGATTATTCCAGCCTCCTGTCCTTGCTTACCTATAAATTCCCATCCAATAGTGAGAAATTGGCTCCCACTCTGCTTTTGGCTCCCATTTATTTAATTGTTCAATTCCAGTATACATATATAACATTATAAGAATTGTTAACCTTTATGTCAGTGGAAAACATCTTTATCAACTGAAGTACAGTGGTTACGTGCAGTTCCTATTGCCTTTTGTTTTATGAGTCTACTCATTTCTGGGCTTAGGTCAGCAGCTTTTTCTCCCACCCCCTTTAGTGAAGTGAAGTTGTTTCTTCCATTTATAATACACTTAAATCCTTTTTGTCACAATCTGCGTTCTATCTACATTTCCAACCTTCTAAATGAGTTTTTTTTTAAATATATATTTACAAACATTAAGTTTAATTTTTTGTAAAGTTGTATGGATTTAGAACAAGCATAATCTCATGTAGCTACCATTACAGTATCATACAAAATAGTTTCATTACCCTAAAAAGTCCTGTGTTTCACTTATTCAATCCTCCCTCATCTCTCCCAAATCCCAGGCACCCCCTGATTTTTAAAATTTTCTCTATATTTTATTTCTTTTCCAAAATATCATATAATTGGATCATATACTATGTAGCTTTTTCAGACTGACTACTTTCATGAAACCATATGCATTTAAAACAGTTCTTTCTATCATTGAATAATATTCCATTGTATGGATGTAACTTTTTTTTTTTTAATCCTTTCACCTATTGAAGAGCTTGATTGATTCCAGGTTTTGGCAATTATGAAAAAAACTGCTATAAATATTCATATACAATTTTTGTGTGAATATAAGTTTTCAAATCACTTGGGCAAATAAATACTTAGAAGTGTGCTTGTTGGATTGTATGTTTAGACAATGTTTAGCTTTTGAAGAAACTACCAAAATATCTTCCAAAATGACTGCATCAGTTTGCTTAAGCACCAGCAATGAATGAATTTCTATTGTTCTGCATCCTTACCAACTTTTGATATTTCATTGGTTTTCAGCCATTCTAATAGGTGTATAGTGCTATCTCATTGTAGTTTTAATTTCCAATTCCCTAATTACAAATGGTGTTGAACATCTTTTCATATGCTTATTTGCCAACTGTTTATCTTCTTTGTTAAGGTGTCAGTTCAACTTTTGGGACTATTTTTTTAAAAATTGGATTGTTTTCTTACTTAGTTTTTTGAGATTTTTTTTTTTTTGTGTGTGTATAATTTGGATATAAATCTTTTATTAGATATATGTTTTACACATGTTTTCTCCCAAATTATGCCTAACCTTTTCATGCTATTATCAGTGTCTTTTGTAGAGCAGTTTTTAATTTCAATAAAGTCCAATGTTTTTCATTAATCATGTTGTATCTAAAACTTGTTCTTGTGTCTAAAATTTCATCACAAAACTCAAGGTCACCTAGATTTTTTTCTATGTTTTATTGTAGAAATTTATTAGTTTTTCATTTTATATTTATTTTCATGATCCATTTTGAGTTAATTTTTGTAAACTGTTTGTGTCTAGTTTCTTGTCTCCTTTTTCTCTTCTTTTTTTTTTGGCACATGTATGTCCAATTTTTCCAGCATCATTTGTTGAAAAGACTGTTCTTTCTCCATTGAATTGCCTTTGCTCCTTTATCAAAAACCAGTTGACTATATTTATGTTGAAGTCTAGTAATATGGGTCCTTCAACTTTGTTCTCCTTCAGTTTTCTGTTGACAGTTAAATCTTTTGTCTTTACGTATAAACTTTAGATTAAACTTACCGATATCTACAAAATAGCTTTCTGGGATTTTGAATAGGATTGCATTGAATCTATAGATTAATTTGTGAAGAATTGTCATCTTAACAATATTGTGTCTTCCAATCCATGAACACAGAATATATTTCCATTTCTTTAGATCCTTTTTGATTTCTTTAGTCAGATTTGAAGTTTTCCACATATAACATATTTTGTTATATTTATACCTAAATATTTTTTTTTAATTTTTAGAAAGACACTTAGATTACATAAATGTTACACAAAAGATATAGGGATTCCCATATGCCCCACTCCCCACACCTCCCACACCCTCCCACATGAACATCCTTCATTAGTGTGGCACATTCATTGAATTGATAAATGCATGCCATTGTAAATGTTTGTTTTTTATTTCAAATTCCTGTTATTCATTGCTGGTATACAGAAAAGAAATGGACATTTGTATATTAACCTTGTATTCTGCAATCTTGGTATAATCACTTATTTGTTTGAAGAGATTTTTTTTAGACTTGTGGGATTTTCTACATAGTCATGTCACCTAACAAAAACAGTTATATTTTGTATTTTGTTGTTGTTGAAAGCTAGATATGATGTATCAAAAAGCAGAAAATGAATCACATAGTTAATCTGGATAGGAGTTGTAATATGTTTAATATTTACTGTAGTTGTAAGTGCCAGATGCTTCAAAATCCTCTAGTGTCTTTGTTTTTTGCCTCCTTCTTATAGATATTATGCCTCATGGCTCTTTCTACATTTATTGTACTGGAGCCCTGTTGATATTGTGGTGTCATGTCAGTGTTGTTGTAACAAACCCAAAGCAGATAAAAATGGAAAGTAACTTAACATTTGAAAGCATGTCCCACATGACTACAGTTTGAATGCTCAGTGTAATTTATTTGCTCTATTAATTGCAGCTTCAGATATGTCTAATGCACAATATCCAGGTCAGGGCACACAATATATTTGAAAGTAGAGTATATGAAAGTCTTTAAAATCCATCAGCTAAGAGCTGTTGGGCTGCAGATGAATGCCGTTTAATGAGAGAACTCAGGAGGCATGTCCGACACTGCCATCAGAAAAGGACCTAAACCTCTTGGAGGTGGGAAACCTTGGCAGGATGTCAATGAAAATGGCAGCAAGTTTCTTCTTAGCAAAGCACAGGCAAAGAAGCCAGGAGCCAGATTAGAGGCCACTCTTCTTCAACTGATGCTCCCCAGGGCAGAATCTACACTGGGTTGTTATGAGAATTGCTAGTCTAAGTGGCACTAAGTCAGTCCATATCATTTCTTTGCACATGTGTCTGGTTACCACTTATTACAAAGACATGTTTTTCTCAATTTGTTTACATTCTGTTTGAGGTCAACATGTTTACAAGTTTTGGGGATTCAAGATCATGAATATCATTTCATCACACAATAGTAAGATGTGGGGGAGGACAAGTATGCTATCATTTTATGATTAATTCCCAGTCTTTTAGTGGATTGAGTCCCTGGGCTATGAGTTTTACAAATGTTTCTTAGTCCTCCTCTTAGATCGGTCTAAAAGCCTAGAGGAGGCTGGAGGTGGGTGAGGAAAGGCTCTGATAAAGTCTTTTGACCTATATTTTAGGCTTTTGTGATGGAGAAAGGGCTGGGCATATTTCAAAATGGATACATTTTTCCTCTCCCTGCCAGAGCCAGGGGGAAATCTTTCTTGGCCCTAACTGTCAGTTCCTGGACATAAGACCCATGGAAGTTGGTATGGACAGGCTAAGGCTATGGTCCCTAGGAGTTTCTCACACTCACACTCAGCTCATCCATTCAATCTGCAGCCACTCATCACAATTACCGTATAAGTGCACCTACAAGTTTCTGGTTCAAGGGCTTCTGCTCCATGTGAAGAGCTTTAGCCTGTGAAAATCTGTGTTTACATGTGTCTCCACATCTCCAAGTGGTGGTTTACTGCAACTCCAATTCCCCCATGGGACTAAGATAAGTTATTAATTTTCAGTTTGTTAAACTTTTCTCTTGCTTTAAGTATGGGAATGATGACTTTTGAGATCTTTACATGTCAGAGCTGCTCAAACTTTGTTTTTCATACATGTTACACTTTTTTTTACTGAGTGTATCATTTATCTTTTAGCTGTGCTTATAGTTATTTTTTTGTCATAGAGCAATTTTATTAAAATTTATGCCACCAATGGTTAAAAAAATAATGCTCTCAATTGTTGCCTTTGGTTCACACAACATCATATAAATAGTGTATTTGAATCCATGAAGCATTTGTTTTGGTATAGGAGATGTAACAGGAATTGACTGTATTGTTTATTTTTCCTTCTCTGATCTATAAATTCCTATTTATCAAATACTAATTTTTATACACCCAGGTGTTGGTTTTTCCCTTTCTAATGTTGTACAAATATAATACTATTTTATTAATTATAATTTTGTTATATTTTCTAATGTTTAAAAGAACTGGTACCTCACAGCTACCCTTTTATATTCAAAACAATCTTGACTCTTTTTATGAAGCCTATCAGAACAGTAGAATCAGCAAGTGCTGCTTTTTGTGAATCAAAACAAAACAACAACAACAAAAAAACCTCTGTTTCCTAAGCATTCCTACCTTTTTACCAATCCCAGTTCCTATATTCACTCTAAGGTGCTGTTTCCTCATTTGGGGGTTGAGAGGATGGGAAAAGATTGAATAGAAACTTATAAATTGGTTTCAATATACTTTGTTTATAATCTTCCAATTAGAGCTTTGAAGACTGAAGTAGATATAGAAAGAAAAAAATATCATAGAAATGCTTGCTGGGAAATGTAATTTTAATGTGTTCTATGGCTTCAAATACCTAAGCATTAAGATGCCTTAGTAGAACAAAATGGCATGAGATGAATGTCAGGTAGTAAAATGGAATTGGATTGGTAGTTTTCCTTATAAATTAACCCTCAATGTGTAAATCTAAATAGATTTTATAGCAGTGTTAAAATATCCTGGCAGTTTAAAGAAAGAATGTACATTTGGACAAAAAAAAAAAAAAAAAAAAAAAAAAAACTAGTGGCGGACAACCAGCAAGACGGTGGCAGATTAAGGAGCTCCTAGATTTAGCTCCTGCTACAGGGCAGTTATAATCACCCAGAGTTATCTAAAGCACCTGTTTGGGGGTTCCAGGAGACCAGAAAAGCATACTGTAACATCCTTGAAAGAATAGAAGGAGGAGACTGCCCATCTGCAGAGAAGATCCGTAAGTAGAGCACTCCATGCCCCAGTGGCCCATCCTCCCCTAGTGGCACAAGCTACCTTGGGAGCTATTCCATGGCTGGAATTGGAAGCTCCATTTCCCAAAAATTGGGGAGGAAGAGACGGATGGGCACCGACTTCAGCTACTAATTAGTAAATTTGGCTGGCTAAAGTATAACTCTAAGAACAGCTGAAGTTTGAACCTGTCCAAGTAGGACAAAGGCTGGTAACTGCCATTTTGACTCCACCCCCGGCATGAGGGGAAGCTGGGCTGACTGAAAATCACAGTGACCAGTGACAGTTTCTTTCACCCAGATCAGCTTACAGCCCTAGCATAGGCTTCAGTCCCACCTCTAGCAGGAAGGAATCTTGTGAGCCCTGTACCAGCCACTCCAGGTAACTGTAGGTACATTTGGCTGGCAGAAACTGAATAGTCGGAAGTCAACCGGGGCAACTGTGGTCATTTTGGACCAACACAGCAGAGATTGCTGCCCATACCTTCAGCTCCATCCCTATCCCAGGGAGGGGAAAAAGAGGTGTGAAGCTTCATCAGTCTCTTTGGGCAACTATAGTCTAGGCTTGCACAACTTGGATTACTACACATAGCTGTGTCTCTGTTCCTATCCCTGGCAAAGGAGAAAGTTGGGAGAAGCTTCACTGGTCTCTGGGGCAATGGAGGCAGCTTGATTCTTACTACACAACCAGCAAGGGAGAGAAGGACAGATGCCTTAAACTAAAGAGAGAAACTGCACCCAGAATAAGTACATCTAGTAAGCCAGATGCCAAGACACCAACAAAAAATTATAATCCACACCAAGAAACAGGAAGATATGGCCCAGTTAAAGGAACAAGATAAGCCTCAAGATGACATAAAGGAGTTGAGACAACTAATTATAGATGTTCAAACAAATCTCTTTAATAAATTCAATGAGATGGCTAAAGAGATTTAAGGATATTAAGAAGACATTGGATGAGCACAAAGAAGAATTTGAAAGCATACATAGAAAAATAGCCCATCTTATGGGAATGAAATGTACAATAAATGAAATAAAAAATACACTGAAATCATATAATAGCACATTTGAGGAGGCAGAAGAAAGAACTGGTGAGCTTGAAGAAATGGCCTCTGAAAGCAAACATGCAAAAGAAGAGATGAAGAAAAGAATGGAAAAAATTGAATAAGCTCTCAGGGAACTAAACGACAGCAAGAGACGTGCAAACATATGTGTCATGGGTATCCCAGAAGGAGAAGAGAAGGGAAAAGTGGCAGAAGAAATATTTGAAGAAATAATGGTAGAAAATTTCCCAACCCTATTGAAAGACATAGATATCCATGTCCAAGAAGCACAACGTACTCCCATCCGAATAAATCTGAATAGATCAACTCTGAGACACATACTAATCAGAATGTCAAATGCCAAAGACAAAGAAAGAATTCTGAGATCAGCAAGAGAAAAGCAATGCATAACATATAAGGGATACCCAATCAGATTAAATGCTGATTTCTCATCAGAAACCTTGGAGGCGAGAAGGCAGTGCTATGATATATCTAAGATACTGCAAGAGAAAACTTACCGCTGAGAATCTTATATCCACAAGATTGTCTTTCAAAAATGAGAGTGAGTTTAGAATATTCACAGATATACAGAAACTGAGAGAGTTTGCAACCAAGAGACAAGCTTTGCAGGAAAAACTAACTAGTGTGCTACAGTCTGAAAAGAAAAGACTGGAGAGAGAGGCTTGGAAGAGAGTCTAGAAATGAAGATTATATCAGTAAAAGTAAATAAAAGTGTCAAAAGAGTGGTGAAAATATAAGATGACAGAAAAAAACAAAATATTTTGAAATAAATTTAACAAACGATATAAAGCACTTATATTCAGAAAACTATAACTCATTGTTAAAAGAAATAAAAAAGACTTAAATAACTGGAAGACATTCCATACTCACATATTGGAAGACTAACATCATTAAGAAGTCACTTCTACTCAAATTGTTATAAAGATTCAATGGAATTCCAATAAAAATTCCACCAACATTTTAAAAATTAAATGGAAAAGATGATTATCAAATTTATTGGGAAGGGTAAGGAATTCTGAATAGCCAGAAACATCTTAAAAGGGAAAGGCAAAGTTGGAGGACTCTCACTACCAGACTCTAAATCATATTACCTAGCTACAGTGATAACAGCAAGGTATTGGCAAAAGACAGATGCATAGACCAATGGAACCAAATTGATGGTTCAGAAACAGACCCTCACATCTATGGTCAAGTGATTTTTGACAAGCCTGTCAAATCCACCCTGCTTGGGCAGAACTGTCTATTCAACAAATAGTGCTGAGAGAACTGGATATCCATAGCCAAAAGAAGGAAAAAGGACCCCTATCTCACACCTTATACAAATATTAACTAAAAATGGCTCAACAACCTAAATATAAAAGCAAGAACCATAGAGCTTCTAGAAGAATGTAGGAAAATATCTTCAAGATCTTGTGGTAGGTGGTGGATTCTTAAAGGAGATTAGAGAAGGACTGATGTGCACTACTGATGTTTAATATATGTCTAAGTTTTAGTAACTTTACTGTAAAAGTGTGGAAATGTATAGAGTTGATGATAACACATTATAGTGAGCAACAGCTGGTTTAGAAATGGGAATGTGGCTGAAAAGGGTAGTCTAGGGATGTAAATGCCAATTGAAAGAAAGCTAGAGAATAATCTAGGGACTGACTAAAACAGTAAACCCAGAGGTGGATGAGAATTGTGGTTGATGGTACAGATGAAAGAGTGTCTTTTGTGAGCTAGAGAAGATGTATGTCACTATTGCATGGTGGTGGGAATGTGGAGAAGCATGGGAAAAATATAACTGAAGTTACTTATGGACTGTGGTTAACAGTAATAATGTAATATTCATGCATCTATGCCAAAGATGTACTATGTTGATAATGGGGGAGTATTGAAAAAGCGTGCCAAATGTATGCTATGGTAATCGTCTGATGATATTATCTCATAATCTGTAACAAATATTCTATCATGGTGTGGTGTGTTGATAGAGGGGTGTTGTATAGGAATTCTGCAATTGTGCATGATTGTTTTGTTAGTTTACAACTTGTCATAAAAATATACTTAAAACATAATAATAGGGTGAGTTGGGGGAAAATACACCAAATGTAAGATAGGTCTATAGTTAGTAGTAAGATTTTGACAATATTCTTTCATAATTTGTATTAAATGTCTCCCAATAAGGCAAGGTGGTGGTGGTGGGTTGATGTATGGGACCCCTATATAATGTTATGTATGTTTACTTGTAAGTTCACAACTTTTACTATACACTTATTGTTTATGTATGTTCATGTATAAATGATATAGTAATTATAATAATAATGGTAATAGGCTGGGTTGGGGGAAAAATAAACCAAATGTAAGGTACTTTGGTTAGTAGTAATATTTTGAGGATGCAATTTAATCGTTAGTTAAAAATGTTTCACAGCAATGCAAGGTACTGTTGGTAGGGTGAGGTATGAGAACTCTGTATGATGTTATGTATTTTTGTTTTGTAAGTTCACAACTAATACTATACACTTATTGTTTATGTATGTTTATGTATGAGTGATATACTTCAGTAAATTAAAGAAAAACACTAAAAAAAAAAGCAGTGGCTTGATGGAGAAGAAAAATTTTGAATTATCTGTATTCCTCAATAAAATGGAAGAAAAAAATGTTTATATGAAACAAACATAAACTTCTAAGAATTTATTATGATGAAATGAAAGTAAACAAAGCAAAATAAAGCAGGATTATATAACAAGGAAGGTGAAAGGGAATCTTCCTGAAGAATTGCAAAGAAATAAAAAAGAAAATAGTAAAATCTGAATTTGAATTGAAGTGTTAAAGGTTAAAAGTGATAAAGCCTTAGACTGAATCAGTAACATGGAGAACAAATTAGAAATGCTCTTCCAGAACACAGAATAAAATGATGTAATTATGACAACAGAAAAATAGCTGAACATAATTTATTGCTTATACAGAATATCTATATTAAGAAATTAGCATTCATTGATTATTTAAACACATATTTTACTAAATATTCATATATTTATTATATTCTTTCCATGTTATCAAGGATTGCAAAGGCTGAGGGCAAATGTCATCTATATTGAACTTTCTGTAATGATGGAAGTGTTCTATAATCTGCACTACCTTAACTGCTGTCCTTTAGCCACATACAGTTATTAAACATTTGAAATGTGACCAGAGTGAATGAGGCACTAAATTTTTGCTTTTATATAATTTTAATTATTTTAATTTAAAATAGCCACACATTGCTAAAGTCTACTGTATTGAATAATAAAGCACAGAGCATTAATTGGAGGTGTTGTAATCTTATTCATCAAACAAAAATCATCTATACAGGCTGTGGCAGTTTGATATTATTGACAGATTCCAAAAAGAAATACTGATTGTGTTTGTAAACTGGTCTGTCCCTCTGGCCTAGTGATACCTTTAGATTGTATTGAATTCAGAGGTTTTACTTTTACTTGATTAAATTATGACTAGGGCTTTGATTGGGTCACATCAGTAGGACATTGAGTCCCCGCCCCCTTGGGTGGTGGGGACTCACAGAGAAAATGACATGGCAGAGGAAAGGGTAGGAGTTTTGAGCTGGTGTCCCAGGAAGTAAACATGCAGGAGAAGAACACAGGAATAGAGACAGCTCCATAGACGAAGCAGACACCCCGGGAAGAGAGAGAGCCTGATAGTCTACAGCTGACCTTGTGGAGAGACCAGAGCAGCTGAGCCTGAAGAGAAATGAGCCCTGGGAGAGAAAGGAGACTTATCCCAGCCTACAGCTGATACTGGAAGAAGCTGGGATCATGGAGCCTTAAGAGGAATAAGGCAGGCTGAACCCTTCTTACTTGTAAGAAGTGACTTACACTTTATGGCCTTGTGACTGTAAGCTTCTACCCCAAATAAAAACTCTTTATAAAACCCAACACATTTCTGGTGCTTTGCATCAGTACCCCTTTGGCTGTTAAATACACAGTCTTTCTCTAATTACCTGTTTTTGGGGATTGAATTATATACCTCACAAAAGACATGTTCATAATATTAATCCACATTCCTATGGGTGTGAACCCATTTGTAAATAAGACCTTTTGAAGATGTTATTATTAGTTAAGTTGTGGCCAAATTTAATCAGAATGGGTCTTATTCCATATTCCTAGAGGTTTTATAAAGAGGAAATTCAGATGCAGTGAGTAAGTCAGAGAAATCCATAGGGAGAAGCCAGAAGTCAGGGAAAACCAGAAGAGCAGTTACAAAAAGAGAGAGATAGCTATGTGGCAGGAGGTAGAGATGCAAACCAAGGAACCCATGGATTGAGGCATGTCAGCAACAGAATGCTACAGGTTTCAGGGAGAAAGCATTGTGTGCCACTTAACAGATAACTAATATAGATAACTAATATTTTGATACCCATCATCATAAATTAATTTGGCTTGATTTTAGGTACTATAAATGGAATCATGATTTGTATTTTTTGTATCTAACTCCTCTTGTTATCATTATGTCTTGAAATGCATCTACTCTGTGTGTGTTACAGAAACACGCCTACTGTGAACATTCTGCTGCTGCGAATGCTCTTCTTCATGTTTATCATGTACATGAGCACTTATTTATTTTGGACCTAAAATAAGAATGAATTTATGGAACATACCTAAAATAGCATATATGTGTGTGTGTGTATGAAATTTAGTTGAATTTTAGTAGAATTTTAATAGATATTTTCTAAGACTTTATACCTATATACATTCCTACTAAAAAATAAGGGAAATAAGAGAGTCCACATTTTAGATACCGAATAATTGAGTCATAGAATAGTTAAATAAATTGACCAATATCAAATCAGAGCTGCATTTAAACAAGGAAACATGGAAGTAGCAACTGTCTTTTCCACTAAGTTATTCCCAAATCAACTAAATGGGTAAAGAAGAACTTACCAAACGAACACAAAAAAGAAACAGAAAACCTGAGTAGACCTATAACCATTAAAGAAGTTGAAGAAATATTTTTAAAAATTCACAAACAGAACTCTGGAGTTAAATTACTTTTTTTTTGTTGATTATATTAACAACTAAGGGAATAGAGATTCCTTATCTTATGCAAATATTTCCAGAGAATTAGAAAGAAATAATACTCTCCCATTTATATTATTAACTTAGTAAAACTTTGATACAGAATTTCCAAAGGGTACTTTTTTAAAGCAAAGCCAAGTCCCATCACGCTCATGAATAGAGATACAAAAGTACTACACAAAATATTGGAAATTAAAACCTCCTATATATATATATATAAGATATTTTAAGATAACATTTGATTTGTATCAGGAATGCAAGGTTCTGTAAACATTAATCATTCAAATAATTCACCACATTAACTAAAGATGTAAAATCATGTAATCATTTATAATCATAGTAGCAAAACGATTGGATAAAATGATTATATCCATTATTGATTTTTAAAATGTCTTAACAAACTGGTTTATATAACCTGATAATGGTTTTTAAAAGTCTATATTAAACATCACACCTCATATGTCACATGTTGACATCATTTCTGCTAAACTCAAAAATAAGAAAAAAAGGCTATTACAAATTCTACTTAGTATTTTAATCAGGGGTCTAGCCAAATCATTAAGGCAAAAAATAAGAATAAAAGTTAAAGCATCACACCTGAATAGCAACACTATTGTTTTAGGATATGTGCAATCACAAAGAATCTAAGTATAAAAATTAGAATTGAAAATAGAGATTAGCAAGGTTGCTGGAAATAAATATTGGATGGCAAAAATTGTCAACAAGTTCCATAGGTCTCTCTTATTTCTGTACATCTTTTGAGCAGAGGCACTGACTACTTCTGTTTGGGACATCCTTAAAAAGGAATTTGTAAAGCAAACACACTTGAAAGACAAAGATGCTGTCCACTGTTCCCCTCCCTATCCTAAGCAAAGAGCAATTTTATTTACTGTCCCATATAATAAGATAATGTCTTCCTCAGGGCCAAAGTTCAGGCATACTTGATGCCCATTATAATAATTTCAGGTTCGTTAAGCTCAGACTTCCTCTCCTGTAATGCACACCACTGCCTGTGTGATATTTTCTGGCCTTTTGTGTTCCCATGTGGGAACTGGCATTAGAGGGATTTTATACAATGTGAATTCTGGCTATAGGCTATTGGTATGAGTAATAAAATGATCTTTGTCTCAGACACAGAAGTTTTGTGTCTTTTGCCAACATCCATGAAACTATGGTTTGCTAGCCCTTTAGCTTGCATAAAATCTGAAATCATTTGCCATTCATGTCAGTGGCCTTTTGCATATCATAAGGAAATAAAAATATAAGGAAAAAGTAAAGAAATGGCTAGCATATCAATCAAGAATTTGATTATATCTGGCAGAAAGAAGGGAGATGGGTTACTTGAGGGAGAGGTGCTCAGTAGAGTATCTAGGGTGCTGCTTTACCTAGTTGGAAGTTAAATGGATGTGGTATTAATAACTTTTCTTTAAACTGTGCACATATGCTTTATGAACTTTTCTTTATGTTCTCATAATAAAATTTGTTAAAAATAGAGTAAATACTCCATATACTTAATATATACTTAAATACTTAAGATTTGCATATATAAATGCTAGATAAATTTTTGAAAAGTAAGTAGTGTGTACTTGTTTTATATTTATTATAATACAGAATTGTATTAAATGTAAAGCAATAAACCTAGAGGATGATAAAACCTAAATGCTAATATTTATCTCTGTAAGTTCAGGTTCTTTTTTGCCTTCTACCTCTACTTGTAATTTTGTAATTTTTCTATAGTTAGCATCTATTATAAGTGAGATAAAAATGTGGCATTAAGTTAAAGAAAATAAAATAAAAAGAATATAAAAGTATTTCTCTATCACATGCACTATTAAATTTTATGGACCACCCATAAAAATCTGCTGATAACATCGAAATGATTACCAATTAATGAGCCATTAAAGAACTAGAAATCATGCACAATTCTTCACACAAGAAGCATAAGGCAAGATTCAGGAAACACAAGAAAGAGTACAGTCTCCAGTCTGAACCAAAAACTAACCCCCAGAGAAAACTAGACTGTCTGGAGAGCTTTACCAAGGACTCTTATTAAAACAAAGTATATCTCTTCCCCCGGATGCTTAGAGCTCAGTTATTTCAAAGCTCTTTCATTTGCTTTAGTAATAAAAATAATGGGGTAATAAAATAGTAATAGTTTTAATAGAAAGCAAAATACCAATAGGTAACATTTATTGAGCATTTACTTTGTGAGAGGCACTGAGCCAAAAATTCATATGCATCATGAATTTAATTCCTAGTACAACTCAATAGTGATAGAACAATGGCTAATACCATTTTATAACTATGGAGCAACTGAGATTAGAGTGTATAGTGGGTTGAATTGTGGACCCCCAAAATTATGTTCAGTCTTAACCTCCAGAACCTGTGAATATGAAGTTAATTGAAAAAAAAAAAATGTGTTTGCAGATATAATTAAGGATCACAAGATGAGATCATCCTGGATTATAAAGTAGGCCCTAAATCCAATGACCAGTGTCCTTATAAGAGACAGAAGAGAAGAAGTCACAGGCACAGAGGAGAAGGCCATGAGTAGAGGAAGGCAGGATTGGAGTTAAGCAGCCACAAACCAAGGAACACCTGAAGCCAACAGAAGCTGAAAGAGGCAAGGAAAGATTCTCCCCTAGAGTCCCATGCTAACACCTCAGACTTAGGACCATCAGAACTACGAAGGAATACATTTTTGTTGTTTTGAATCACCAATTTTGTGGTAATTTATTATGGCAACCACAAAAAAAATTAATACAGAGGATTTTAAAGTAACTGGTTTCAAGTTAAACAGTTTGCATGTGAGGAGTCATGCAAAAGCCTAGGCTGACTGAAACCAGAGCCAACAGCTATCCAGCCTATCTTATGTACAAATATGAAAACAAGCAGAAATGCTGAACTTGTTTTAAAATCATTTAAATGAAAGATATCCAGCATCTTTGAAATGATACTGTAGTCTAACTGTGTCCCTAGAAAAGAAACGGTGAAGTCTTAACCCCTGGTATCTGAGAATGTGACCCTATTTGGAAATAGGGTCTTTGCAGATGTAATCAAGTTAGGATGAGGTCATACTGGATTAGGGTGGGCTCTAAATCAAATGACTGGTGTTATAAAGGGAGGGAGATTTGGAGACAAACAGACACTTACAGAGGGAAGATGATCATGTGAAGATGGAGGCAGAAATTGTTGTGATGCAGCTACAAGCCAAAGAATTTCATGGAATGCTAACAACCACCAGAATCTAGAAATAAGCAAGTAGATACTTCCCTAGAGCCTTCAAAGGGACATTTTGATTTCAGAATTGGGAATGAATAACTTTCTGCTGTTTTAAGCCATATAGTTTGTGTTAATTTGTTAAGGCAGCCCTAGGCAATGAATACAGATATGCTTCCCTGCCATCATCCATTTTCAACCTCTTGGTCATGAATTCACTTTTTCTCTGTTTGTTATTTTTAAGAGGAAAGAATAAAAATTGAAGTTCTATCTCAAAAACTCTGTATGAAAATACATTATAATCATGATATCCCCCATTTTTTTTTTACCATGGCTATATCATGCCTTCTAAAGTCAGACAGATTCAGCATAGAATCCCAATGCTGTCTCAAAGTACTTGATCAATTTATAACAGCTTAACACTCAATACCCTTATTAGAAAGAACTCAGGTCCTGGAAGAAATAAAGCTCACCTGATTGTGGAAAAGAAAATATTTTATTTTCAATTTTGCAAGAAGGGGCGGGCAACTAGAACATGTGGCTGGCTCACCGAACAAAAAAAGTGACCTGTTTTATATCCCCCTAAGCCTAACACACGCCCTCTCCTGTTCCTCCGTTGATTGGGTGCTCCAGAGGTTACAGCCATTCTGAAAGGTCTAATTTTCCCACGTAAGTCCCTCAATCTTTGATTAACTGTTTCTTTTATCACATTCCAGCAGTTTTGGCCAGTTACTGCCTTTTCACCAAACAAGGAATGGAATTTAGTACTGTACTGATCTTTGAGTAGTTGTAATTTTTTCTTGTGCTCCCCTTTTACTGGCTGTAGAACCAATTTGAGCTGTTTTCCTTTATCCCTGCTTAACTTGGGTGTAGGTGACTGATGCAATAGCCCACCAAATGATATTAGTCTTATTCCCCTTGCCCTTTATTACCTTTATGTGAAAACTCAACTTATTCACATTTCTTACACCCTCATCAGTAAAATTGGAATAATAAAATTCACAAAAGGTTATAACTTCCAGTTTCCAGTTCAGTGTGTAAAGAGCTTAGAATTCATCACTCATCTTCTCACAACAAGACAAACACTGAAAAACTGAAAATCAACAGCTCTTCTTAGATTCCTCAGAGAATTGGGATCACTGGACACACCAACACCCTGAGAACTGGAGGGTCAGGCAGATGCAGAGAATTGCAGTTTACCAGGACCAGAAACTTCTGCTAGACCCAGCATTTGGTAAGGATATTCAAGGGAGTAATCAACTAATTGCTGGGGACTGAATGTAGGCTAGCTTGGGAGATAAAAACTCCTGGAGGGAGTATGGAGGTGGCTCAAGCCACTGGGTGCCTCCCTCCCATATGGGAGGTCCAGGTACCTCCTAAAAAGAATGCAAGCACACAAAGAACAGACAGGAGAGCAGACAGTGAGTGCAAACAAGGGGGGTGGGGGTGGAGAGAAATAAATAAACTAATCTTAAAAAAAAAAAAACCAATTCCTGGAGGCATACCCATAGGGAGTCCCCCACACTTTCATGAGTTTACCTCAAGGAACCCCACCAGGTTCTCACTGTGAAAACCTGAGAAATACCCCCTCATGCTTCTAGCAGGGGGAAGGAAAAGGTAAAAAATTTGAAATATACCCAAAGCTTTCTGTTCTCCTTAACAATAACAGTCCTCTAGGGAAACTATTATACCATGGGTTTTACCAGCATCTAATCAATGTGGAGGAAGGGAAATAGCCAAATGCAACTCCCTCTAGGTATTGACTTGGGGAAAGGGAAATAAAATACCCTGTTTCAACTCCTCCAGGCTTCTTATCTCACCTAAGGGGGTGGGGCACTTGGGAAGGTCAAAGCAAAGGGGCACAGCTTCACTGAAAGGCTGATATATAATAAGATTATAGAATGCTTTCCTCAACCCACCCACCCCCACACATATTTTACTAGGACATCAATCAGGCTCTGTGTAATAATGGGAAATTAAAGATGAAAAGTACTTCAAGGCTCATACCTTATTTAAAAAGGTGTATAAAATGAAAACCAAAGACAACAGAGGAGACAAAAACAAGGTCACCAAAGGAAATTTTAGTCTCTGACCCTATACCTACAACAAACAGTAAGCACAGGCTAATTTCTAGCCAGCTAACAATAAAACCTCACACTAAAAGCCTATTTACCTCAGTTCCTTTTACTCCATATATCAGGTCCAGCTTTCAACAAAACATTACAAGGCATACTAAAAGGCAAAGAATCAAACCACAACAGGAGATTGATCTGAAGATTGTCTTTAGCCTTCTTGCTGCCTGACCAAGCAATAAGCTCTTTTCTTGAATTCAAAACAAAACAAAACAAACAAAAATCCCAATAGTCTGAAGAGACAGCCAGGCATTGGAATGAGATGCTCGTATGGTAGATATTTTGGATTTTGGAAATATTAGACTGGGAATCTAAAATACTTTTGATTACTACTGACTTTACAGAAATAAAAAGGATTATAAGAGGATACCATGAACAACTATATGCCTACAAATTAGCCCATCTTAATGAAATGGACAAATTCTTAGAAACGCACAAACAACCTACACAGACTCGAGAAGAAATAGATGATCTCAACAAACCAATTACAAGTAAAGATATTTAATCAGTCATCAAAATCCTCCCAGAAAAGAAAAGCCCAGGACCAGATGGTTTTATAGGTGAATACTGGCAATCATTCCATGAAGAATTAATACCAATCTTGCACAACTTGTTCCCATAAATGAAGAGGAGGGAACACTACCTCATTCTATGAAGCCAACATTCATCACCCTAATACTAAAACCTGATAAAGATATTGCTACAAGGAAAGAAAATTGCAAAACAATTTATCTAATGAATAAAGATGCTAAAATCCTCAAGAAAATACCTGCAAATCGAATCCAACAACACATTAAAAGTATTATCAGTGTGATCAAGTGGGTTTTATCCCAAGTATGCAATGGTGTTTCAACATTAATTGTTTAACATTAATTAATTGTTAATTAATTGATTAACAGAAAATCAATTAATATAATACACCACATTAACAAAATGAAATGAAAAAAAAAAAACAAAAACATGATCATTTTGATTGACACAGAAAAGTCATTTAACAAAATCCAGCATCCTTTCTTGATAAAAACACTTAAGAAAATAGGAATAGAAGGAAACTTCCTCAACTTGATAAAGGGCATATGTGAAAAACATATAGCTAACATCATATTCAAAAGTGAGAAACTGAAAGCTTTCCCTCTAATATCTGGAATAAGACAAGGATTCCCACTTTCACCACTGGTATTCAACGTTGTGCTGGGAGTTCTAGCCAGAGCATTAGGCAAGATAAAGTAACAAAAGACATCCAAATTGGAAGAAGTAAAACTGTCACTGTTTGCAGATGACATGATCTTATATAAAGAAAGTCCCAAAAACTACAGCAAAGCTAGTAGAGCTAATAAATGGATTCAGCAGAGTGGCAGGTACAAGATCAACACGTAAAAACCAGTGTTGTTTCTACATGCTAGTAATGTGAAATCTGAGGAAGTAACTAAGAAAAAAAAATCCATTTACAATAGCAACTAAAAGAATCAAATATTTAGGAATAAATTTAACCAAGGAGGTAAAGGACTTATACACAGAAAACTACAAAACATTACTAAAATTAATCAAATAATTCCTAAATAAATGGAAGGTTATTCCATATTCATGGACTAGAAAAATAAATATCATTAAGATATCAATTCTACCCTAAAAGATTTACAAATTCAGTGCAATCCCAATCAAAATTCCAACAGCCTACTTTGCAGAAATGGAAAAGCCAATTATAAAATTTATTTGGAAGGGTAAGGAGGTCCAAATAGCCAAAAACATCTTGAAAACAGAACATAATTAAAGGTCTCATGTTTCCTGACTTTAAAACTTATTACAAACCTACAGTTGTCAAAAAACAACAACAACAACAACATGGAACTGGTACAAGGATAGATATATAAACCAATGAAACTGAAATGAGACTTAAAAAATAGATCCTCACATCTATGGTTACTTGATTTTTGACAAGGATGCAAATTCCACTCAATTGGAAAAGAATAGTCTCTTCAACAAATGGTTCCAGGAGAACTGGATATCTACATCCAAAAGAATGAAAGATTACCCCTATCTCACATCATATACCAAAATTAACTAAAAATGGATCAAATATTAAAATATACACATCAGGGCTGTGAAACTCCAGAAGAAAATATAGGGAAGAATCTTCAAGTCTTGTGTTATGCAATGGTTTCTTAGACTTTACACACTAAGCACAAGCATAAAAAGAAAAAAATAGATAAATGAGACATCATCAAAAATAAAAACTTTTCTGCATCAAAGAACTTTATCACAAAATTGAAGAGACAACCTACTTAATGGGAGAAAATATTTAGAAACCACGTATCTGATAAGGGTTTAACATTCAAAATATATAAAGAAATCCTACAGCGCAACAATAAAAAGACAAATATCCCAATAAAAATGGGAAAAAGACTTGAATAGACATTTCTCCAAAGAGGAATAGAACAGAATGATCTTTTGCTTTTGCCTTCGGCTGTACTTTAGATCAACTGTTACCATGAATAAGTTCTGAAGGAGAGCACTTGCCCATCCCAATCTGCAAAGACTGAGAAAGGTGATTTCTTTCTTCCCCCCTCCCTCCCTCCCTCCCTTTCTTCTTTCTCTTTCTCTCTCTCTCTCTCTCTCTCTCTCTCCCCCTCCCTCCCTTCTTCCTTCCTTCCTTCCTTTTCTTTTTCTTCCCTCCTTCCCTCCTTCCTCCCTTCCTCCCTTCCTCTCTCTCTCTTTTTTTCCCTCCCTCCCTCCCTCCCTCCCTCCCTTCCTTTCTTCCTTCCTTTCTCACTTTCTTCATCCTGACATTCAAAGGAATTTCATTCTTAACTATACAAGCTTAAGGAATACAGCAGTCACTATATTCCAGAGATAACACATTAAAATATTTAAATGTTTAGGGGAGCAACAAAGCATTGCAAAGCATTCAAAAAACAGGAAATGATGGTCCATGCATAGGTAAAAGGAACTGCATTAGAAACCATCAACAAAGAATCAATAAGGAAGACCAAACTTAGGACCTACCAGTCAAAGTCTTATAAAAAATGATCTTAAATATACTCAAAGATTTAAAGGAAAACATGGATAAAAAACTACAGGAAACCAGGAAAATGCTGGATGATGAAAAGGAGAATTTCAATAAAGAGACAGAAAACATAAAAAGGACACAAATAGAATACTGGAGCAGAAAATCAAAGTAACTGAAATTCAAAAAAAAAAAATTCTCTAAAGGTTCAACAGAAGATTGGAAGTAGCAGAAGAAAGAATCAGTGAACTTGAAGATAAGACAATCTGAGGAGCCAAAAGAAAAAAAAAGATTGAGGAAAAGTGAAAAAAGCCTCAGAGACCAATGGAGCAGCATCATGCATACTAATATAGGTATTATGGGCATTCTTGAAGGAGAAGAAAGAAAAGAGAGAAAGAATATTTGAAGAAATAATAGATCCCTTCCTTTTGCCTTTGGCATTCTGTATCCTTACTTTAAAGGAGTATCTCTTGGAAGCAGCATACAATTTTGTTTTACCCTATTGCACTATGTTTGACTTTTAATATGAGCAACTATCAGTTTCATATTTAATGTATTTACTGATATATTTCAGTTTGAATTGACTATTTTACTTCTAATTTTCTATTTGTTCCACCACTTTTACACTCCTTTTTTCTCCTTTTAACTTCTTTTGAATCAATTGATTATTATTATGATTATTCCTTTCTATTAGATTATTAATTGCACATTCTTTTTCCATTCTTGACTTACCTTGAGATTACAACATGCATCCCTGACTTTAAAGTCTAATATAAATCAGTATGTTCACCACTTACCAGATATGGTTAGGGTCTTGGGAGATTTTGTCTCTAATTACTATCCCATCAGTCACTGGTATATTGTTTAATTTCTCCCTCCCACCCTCCCTCCATTCCTTCCTTCATGTGTTGCTGTACTCTCATCTACATCATTCTCTTCTACTTGACAAGCCTCTTCAATGTTCCCTTAATGGCAGTCATACTGGGATGTCATCACTGCCTTTATTTCTTCTTCATTTTGAAGGGCATTTTCAGTGGCTGTCGAATTCTAATTTAGCAGTTACTTCTTTTGACATTTTGAAATAATTTATGGTACCTGGCTTCTATTATTTTTTTTGAGATCCAGATATTGGGTGTGAAACACTCTTTGAGTCTGTGGCTTGATGTGTTTCATCAACTTTGGAAATTTTATTGCCTTTTTATTAACCTGTGAGGCTCTTGATACTTCCCAGGCTTCTGTGATAATCTGAATGGTAATACATATTCTGTCCAAGAAACAGTATTATACATCATATAATTTCAACTTTCTGAATCATCTTCCATCTTCTTTTTGGTTATTCCCAAGTAAAGGTTATGGTGTGTGTGTGTGTGTGTGCTGTTTCTGTTTGTGTAATTTATAGGGGTTGGTGGTGTTAGTGTGTGTCTTAGCTTTCCAGAGCTGCTATCAGAATAAAACAGTGGGTTTGCTTAAACAACAGAAACTTACTGGCTAACTGTTTCGAGGCTTCAAGAAGTCCCAAATCAAGATATTGACAAGGCTTACTTTCTCCCAGAAGACTAGCATTCTGGTGCTGATTTCCAGCCATCCTGGGTGTTCCTTGACTTGTATTTCTGCCTCTCATCACATGGGGATGTCCTCTGTGGCTTCTTCTTTGCCTTCCATTTTACCTTTGTAAGGTCTCCATTAATGTAGTTTAAGACTCACCCTGCTTCACTGGGCCACACATTAACTAAAAATAACACCTTCAAAAGTTCTATTTACAATGGGTTCATATCCACAGGGACATGGATTAATATTAAGAAAATGTGCTTGTTGAGATACATAATTCAATGTACGTAGTGCAGAAATAAACAACTTTGTGAAGAAGTCTTTAACTTTTGTTTTCAGAACCTAAGTAATATTTGGACAATCTTATTTTTACAAATGGTATGGTTAAGATGTTTAATTGGGATTTTTGAAACTCAAATCCACCAAAAATATAATAATAATATTTTATATTATTTTAATTTTATATTAATTGCTATTATTATCAGTATTGTCAATAAATAATTCAAAGATTTACTAGTGATTTTAAAACACTAGTTTTAGTAACATCTCACAAACCTTAAAAGTGCTGAGTTATGTTTATTAAACAGCTTTATAAACTACTGCTGAGCCACAGAACATGATCATCTGTATCATGTTTATTGCACTGTGTGATGGTTAGGCTAATGTGTCAACTTGGCCAGGTAATTGTGTCCAGGTGTTGGGTCAAGCAAGCACTGGGCTAATTGTAATACAACAGCATTTATGGACTTTGGTCACCAGTGAGTTTACTGTGTGGATGGCTGATTACATCTGCATCAATCAGGGAGTTTGCATCAGCAATGGATGATGCTTTTATCCAATCAATTGAATGCCTTAAAAGAGGACGTGATTTCAACATTCAGAGAGAATTTCCCAGCTCGTCTTTGGACAGCCAACTTCTCCCAGAAACTTATCAAGGACCTTTCATTGAACTTTCATCAGAGCCCTGGTTTGCAGCCTGCCTGCAGAGCCTGGACTTGTACATTTCCAAGGTTGCGTGATAAGACTCTTATAAAATCTCATATTATTGACAGATATCTCCTGTTGATTCTGTTTCCCAAGAGAACCCTGATTAATATACACTGGGTACACCATAGGAGATAGGCTTATAAATGTTGATGAGAAGCACAAAATTCTGATAAGCAAATGACTTAAATTTAAAACATTTTGTAGACTGTTTTGAGATTTTTTACTAGTAATAAAGGATGTGTATAAACAAATGGAGAAAACAAAAGTTACAGTATAACACATCTTGGAATATAAATATTGCTGACTTTGTTCATGCATTATAGCTCAATTGATGAAAAGAAACCTTTAGCCCTTGGCTATATTTTGCATTTCTGAATATTTAAAACACCTAGAGCTAAAGTGTTTTGAATAAAGAACCATGTGGTATGAGCATGAGAGATTTTAAAGCAGAAAATAAGACAATGGAGATTATAGTGTAATGAGGAAAATCTAGCAAATAATGAAAAAATGTCTCACAGAAAACTGCACATTCCTGATAAATTGAAAATGCTTCAATTTACAGAATAAGAAAATTGACTTAAGCAGGGTAATTGATATGGAGGTTGTAGGAAATGGTGAAAACAACAGAAACTAGCATGCAGCAATGTGTTGCTAGGAGTTTTTAATGTCAAGTGCTCCAACAAAGGCTACAATTTATAGTGAGTGGTAGGAAGGGTGCAGGAATTAAATAATCAAGGTAAAAAATGATTATGAGTAATAGGGGTGAACTATCCAGATTGTCATTATCTTAGGAACACTTTTCTTGCCCAAAGTCAGAGAAGTTTAGTCAAACTAGAAAAAACAAATAATAATATTCTGACTGTCAAGAATTATGAAAGATTAGCATTTCACCTTACTTGCAATTTAACAAGGTAGATTACCACTGTTTGCTTAGTGCTAAGAGAAGACACGAGACTCCTGTGTCAGAGACAAAAGAAATTTTATTATTCACATCATTAGCAGTAGCCAGAGTATCATTATTTTCACTGCTACTCCAAGCTCAATTTCCCACAAGTAAACAAGAGGGCCAGTTGATTCTTGTGGGCTTTGTTTCACAGCTGAGGAATCCTGAGTTTATAGGAACCCAATCTTTATAATGAGTTTACAGCAAACCACCCAAAATTTTTCCCAGAGGAAAACATTGTCTTTATTTTGTAGGAAAGTAAGCAAATCTTCCTTTTGCTCTGTTGGGAGACACAATACTGTTCCCTCTACAAATATCCTTGAAAAGATAGTTAAAAAAAAAAAAAATAGCTGTCAGTTCCTCTGCTTGCAAAACATGCAGAAACATGACAGATAAGTGCAGAATAATATCTCAAAACTAACATTTCATTACCTGCCTGGCATGGTTATGCAAAACTTTTATAAATTAACTGATTTTATCCCAACAACAATTCTGTGAGGTAGGTGCCCTATTAGTCTCATTTTAGTAAAGAGGAAAATGAGGCATAGAGAGGGTAAGTAATTGTCAGCTGGTATGTGGCAGTCTGGTTCCAAAGCCATATCCATAACCTCTACATTATCTTGCAGTGGGAATATTCTTTGGAAAAACTTTGGGTAAAGACATTCTCAATTTTTTGTTTTATAAAAAGTATCAGGAGAACACATATCATCATGGACGAGTCACATTTTCCACACTTCTTGGAGTGACAGATGCATGCAAAAAGAAAAATTAAATGCCAAAGAAATCAGGAATTTCATGTGCCCTAAAAAAATTGGCAAATTTTAAAATGTAAGACTGAAAATAACCAGAAAATATTGGGTTTTGCACTGCAACTAGGGGAAAAGAGTCATTTCAATGAATGATGAGGAACCCCAAAGAAGAATAGAAAATATGTGGCGACTAAATAAATTCCCACTAAGTTTGTAATTTCCCACCAAGGAAAAAAATAAGCATTAATGGAAAGTCAACATAGTATGGTATTGCATTTGTTGTAATTTGGTCAATATTTAAGCAACTGTTTAATAAACTCCATCTCATTTCTTCATAGAATGACTTCAATTTGCCCAACCAATTCTTTTGCTATATTTGAGTTATTTTACAAAGATTTATTTAGTTGCTAATGAGTGCTAGTCATTCTAGGTATGGGGCTTATAGTACTATGAAGAAAATTACAACAGGATAATGGGAAAGAAAATGAATAACTGATATTTTAAATAGTGGGTCCATGCAAAGCCCTTATGAGAGGATGCTTTTTGGCAATAATCTAAATATTGTACATTTCTAAAGAATTTAACTAATGAATTGGTTTCAGCAATGTAAAGAAGAATTATCCTTATAAAGGTGGACTATACGAATACTTCTACAAAATCACGTTTGGTAGGTCATCTCTTTTAGAAACAATGTCAAAAAAAAAAACAACAGGCAATTAATGTGAAAGTTAATGGTAAAGACAGGAGATTGTGGTTTTAATTAGAAATGATCATAAACTTTCCAGGTAGCATGACTTTTGTGATTGATTTGTCTTTGCTTGCCTAGTTTGCTTTGTTTTGATCTACCCCATAGATCCTACCCATGCATCTTGTGAATTACCTTGCCACTGCTATAAGATCAAGTCCTGACACCTCTTTCTTTGTGCATTGTCAGAAATGATAATCTCCTTAAATGTAATATAGGAGATTGTGTGCTCTGATAAATCCAACTCCTAACTGCTATTTAATCTTCAGTAAATTTATAGCTCTAGTAAATGATCCAGGATGATAAAAATGGTGCCCAGACATATACCTCTTAATATGCAAATAACCCAGGAGACTTACGGGAAGGTACTTGTATCCCATCTCAAATGTGTTTCCCACAATAGTTGAGGAGACGAAGAAAGACATCAAGGGTCCTCAGAAAACACTGTGCTGGCTATAGCACAGTAGGCCAGACTGGCTAATAGGATTTGATATAAGAAGACCAGACAAGTATGAACTGACCTGACCATCCCTCAGACCTAGACCACTATAAGGAAGTGGAATGCTTTATTTTTAAAATAACACTGGTCATTCCGTAACACAATTATAGATTAGTTCATTTCGTTGTTTGTTGATTATTTTATATTTCCCCCTTAGGGAATAAACTTATTTTGTTCACTACTGCTTTCCCAGTATCTAGCAACAACTGCCACAAAGTAGATATTCAATAAATATTTGCCAAATGCATGATTTAATTCTTTAAACTTCCAGCATTCAAATATTTGAATGAATTTTAAAAATAATATTTTAGTTTATTCTCCATCTTTTATTTGATGATTGCCCTGGTTTGTCTTTTGTGGACCCCAGAAAATTATATTCTTAAGCTAACTCATTACTGTGTCTGTAAACAGTGTAGATGGGGCCTTTTGATTAGATTCAGTTAAGGGACCTTTTGATTAGATCACTTGATTAGATCATTTTAGGACCTTGGATTGGACTATGTCAGTGAGGCATGACCCAGGGTGGGTCTCCGCCCTCTTGCTGGGTTCTTATATAAACTGAGAACTGAAAGCAGAAACACAGAGAAAGGCAGCTGCCATTTTGACCCTGCCATGTGAGAGAGAGGACTGCAGGAAGACAGAGAAATCTGAGAGGCTGAGAGAGAGGCCGGATGCTGGAGTCAGCTGAGCAGGACTAAAGTGAGGAGAAGTGCCATTTTGTTTTGCCACGTGGTGGAGTCCAGGACTGACCTGCAGCTGATCTTTGGTGAGAAAGCAAGCATCTCTGATGATACCTTGATTTGGACATTTTCACAGCCTCAGAATGGTAAGCTTTTACCCTAATAAATTCCCTTTATAAAAGCCACCCCATTTCTGTAATTTTTGTATTGGCAGCTTTAGCAAACTAAAACAATGATGCAAAATAAAAATTGCAAAGCTATGAAAGATATTAGTCTACTCCCAACTATTTTTTGCTCATATGGGCTAAAATATTTTTTTAAAAAGAAGAAAAGAAAACACCTCTAAACAAACAAAAATAATAGCTTAGCAAAAAAAAAAAAAAAAAAAGGACAAGCCTTAAAAATAAAACTTAGAATGATAAGTAAAATCAGATTAAAATGACTGCTGGGGCAATTCTGAAATTGAAAAATAAATCACAAAATGATATTATAAAGTAAGAATTGAGAAAAAAAAGACTAGGGGTATAAACTGCCAGTTTTATTTTCAAGTATTGGTTGGAAATAATAAACTACTTTTATCTCTTACTCTCCTGGATTCCTGTGTCATACTGAAAAATCAGGGGCCCCACTACTTTAATAACCTACACCTAAAGGAAGCTGGTTAAAATATTTGTTGGCTTCAGAGACAGACAAAGTTGATTTTGAATTGTGATTCTGACATTTTCTGGCTAGTGTCCTGGGACAAGAAACTTTTAACCTCTTTAAGCCTCAGATTTATTTGCATTAAAATAGAAACAGCATTAGCTAACTCAGATACTGCTGTGAATATTCATGTCATAAATCATATAATGCTTAGCAGATTACTAACTAGTTAGTGATCAATAACTGGCATTTATTATTGTTATAGGGAATGTTCTAGATAGACACATAATGCAAATTGATTCTAAAATGAATAAAATAGTTCTTCATCATTGGTGTCAACAGCACTCAAAGACCTCTTGGATCCATGGGAGCAGCTGATTAAGGAACATTAACATGTGGGGATCTCTGATCAACAGTGCCCAGCCTTATTAATTATGACTATGTATTAACCTGAAATTCTGAGTTAAACCTGTGGTTTGTCAAATGTAAGTACAAAGGAAAGAAATTAACATGCTCTGTACACATACTATGTATCAGGCACCATTTAAGCTGCATGACAAGTGCTAAATACTTTAATTTGATTCTCATACTGATCCATTTGCCATATCTTTCAGAAAAAAACCTGGAACTCAGAGTCATAGAAACTTGCCCAAAGTCATACAGATAGTCAATGGAGGATTTGGGATTTGAAGCGAGAACCACCTAGCTCAAAAAAAAAAAAAAAAAAAAAACAGTCTCTTTTCACTATGCCATGCTGACTTATCTTCTTTGGATTCACTGGATTTTCCTCTAATTCTGAAACATCTGTTTCGGGAATGAGAAATCAAGTGGAACTGAGAAGCGAATTACATATGGTGAAATGCAGATGTTGTCCAATTCTGAAGGTTTTTTTTAACTCAAGTAAATTTGTTTATTTTGAATATCTTATTTTAAGAGCACATATTTATTTTCATAGTTACTTTATATCCTCTGTAGAGGAATACCAGAGCTTCATTGTATTCTGCCAGTTAAGGAGACTGCAAAGTGGCCTAGGAGTAAAACAATACAGCAAAGCTAGAGGAACACCATTGCAGGGTTTGTAAAATGGGTTATAGACTCAAAGCAATGGCCTCTCACATCCACCCTTTTAAAAGGGTACACATTTTTTGACCCTTTGTGTATAACTGAAGCAACCTGAGGGAGCTTAAAGGGAATGAATGATTTGTTAATCATATCTTGGGGTATTTCATAGAACTAAAGCATCGGAAAGCAATCAGGTCTCAACCAGGACTCAACCAAAACAGTCAGGGAACTACTCTGTTTTATCAAAGCTTTATTGTGAAAAGCTTTCACTGGTTCTCTGTCAGCCTAGTGAAATATGGTTGTAAAAGTGTGCATATGTGTATATGGTACATTATGGAGTATATAAACCTATAGGCACTTACTTGCTGTCCCTGAACCTTCATTCCAAATTATTAAGAAAGAGATTGACTAATTCAGTTTAAGTCAAGAAACCAGTTTTAATACAGTCAAGTGCAGTCATAGGGTCAGTGTCTCATAGTATGTGGTACTCATTCAGGTGGGTAGGGGAATGGGAAGGGGAGATGGCTCCTTGAATGGAAAGAAGCTAAGTTGTCTACAATGCATGCACATATCCAAATATTTTACAAATAATTCCAGAAGATTTGCTACCTGTTTATAAACTCAAGTAAAAAGAAAAAACATAAAAAATAAGTAATTTTTATATCTAAAATTATATAAATTTATATCTAGTCTAGATATAAAAATCTGCTCTCAGCCCTAGCCATTTTTTCCTGTGTGTGTGTGTGTGCATGTGCACACACATGCCAATGCTATGAAATCATTTGCTTCCTCATTTTGCAAAAGTGGGCTATGTTGTTTTAAACACCAGCTGCATCATTTTCTGTATGTAAACAAAGAGTCAATTTACTGAAGAAAAGGGAATCTGGACTAGATAAGGGAAAGGGAGAGGCAAAGAGCATGTCCAGGAGGATATATTGTGTGTAATCACTTGATCTTCCTGGCAGATGGGGACACAGTAAACAATAATCCTTTAATAATATTTGCACTCTGGGCAATTCCACGCTGGTTCCAGCCTGCCTTTGCCTTTGCTGTGGTCAGCACATGGCTGCCTTTACAGTGTGAGGTCAGAGGTGACAGCAGTAGTGAAAGGGAGACTACAGTGTAGATGCCACTCTATTAAGAACCAAGCAATGACATCCAAACTTTATGTTTGCTTGCTGACAGGCATTTATGATAATGACTTGCAAGGTTTGCTGACCCTGGATTGACTCAATCTGTTGATTTCAGATTCATCTTTTCCCATTAGACTGCTTGTGTATGGAAGCAAATACTATTAAAGAGGAATAATTATAAAATGTATTTTTTGGGGAAAATGAAAGTCCTAGCAAATGCTACATTTTGTTTGGATCAACAAGCTTTTATTTGCCTATGTAATGATTTTGTAAGCCTTAAAATCCAGAAGTTAAGTTACAGAAAACGAATGTTTTTAATAAAAAGCAACAAGTTATGCTTTTTAGTTGCGTGCTGGCATTATAGCAAAAGTAATCTAACCATCCATCTATCGATCAATTGATCAAGCAATCAAGTGATCTAGATATATAGTCATAAAAGTAAAGTATGTTTAGAACTATTCTAAACTAAAATTAGATTGCTTATTTCTTTTAATTTTGGTTGTATAGAAATATATTTTCATAAATATATTCAGTAAAATATTGTAATGAGGAATTATATGACATAATAGAGATTTAGAATAATGTAATAATTGAGAATTTAGGCTTTGGAATAAGGGTTTCATCTTTTGCTCTATTTCTTCATATAAGTAACTTAAATATTCTTTGCATTAGTTTTCCAAGGGTGAAATGACCAAAGAGTTTTATGAGAACTATGACCAAATGTTTAGTACATAGCTTAACAAAAATTATGTAATCAATGTGTTTGGATTTTGGCCACTAATAGTATTAGTAGTTTTTACACTATTGATAAAAGTTAATTATATTATTAGTTAATAATTAATGATAAAATAATGCTACCAATAATAAACTAGACAAGAATGATACACTGCATTTTTGAAATAGATATTTTAATATATTCTTTTTTTGCTTTGTCTTTTAAAAAAAATATTCATTTTTAATACATGTCATTGTCCACTTCTTATCCCCAAGTTAAACTTATTATTATTCTGCTGATGCTAATTATATGACTATAATCTGAAATAAGAACATTTAACTATTGTTAGTAGCAATACTTGTTGGTTGAACAAAAAAAAATCACCTTTGGATCACAGTTCATTTATCCTGAAAACTTTTAATGAAATTGACTTATGAGGAGTCAGAATAGCAAGAAGTAAATTTGGTCTTAAATGAACATAGAAATTTCTAAAGAAAAATAAAACAGTCTTGATATTTTAACTTTCACATAAGGAAATACCATTTAACATTGACTTTTACATTTAGAAGAGATTTAAGTCACCTAAATAACTTATATTTTATATAAATAGTTGAAAAGAGAAAGTAGAGAGGAGTAAAAGTAGAGAAGAAGATGAAAATGAACTCTGATTTTTTTTTTCCTGAAAGTGACATAGGTAACAAAATAAATTGGGAATAGCTACAGCATTTACATGATGTATTTTAGTAAGTAACCATTTCAAAAAGCAATGATAAATATATACAATAGTTCAGGGCCAATACATTCTTATTATCAGATAAATTAATAATATGCATTTGGAGAAAATCTTGCAAAGCAAAGTCCAAAATCTTGATTTTGTTTCTTGCAGTATGGTGGACTGGGAAAGCAAAAAGTACTATATGGTAAATAAAATATACTTTTTGATGTATTCTGGAGCTTGAAAAAATAAGGATAATTTTTAAAACCCTTCTTTTACTCGGAAAAAAATAGGGAACAATCCAAATGCTAACTGAGAATAAGGAACTGTAAGGAAGTATGAGGTATGGGAGCAACATGAAAGACAAAGGTCAATAATAGAATTACTCTTAGTTATAGGAATAGTAAGTCTTGGAGCAACAGTAAGTAGAAGTATTTCAAATAGTGACCATATTTAAGGTAGAGACTTTAAGGGAGTAAGGATCTAGAAAAAGGATAGAGAAATATTCTCTGGAGAAACCCTTTCCAATTTTAGGCATGAATGATCTTCTCATTTAAAAATAAAGCAAAAATAATTTCAAAATCAGAGCTTACTAAGCTCAAAAACTGTACAGAGTTTCTGTTTGGGATGATGTAAAGGTTTTGGTAATGGATGGTGATGATGATAGCACAACATTGTGAACATAACTAACAGCACTGAATTACATATTTAAATAAGATTTAAAGGGGAAAATATTGTTTGTATATATGTTACTAGAATAAAATAAAAAACCCCACACAGAGCTATACAACACAAACAGCGATCTTAGTGTAAATAATGGACTATAGTTAATAGTACAATTATTAAAATGTTCTTTCATGAATTGTAACAAATGTATACCACACTAATGTAAGGGGTTAATAACTAATATAAAAGAAACAAACCACCATGAGTGAAAGTCAGCAGAAAAATAAACAATAAAATTAGAATGTCTAAGGCCTCAGTTTTTATAATTTGCAGATGCACTAGCTTTGAAAACAAAATAAAAGATAGGAAGAATAGACTTATATACAGTGAGGATTATCAAGTAATGAGAGGTACATCTGAAAAAAAGCCAAATGAAACTTCTAGAAAAAAATTTTATTTAAAATAAACTCTCAGAGAATCAGTAAAGCAGATTAGTCTTGAAGCTGTATCTAAGAAATTATCTGGAATGCATCATATAAAGAGAGGAAAATTTAAAAATTGGAAAATATATAAGAGAAATGAAGAATAAATTGGTTTACATAGATTCCCAGAAGGAGAGAATAGAATTTACCTTTAAAAGCAAACAGAATGATTAGACATTACCCATACAAGAATAACAATTAGACAGTATTGATGTAAATCAATGAAATGCAAACATGTGTATAAATAATATTTTTTAATATAAAATATATCTTTTTATAGAGTTAACATATGGGAAAACAACAGTATCTAAGTGAGTACAAGCATGATAAGAGGAAAATTATTCTAAGGTTCTTGTATTATCCAGGAGATTAAGGTATTGTTTAAACTTAAATCTTCTTAAGGAAAAAATGCATGATTAAATTCTAAGCATAAATACAACCAAAATAGGAAAAAAGGTATATGTAATTTCCAAAACAGTAAAGGGAAACTGGGGGAAAAAAAGAAAAATTATAACATTCAAAATACCAACCATATGAATGAATGAATGAATCTTAGAAAAAAAATACAAAAATCTTTAAACATGGCAGTGACTTGGAGACATGATAGTGCACAGCAAAGAAGTGGTTATTGGCAGATATTAGTGTTCCAAAGAACTGCCAATGCCAAGTATGAAAATATGTTGGCTTTTATAAAGGGGATTTATTTTTGGAGTAAAAGCTTACAGTTCCAAGGCTGTGAAAAGTTCAGTTCAAGGCAGCATAAGAGATGCTTTCTCACCAAAGTCAGCTGTCATTGTGTTGAAGCAAGATGGCAGGCGATCTCTGCCTGGTCTCTCCTTCCTCTCCGGGCTTTCTCTCTCAGGCTCAGCTGCTATGCTTTTTTCCAGATTTTGGCTGCAAGCTGGCATAGGGCTTGTTTATTTCTAGGCCTCCTATTTCAGTCTCAGCTAGTCTGCTCTCTTCCCAATTTCATCTGTAAGCTATCAGGCAAATGACTTATCTCTCCCAGGGCCTCAGTTGTTTGAGCTTCTCCCTTTCTGTCACATGGCAGGATCAAAAATGACAGAGCTCTCTCTTCCTGTGTCTGCCTCAGTGAGATTTTCTGTGTTGCTCTTTATTCCGACCCAATAAAACTGCTTAATAAATAAATAATTGTGCAGGAATAGACAGAAATAGCAGCTATGTACAGCAGAGGAAACAGAGAGATTGAAGGCTGAAGAAGTTTCTTGTTTGTCTGGTTTTTGTTTATTAGTAGTAGTAGTATTGAAATAATGAAAATGCACTACTAATGATTGAAGTGATAAATGCACAACTATGTGATTATACCAAACACCATTGATTGCACTCTTTGGATGAGTTGTATGATTTATTAATATGTATCAATAAAATTGATTTGGAAAATAAACCAAAAGGAGAAGAAAGAAATGTAAGAATCAAGACATGCATGAATTAAAAAGTATAAACTAATATAAATTTATTAATAATCACATATAGTGTAAATGGATTAATCTCTTCAGTTAAAAGATGAAGATTGTCAGAATGAATAAAAAAAATCACTGTCTTTTTCTAAACAAACAAATAAACAAACAAACAAAACACCCCAACTAAACTGAAAGTTTTATAGTCTAAAGGATGGGAATGTTATAACAGGCAAATAATCTCAACCAGGCATAACTATAATAATATCAGACAAAATAGATTTTAAAACAAAGACTTTTATTAGAGATGTAGAGGATATTACATTATGATAAAGATTTCAGTTTGTCTAAGGGACATAACAATTTATCACTTCATGGAAGGAAGAATTAAACAAAATGATATGATTAAAGGGATTAAAGAAAAAATGGCAATCTACAATTTTATAACCTGTGGAAATAAGTTTTACAAATATAGAAGAGAAAAACATGTTTTCAAATAGTCACCAGTAGTTTCCTACTGAAGTTAAAATTAAAGGGGGGTTCTTTATGAAATTAAAAATGATTTCAGATAGCAGATATTTTTGTTACTGATTTTTATCATCACAAATGGTAGATTAATTCCATCTCAAAAAGGTAGATATCTTTTTGGACATTAAATATATGTTATGATGATCAACATCATTGGTCAGCAGGAAAATGGAAATTAATTATACCTTAAGCCATAGAATGGCTATAATTAAAGAGATTGACAATAGCTTGTATTGCAAAGAATATTGAATAACAGGAACTCTTATATACTGCTGATGGATATTTAAATTGGTATGACAAGTTTAGAAAATTATTTGGTATTATATTGTAAAAAGGAATTTTTTATATCCAACAATTCCACTCAAATATATATATATGCTAGATATAATCTTATATAGGTCCACCAAGAGAAATAGATGGATACTTTCAAGCCAGTAACATTGTAAAAAACAAACTAAAAACTGGAAGCATTCCAAATGCCTTTCAACAAGAGAATGGTAAAATATGATATATTAACAAAGTAGAATATTATACAATACTGAAACTCAAGGAATTCCTGCCATACCAACCATATGAATGAATCTTAGAGATATAATTTTGAGTTACAAAAACAACTCTCCTAAGTCCACATATGATATAATATCATTTTTAAAGATCAAAACCTCAAAACTAAGATAAATGGAAAAAATATATTTTAGAATTATTAGGATGAAAAAGTCATAAACACATCGTTCAGGACAGTTGTTAACTTAGTAAATTATTTTTTCCATTTTATTTAATTTTATAAATTTAATTTTTAAGAAAAGAAATTTCTTAATTTTCTAATTGTTCATCGGAGAAATACAACTGAATTTTATACATTGATCTTGTATTCTACAACTTTATTAGTTATAATAATCTCATGAAATCTTTAGGGTTTTGTATATAGAAGGTCATGCCATTTTCAAATATAGAAAATTTTACTTATTCTTTGAATTAAATGTATTTTATTTATTTTGTTGTCTATTTGCCCTGACTATAACCTCTAGTACAATGTTGCATAAAAGTGGCAAAAACAGAAATCTTGTCTGATTCCTTATCCTAATCGAAACACTTGCAGTCTGTGAGTTTTTCATGGATGCCCTTTATCAGATTGAGGATGTTTCCTCTTTCCTAGATTTTTTCAGTGTTTATGTTGTGAAAGGTATTAGACTTGTCCAATGATATTTCTGCATCTGTTAAGATTATCATGAAGTTTTTTTTCCCCTTTTATTCTACTAATATGGTTTATTACATTGATTGATTTTTGTATGTTGAACCAACCTTGCATCTTGGGATAAATCCTATTTGGTCATGATGTATAATCCGCTTTCTGTTTTTCTTTTTTTTTATGCTGCTGAATTCAGTTTACTAACATTCTTTTTTTTTATTTTAAAAACAATTTGTTGAAGTGTATCATTCATACATGAACATACATAAACACTAAGTAAAAGTTGTGAACTTACAAAATAAACATGCATAACATCACACAGGGTTCTCATGCATCACCCCACTACAAATACCTTGCATTGTTGTGAAACATATGTAACAAGTTATGAAAGACCATCAACAAAAAATTACTATGAACTGTAGTCTGTAATCTTACTTTTGGTGTACTTTACCCCCAATCTACCCTATATTATTTTGTTCATAAACCATATATAATTTATCTAAAGTGTACGGACAATGGCATTTGGTATAATCACTGGATTGTGTATTCATCACTTCAATCAATATGAGAGGATATTCATTACTAAAAATAAAAACAACACAAAACAAACCACTATCAAACTCATGTTAATGCTACTAATTATGAATTCTATGATGTGGCTTTACCATTTGTATTCAGTTCCAAACATTCACAAACAAATTTTACCAAATCTGCACAGATTAAACCTCAGCTTTCCATTCTTTAACCACATTATTTTCTCTGGTGACATATTCTGGCTATTAATCCATGAGTTTGCTCCTTATATTTAGTGCATAAGAGTGAAATCATACAATATTAGTCTTTTTGTGCCTGGCTTGCTTCACTCAACATAATGCCTTCCAGGTTCATCCATGTTGTCACATACTTCAGGACTTCATTTCTTCTTACAGCTTACAGTCCATCATGTGTATTTACCACTGTTTATTCATTTGCCAATTGATGGACACCTGGGTTGTTTCCATCTTTTGGCAATTGTGATTAATGTCACTATGAACGTTGGTGTGTTCGTGTCACTGTACTCAGTTTTTTTGGGTATATACCTAGTAGTGGTATTGCTGGGTCACGTGGTAGAACTATATCTAACTTCCTTAGGAACCACCAAACAGACTTCCACAGGAATTATACCATTCTACATTCCCACCAACAGAGAATAAGCATTCCTATCTCTCCACATCCTCTCCGATACTAGTAGTTTTCTGTTTTGTTAATAGTGGCTATTCTAGTAGATGTGAAATGATACCTCATTGCAGCTTTGATTTGCCTTTCCCCAATAGACAGTAAAGTCAAACACTTTTTCATGTTTTTTTTTTCACTATTTGTATTTCTTCTTTATAAAAATGTCTATTCAGCTCTGCTCTTTTTTAATATATATTTTTTATTTTTTTAAAGATTCTAGGTTACATAAATGTGCCCCGCTCCCCATACCTCCCACACTTCCCCACATAAACATCCTTCATTAGTGTGGAACATTCATTACAATTGATAAATGCATTTTGGGGCATTACCACTGACAATGGATTATAGTTTACATTGTAGTTTACTCTCTCTCCCACAGAATTCTGTAGGTTATGGGAAGATATATAATGGCCTATATCTGTCTTTGCAATGTCATTCAGGACGATTCCCAAGTCCCAATAATGCCCCCAAATTACACCTGTTTTTCCCCCTCCTTGCCCTCAGAGCCTCCAGTGGCCACTACCTCCACATCAATGTTGTAATTTCTTCCATTGCTAGAATAACAATAAGTCTATAGTAGAATACCAGTAAGTCCACTCTAGTCTATAGCTCATTACCCAATCCTGATGATTCTGGGATGGTGATGTCCACTCCACCTCTAATTGAGAGTGGGGTTCGATTCCATACAGCCAATGGATGGGACTTTCTTGTTTGCAGTTGTAGGCTCTCTTGTTTCCTTGGTATGGTGGTTGTCCATCCTCACCTCCTTCTTGGTTGTCCTAGGTGAATCCAATGAACTGGAGAGTAGGTAATGCAACTCCGCTAAGGCTCAGGGCCCAGCTAACACATGGACAGCCCAAAGATTTAAGTCTCCTGGAATTATACCTACCAACTCCAGCACCAACTATATGATCAAATAGAAGGGACAGATGAGCCATATGTAAGGAAGCCAACAACTGAGTCCAACTCTGTCACAATCAGGAGCACAAACTCCAAAGTAGGGACCACTGGCAAGGCACCAAACTCCGGAGCTATTTGCCCTGACCATAGGACCTGGGTGTCTCAAGAGCCCACAAGAGCCCCACTATTTGGGGTAGTCTATGAGATCCTGCTGAGATGTGCATAAGTGTTACCTCTGGGATGACCTCCCGACTCACTGTGGAGTCTCTTAGCCATATAAACTCATTTGTCTTTACTTTTTCCCCCTTTTATTTGAGGACTTTTTCCAGTTGCATTGCTAGTTGGTGCTTGGTAATAATCCCTCAGTGCCAGGGACACTCATCCCTGGGAGACATGTCCCACGCTGGTGGGAAGGCAATGCATTTATATGCTGAGTTTGGTTTAGAGAGGCCAAACTCTCTCTAAGCCAACAAGGAGGTAACTCTTAGGTACCCTACAACACTAGTCTGTTTCAATTTCAAGATCAAAGGCTCATAAGCGTAGTCATCAATATCAATGGCCCATCAATGGACCATTCTCCTTCACTAGTTATTGCCCCTGTACTTGGGGAATTGTTGCAGTCCATTAGAGAATGTGGCAGAGTTCCCCAGGATGGGAATTTGATATTCCTTCAGTTATTGTGTGAATCTCCACGCACCGTGACAATGCCCATGAACATTTGAACACATTTATATACCTTATATGTATGCCCAGGTGAACTTCCTCCCATGTATCCCCCATCATTAACACCCCACACCAATGATCGTCCCCTGCTCCAGTTGTAACCCTTCATGTGATCCAAAGATTCTTCAAAAATGAAGTCAATAAAATAGCCAAATACAATGAACAGGAAAATGAAATAATGATATGTTTAAATATAAGAAATAAAATATGTAAAATTTTTTAAAAAACTAAAACTAAATTAAAATAAAGTATTTGGGATATTAAAAAATAATGACAAATAATAAAAAATTTTGTTTTGACTTTTTGCCTTTCATCACTGAAATATCAGTTGTCCTGTATGTACAGTGACATTTTCTTCCATTTATTCCCCAGTGTCTTACTTTTTTTTCATTTTGTTTTCAAAGAAGTTTTCAGTCACATACAGAATACAGGGGACTCTCCTATACCCAACATCCTCCCCCTTTTCCCCTTTCCCATACCTTTTTCCATGTGGATGGTACATTTGTTACAACAGATATACAAAGAGTGAAACATAGCTACCAACCATGGTCAATGGTTTACATTATGGTTTACATTTCATAAATTTTGAAGATACTTAACATGGCCTGTGCCCATCATTGCAAGATCATGTAGAACACGTCCATTGCCCACTAAATACTCCCTGTTCCATCTATTCTCTTCCTCCCTCCCCCTCCCCTCAGAGCCTATGATGACCACCAGGCTTCACTCCTTGGATGACAAGATTTATAGTTACTTGCAGCAACATTGAGGTCTTGACACACTGTTTATCTTCCCCTATTAGGAACTGCCCATGCTTTCGAGACACCCATGCCTCTGTTTGAGAACATATCAGTCTTCCCCAGGATGGGAGTCCAACTTCCCACTCATTATGTTGGTCTCCACCCACCTATAACACATTATGAAAAAATGATCACTCACACACTCCCTAGAAGGCTGCCCCAGGTGTGCTCTGTCCCGAATGCAACCCCATCCAAAATCCTAAACCATTAACCCTTCCTTGTCATATTGCCATAAAAGCTTTCCCAACTTTGTACTTTCAACCACATACCCACCAATCCCTAGTGTTCACCTGGTCCCTCCCGCAACCCTCCCCTCCATTCTATGGACTGTCCAACCCACCCTACCCCACTCTACCACTCTACCCACTGTCAAACCTGCAGTGCCCAACCCAATAGTATCACTATACTCCTGTCATATCCTTTCACTGCCCAACTACACACTTTCACCTTATCATAGATTTCACCCATATGGGCGTTGGCTCACAATCTTCTCCCTTTCTATTTCCTGTAAACCTATCTTCCAGACAATAGCTCTCTGAGTCTGCTCAAATTGCTTAATTCATATCAATGAGGTCATGTAATATTTGTTCTTCAATGCCTGGCTTGCTTCATTCAACATAAGGTCCTCAAGATTCATTCATGTTTTCCCTTGTGCTAGCACTGTACTCCTTCATACAGCTGAGTAATATTTCATTGTATGTATGTACCACACTTTGTTTATCTATTTATCTGTTGATGGGCATTTGGGTTGATTCCAACTTTTGGCAATAGTTAATAATGCCACTATGAACATTGGTGTGGATATATCTCTTCATGTCCTTGGTTTCAATTCTTCTGGAATATATACCCAGCAGTGGAATTGCTGGATCATATGGCAGTTCCATAGTTCATTTTTCGAGGAACGTCAAAGCTGTCCTCCACAAGAACTTGACCATTCTACATTACCACCATTCTACATTACCACCAGCAGTGGATGAGGGTTCCAATACCTTCATGTCCTCTCCAACACTTGCATTCCTCTGTTTGTTTAGTAGCCACCAGTCTAATGGGTGTAAAGTTCTGATTTGCATTTTCCTAAATAGCTAGTGATGTTGAGCATCTTTTTATGTGCTTTTTAGCCATTTGTATTTCTTCCTTGGAGAATTGTCTTTTCAAGTCACTTGCCCATTTTTAAAATGGGTTGTTTGTCTTTTTATTTTTGAGGTGTAGGATTTCTTTATATATGCTGGATATTAGGCTCCTATCAGATATATGGTTACCAAATATTTTCTCCCATGGGGTAGGTTGCCTTTTTACTTTCTTTACACCCTCCTTTAGGATGCGAAAGTTTTTTATTTTGAGGAGATCTCATTTATCTATTTTTTCTTTTGCTGCTCGTGCTTTGGGTGTAAAGTTCATGAAACCATTGCCTATTACAATGGTTACAACACATTATGACAAAATGATTCATTTTGTCCTAATGCTTCCTGTAGATATTTCCTTACATTTTTTCCTAAGGTCTTTATGGTCATGACTCTTATGTTTACATCTTTGATCCAACTTGTGTTGATTTTCCTATAAGGTGTGAGATGGTGTTCCTCTCTCATTCTTTTGGATATGGATATCCAGTTCTCCAAGCACCATTTGTTGAAAAGGCCATTCTCTCCAAGTTGAGTGGGCTTGGTGGCCTTGTCGAATATCAGATGACTGTATATGTGAGGATTTAAATCAGAACTCTCAATTCAGTTCCAATGGTTGGTATATCTATCCTTGTGCCAATACCATGCATTTTTTTTTTTTTTTTTTTTTACTGGGAGTTCCCGGGAATCAAACCCAGGTCCCTCCATATGGGAGACAGATGCCCAACCATTTGAGCCACATCTGTCCCCCGTCCATGCAGTTTTGAGCTCTGTAGCTTTGTAATATGTTTTAACATCAGGTAGTGTGATTCCTCCAATTTCATTTTTCTTTTTCAATATGTCTTTGGGTATTTGGGGCTTCTTACCCTTCCAAGTAAATTTTGTTGTTAGTTTTTCCAATTCAGTAAAAAAGGCTTTGCTGATTTTTATTGAGATTGCATTAAATCTGTAGATTAGTTTGGGTAGGATAGACATCTTAATGATGTTTCGTTTTCTTATCCATGAACAGGGAATATTCTTCCATTTATTTAAGTCTTCTTTGATTTCTTTTAGCAGTGTTGTTTAGTTTTCTGTGCATCTTTAGTTAAATTTATTCTTAGGTATTTGATTCTTTTAGCTACTATTTGTAGCAGTTTGATATTATTGATGAATTCCAAAAAAAAAAAAAAAATACTGATTTATGTTTATAAACTGGTCTTTTCCTCTGGACATATTAGAGTGTATTGGATTCAGAGATTTTACTTTTACTTGATTAAATAATGATGAAGTGTTTGACTTGGTCACGTCAGTAGGACGTTGAGTCCCCACCCTCAGAGATAAAAGATGTGGCAAAAGACAGAGTTGGAGTCCTGATGTTCAGTTTTGAGCTGGAGCCGTGAGAAGTAAGCACACAGAGGAGCTTGGTCTTGAGGAAGGAGAGAAGGCCCTGGTAAAAGAGATGAGCCATTTGCCTCATAGTCTACCGCTGGCCTCGTGGAGGGAAGCAAAGCCTAGAGAGCATCATAGTCTACAGCTGATATTGTGGAGATAGCAAAGGAGCGAGCCCAGAGACAAGCCAGCCTCAGGAAGAGAGGAACCCAGGAAGCCTGAACCCTCACAGACATCGGCATCCATCTTGCTCCAACATGCGGCAATAGACTTTGGTGAGGGAAGTAACATATGCTTTATGGCCTGGTAACTGTGGACTTCTACCTCAAATAAATACCCTTTATAAAAGCCAACTGATTTCTGGTATTTTGCATCAGCCCCCCTTTGGCTAATACACTATTGTAAATGGTATTTTTTTCTTGATTTCCTACTAAGATTGCTCGTTATTGGTGTACAGAAATGCTATTGATTTTTTTTCTCTTTTGCTTTGATTTTTGAACATGGATCTTATAGCCTTCTACTTTACTGAACTCATAAATTATAGAAGCTTTGTTGTAGATTTCTCAGGGCTTTATATGTATAGGATCATGCCATCTGCAAATAGGGAAGATTTTACTTCTTCCTTTCCAATTTGGATCCCTTTTATCTTTTTCTTGTCTCAGTGCTTTAGCAAGTACTTCTAAGACAGTGTTAAATAGGAGCAGTGATGGTGTGCATCCTTGTCTTGTTCTCAATCTTAGAGGGAAAGCTTTTAGGATTTCACCATTGTATATGATGTTAACTGTGGGTTTTTTATATATACCCTTTATCATGTTCAGAAAGTTTCCTTCTATACCTGTCTTTTGCAGTATTTTTAATCAGGAAAGGGTGCTATATTTTGTTGAATGCTTTTTCTGCATCTATAGAGATGATCATGTGATTTTTTCCTTTCAATCTGTTTATGTGGTATATTACATTGATTGATTTTCTTATGTTGAACCATCCTTGCATATCTGGGATGAAACCCACTTGGTCATCATGTATAATTCAGTTGATGTGTTGTTGAACATGATTAGCAAGCATTTTGTTGAGAATTTTAGCATCTAGGTTCATTGGAGAGATTGCTATGTAATTTTCCCTTCTTGTGGCATCTTCGTTTGGATTTGGTGTTAGGGTAATGTTGGCATCATAGAATGAGTTAGGCAATGTTCTTTCTAGTTCTATTGTTTGAATGAGTTTAATCAGGATTGGTGTTAGTTCTTTCCAGAATGTTTGGTAGAATTCACCTGTGAAGCTGTCTGGCCCTGGGCTCTTCTTAGTTGGGAGGTTTTTGATGACTGAGTCTATCTCTTTACTTGTAATTAGTCTGTTGAGTTCATCAGTTTCTTCTTTTGTCAATGTAGGCTACTTGTGAGTTTCTAGGAATTTGTCCATTTCCTCTAAATTGTCCTTCTTGTTGGCATATAATTTTTCATAGTATCCTCTCATTATATTCTTTATTTCTGGTTTTGTTTATTTTTCTAGTGTTTCTTATTTTCTATTTTATTTAGTTTTGCTCTAATCTTTGTCATTTTCTTTTTCTACTTCCTTTGGGGTTAGTTTGTTGTTGTTTTTTCTAATTCCTCCAGGTGTGCAGTGAAGTCTTTGATTTTAACTCTTTTTTCTCTTTTTTTGATATATGCATTATGGCTATGAATTTCCCTCTCAGTACAGCTTTTGCCTCATCTCATAGGTTTTGATATGTTGTATTGTCATTTTCATTTGTTTCAAGGTAGTTATTGATTTCTTTTGAGATTCTATCTTGACCCACTGTTTGTCTAAGAATTTGTTTTTTAACTTCCATATCTTTGTGCTTAATCAGGTTCCCTGAGCCTTACTGATTTCCAGCTTCATTCCATTGTGGTCTAAGAAATTACTCTGTATAATCTCAATCTTTCTGAATTCATTGAGATTTTTTCTGTGGCCTAGCATGTGGTCTATCTTGGAATATGATCCATATGCACTTGAGAAGAATGTATATACACATATATAGTGTTCTATATATGTCTATTAGACCCAGATCCTCTAATCTATTACTCAAAGTCTTTGTTTCTTTTTTTATTCTCTGTTGAGATATTCTGTCTAATGACAACAATGTTGTATTAAAGTCCCCCACTATGATTGTAGAGGTATCTATTTCTCCACTTAGTTTTTCCAGTGTTTGCCTCATGTATTTTGAGACGCCCTGGTTAGGTGCATAAATGTTTATGATTGTTCTTTCTTCTTGAAAGATTACCCCTTTTAGTAATATATAGTGTCTGTCTCTGTCTCTTATAATAGTTTTGCATTTAAAGTCTATTTTGTCTGGTATTAGTATAGTTACTCCTGCCTTTTTTTTTTTTGTTATTGTTTACTTGTAAGATTGTTTTCCAGCCATTCACTTTCAGCCTCCTTAAATTGCTGGGTCTAAGGTGGGTTTCTTGTAGACAACATATAGATGGGTCATATTTCATCATCCAATCTGACAATCTGTGTCTCTTTACTGGTGAGTTTAATCCATTAACATACAGTGTTATTACTCTCAAGAAATTACAATAATTAGCCATATTTCTTTGGGTTAATGTATGTCACATGTTGTTTTTATTTCTCTTTTTGTTTGTTTTAGTTGTTCTTACACTCTCCTCCATCTCTCTCTTTTTTTTACTTTCAACCTGCAGAACTCCCTTTAGTATTTCTTGAAGGGCAGGTTTTTTATTTGTATACTCTCTTAATTTCTGTTTATCTGTGACTATTTTGACCTCTCCATCATTTTTGGATAGAGAATTCTTGGCTGGAATTTTTTTCTTTTAGTACATTAACTGTGTCATACCACTTCCTTTTTACCTCCATGGTTTCAGATGAGAAATCAGCACTTAATCTTATTGAGCTTCCCTTGTATGTGATGGTTCTCTTTCCTCTTACTGCTTTCAGTATTTTCTCTTTGTCTTGAGCATTGGACAATTTGATGACTATATGTCTTGGAGTAGGCCTGTTGGGATTTACACTATTTGGGGTGTGCTGTGCTTCCTGAACATGTATATCCATCTCCCTCAATAGGGTTGGGAAGTTTTCAGGCATTATTTCCTCCAGCACTCCTTCTGTCCCCTTTCCCTTCTCTTGTCCCTCTGAGAAGGCTATAATGTGTATATTTGTGCGTTTTGCATTGTCATTCAAATCCCTAAGGCCCTGCTGGATTTTTTCTATCTTTTTATCTATCCATTCTACTATCTGTTTGATTTCAGATGTACTGTCTTCCACATCACTAATTCTTTCCTCTGCCTGTTCAAATCTGCTGTTATGTGCTTCCAGTGTATTTTTGATGCCTTGTGCCATTATCTCCATCATATATGTTATCTTTTTATGTATGTTTACAATTTCTTCAGTATGATCTCCCAGTGTCTTCTTAATATCCTTAATCTCTTCCTTCACTTCATTAAGTTGGTCCATGTTATTTTTTTTGGACAGCTTTGGTTAGTTGTTCAATGTTCTGCATCTCTTCCTGGTTTTTAGTTCATTCATTGGATTGGGCCATGTCTTCCTGTTTCTTAGTATGGTTTATAATTTTTTATTGCTGTCTGGTCATCTTTTTATCTTGATGGGTTTATTTAATTGATTAGCTTCTCTCTTTACCCTAGGGTTTTATTTAATTGCTGTTTGTGTGTGTGTGTTAAGTTTTCTCTTTGATACTTTGTTCTTTTAATTCTATTTTGTTGCTGTTGTCTATGTTGCCTTAAAGGAAAAAATTGGGGCTAGAGAAAGAGAAAGAGGTAAGAAAAGAAAATGCATAATAGTAATAATAATGATAATCATTAGAAAAGGAACCATATAAGACCTTGGAAAATGAATATTTAACTCATGTAAGCATTGTAGAATAAATAAAAGTAAAAAAGTGGAGTATCAACAATGAAATGGAAAATTGAATAGAGAAAAATATATAGAATGAATTAAAAGGTGGAATGATGATGAAATAGGGAAAGAGAAAAGAAAATACAAAAAGAAAAAGTTAATAAAAGAAAAAAACCCAGGATAGATGAGATAGAAATAAAAACCAGAAAAATTGAAGACTAAACAAAAAGAAGGGGAATGTAAGAACAACAATAGAAAGTGGAAGATAGAAAGATGAAGGAAGGAAAAGAGATAGGGTTGGTAGAAAAAAATGGTATATACAGAAAAGGGGAAATCAAGGAAGAGGAGACACAGCAACCAAGAATCAAGCCAGCAGCACCTTGAGGAATTTATCTCTTTGCCCAGCTCCCTCCAGACTGATGTCCTGAAGCCTCTTATCCTGTGGGTTCCCAAAACAGCTCACTCAGGCAGGATTTTGGCCCCACTCAGTCCTTTTTGGTGAGAGAAATCTGTCTATGTTCCTTTGAAAAAAAATTAGGAACAGAGAAAAAGAAAGAGATAGGAAGACAAAAAGAATAATAGTCATGATAAAAGGTAGGAGAGCAACCATATAAGACCTAGGAAATTGAAAAATTAACATGAAAAAGAAGCACAGGGGAATAATAATAGGAAAGTGGAGAAGGAATAAAGAAAAAATATATAGAAAGAATTAAAAGGCTAGAATGGTGAGAAGAGGGGGAAAGAATAGAGAAAAAAGAGAATGGAGAAATTAAAAAAAAAGTAAACAGAAAAAAGGAGAGAGAGAGAAAAACAAACACGAAAAATTGGAGACCAATTAAAGATGTGGAATGAAAGAATAACAGCGGAAAACAAAACATATTAAGAAATAGTGTAGGTGGAATAGATCAATAACCAAAGAAAAGAAAAGAAAAGAAAAGAAAAAAAACAAGCAGAGAAAGAAAGGCAGGGAATACAAAACAAGCAAGAAACAAGACAACAGCAACTTGTATTTTTGTTTTTGTTTTTTTTTTTTAATAAAAGGAGACAGAAGAAAGAAAATAAAACCACGGAAAAACAGCCTTCTCTGTTAGACCCCTAAGAATCTTCTTAGGCTGCTGGTGTTCCTCAATCACTCACCTTGCAGCCTGCCCTCTGCAGGTTTTGAACTAAGTTTTAGTGAGCAAAGTAAGGGAAATAAAAGAAAAGGAACCTTTTTTTTAAAAAAAAAAAAAAAAAAAGAAGAGATCCAAGAAAACTAATACAACAAAAATGTCTGTGTTCCTTGTAATAAAGTTTCAGCTGGTTGCCTGACACCTTGGTGAATCACTTTTCAAGGAACAGCCAGGAATCAAACCACAGATTTCATATATGCTAGGCAATAATTCTTCCACTGAGCTAATATGCCTCCTTGGTTTAATTAGCCTTTCAGAAGGCTATCAGCCCCTTTTGCCTCAGGTTGGTTAGATCCTCTGAAGTCAGCTAGAGTGGTCCTGATTGCTGCCTGTCTCTGCCTCCTCACTGATTTAATTCCTCTCTTTACCTAGGTGGCTGGGTGTGACTGCTTGCTTGAAACAATCCCCCTCCCCTCTCCCTGTCCAGTCAGGGTCCCTTCCAATATTCAAGGGGAGCTCAGCTGGCTAAACTTTCTGCCAAGTAATCTCTCTCCACCCTCCCAGACCCCTCTTCCTCACAGGGAATCTGCCATCACACTCTCATTTGGAGCAGGGGCCAGGGGCTCCACCTAGTCTGTCCACCCTGAGGGCCAGGTATGTGTGCCCCTTCCAGCAACTGAGGTAGGCAAACTACAATTATTCCTGGCTTCCCTATCTGTCAAGTACCCTCCTAGATGAGTCAGATCTGCTTCCCGTGGAGGTAGACATCTGCTCTACTCTCAGTTAGATACAATTCACCAGGAGTTTTCCCCTCGCTTAATATCTTGGGCATGGGAGAGGGGAGCCCTTCCCCGCAGCTGGGAGGTTCAATAACTCACTATTACTTGTTTTGGCTTCTTTGGGTCTCTGATCCTCACTATTCTCAGATTTAGTAAGCAGTATCCTGGTTTGCTGTGCCCAAAAGCAGGAAGGCTTTGCCTTTTTCTTTGTTGTTTTAGTGAGAGCTAAGCCTTATCTGTCTAACCCCTTGGTCATGTTCCCACAATCCCAATTGTATTTCTTAAAGAATAAGATTTGAAAGTCAAACTTACTCCTTGATCCATGGGCTGCAGAATGGGTGTTTGCTGGCATGAAAAACAGCAGAGCTCTTGGGTGACCAGGTGCATTGTCAATGAGCAGTAATATTTTGAAAGGAATCTTTTTTGAGCAGTAGGTCTCAAGAGTGGGTTTAAAATATTCAGCAAACCATGTTGTAAACAGATATGCTTTCACCCGGGCTTTGTTGTTGCATTTATAGAGTACAAGCAGAGTCAATAATTCTTAAGGGGCCAAGGATTTCCAGAATGGTAAATGAGCATTGGTGTCAACTTAAAGTCAACAGCTGCATTAGCTCCTAATAAGAGAGTCAGCCTGTCATTTGAAGCTTCCCCTCCCTTGCTATGAAAGTCCTAGATGGCACTTGCTTCCAAAATAAGGCTGTTTTATAAACATTGAAAACCTGTTGTTTAGTGTAGCCACTTTCATCAATTATCTTAGCTGGATCTTCTGGATAACTTGCTGTACTTGCTGCTTCACCCTGCACTTCTTTGTTATGGATATGGCTTCTTTTCTTAAACCTCATGAATCAACTTCTGCTACCTTCAAACTTTTCTTCCTCAGCTTTCTCACCTCTTTCAGCCATCCATAGAATGGAAGCAAGACAAGGCATTGCTGTGGATTAAGCTTAAGCTTAAGGGAATATTGTGGCTGGTTTGGTCATTTATCCAGGTCACTGAAACGCTCCATATCAGCAATAAGGATGTTTTATTTTCTTATCATTTGTACATTCACAGGAGTAACACTTTTAATTTCCCTCAAGAACTTTTCATTTGCCTGCACAACTTAGCTAACTGTTTGGCAAAAGAGGCCCACCTCTCAGCCTATCTTGGCTTTCAATATGCTTTTCTTACTAAGCTTAATCATTTCTAGTTTTTTAAATTTAAAATGAGAGACGTGTGACTCTTCATTTCACTTGAACACTTGGAGGCCATTGTAATGTTATTAACTGGTCAGATTTCAATATTGTTGTGTCTCAGGGAATAGGAAGGCCCAATGAATGGGAGAGAGATGGGAGAATGGCCAGCCAATGGAGCAGTCAGAACACACACAACATTTATCAATTAAGTTTGCCATTTTACACAGGCCTGGTTCGTGGTACTGCAATATTAACGATAAAGATCACAGATCACCATAACAGATAAAATAACGATGAAAAAGTTTGAAATGTTGTGAACATTACCAAAGTGTGATGTAGAGACATGAAGTGAGCACTTGCTGTTGGAAAAATTATGCTGATAGACAAACCTTCAATTTGTAAAAAGCACAATGTCTGGGAAGCACAATAAAGCAAAGTTCAATAAAAAGAGGTATGCCTATACTTAAGGGGATGAGTCTGTTCTTTCTTGATCCTTTTAAGATTCTTTCTTTTTGTCTTTGACTAGTCACAGTTTGATTAAAATGTGTCTAAGTAGGAATATTTTGGGGTTTATTCTACATGGTGTTTATTGAGTTCCTCAGATATACAGAATACTGTATTTTCTTCAAATTTGGCAAGGTTTTCATTATTATTTCTTCAAATATTCTTTCTTTTTCTTTCATCTTTCTCTTTATGAAACTCCCATTGATATATGTGGATACACTTCATGGTGTTCCACATGTCTCTGAACCTATATTGATTTTCCTCAATTATTTTATCTTTCTGTACTCCAGACTCTGTTCCATCTTCACAGTTTCTGTTTCTTTCTTTTGTCTGTTCAAATATGATTTTGAGCCCCTCTGGTGAAATTTGAAATTATAATTTGTTATTGGACTCTTCAACTCCAGAATTTCTGTTTGGTTCCTTTCTGTGCCTTTATTGATATTCTGTATTTGGTGACATATCATTCTCATACTTTCCTTTAGTTCTTTAGACATGGTTTCCTTTAACTGTTTGAACATATTTAAAATAGCTGATTTAAACCCTTTGTTTTGTAAATGCTATGTATGGGCTTCCTCAAAGATCATTTCTATTATTTGCTTTTTTTCCTGTATGGTCATACATTCTTGATTCCTTGTATGCCTTATAGAAATTGGACATTTTAAATATTATAACATTGACACTCTGAAATCCAGTAACTCCTCATCCCCAGGGTTTATTGCTGTTGCTGCTTATTGTAGTTGTTGTTGGGTATTTGTTTCATGAATTTTGGGAACTAATTCTGTATTCCTCATTGTGTGTGGCCATTCAAGTCTCTACTCAGCTTAAGAGTCAGCTATGCTTAGAGAGAGATTTCCTTAAAGGTCTGTGTGATGGTTAGACTAATGTGTCAACTCTGCCAGGTAATGATGCCCAGTTGTCTGGTCAAGAAAGCACTGGGCTAATTGTAATGCAAGAACATTTCATGACCTTTACTCACCAGTGACTTGATTGCATAGATAGCTGATTAAATCTACAATCAATTAAGGCAATTGCCATCAGCAATGAGTGACATCTCATCCAATCGGTTGAAGACCTTAAAGGGGGAAGTGATTTCAGCATTCAGAGAGAGAATTCCCAGCTCTATGTCAAACAGCCAGTGTCCCTTGGGAACTCACCAAGGACTTTTATCAGAGTGCCAGGTTTGCAGCTTGCCCTGCAGAATTTGCACTTGTTCATCCTCATGGTAGCATGAGAGAATTTTATAAAATCTCATACTATTTACAGATATCTCCTCTTGGTTATGTTTCCCTAGAGAACCCTGAGTAATACAGCTTGGTACCGGGAGTGGTTCTTGAAAAACAAAATCTTAAAAATGGGATTTCTGAATTTGTTCTGGATTTTTGCAACTGGCTCTTGTGGCAGTTTGAGATTATTTTTGTGAATCCCCAAAAAGGAAGATTATGTTTGTAAGCTGGTCTGTTCCTTTGGGTATGATACCCTTCGTTTGTGTTAAATTCAAAGGTTTAAGTTTACTTAATAAAATCAGTTTAGGGCCTTTATTTGACCATGTCAATAGGGCATGAATCTGGGTTAAGTCCTTGCCCCCTTGGTAGGCTGATATAAATGGGCACTCACTCAAGAAAACAGAGGGAGCAGAGAGAGCTTCACCATTCGCCTGATAGTTTGCAGCTGAAGAGAACAGCTGCAGCTGACAAGGCCTAGAAAGAAACGAGCCCTACCACAGACTGATATAGGAAGCCCTGAGAGTCAAGCCTATGTCAGCCTACAGCTGAGATTGAAAGAAGCTGGGACCACAAGCCTTAAGAGGAAGAAGAAAGGAGAGAACAGGCAGAGATCACCTGCCATCTTTCTTCAACACTTGGCAGCTGACTTTGGTGAAAAAGTACCTCTTATGGTACCTTGAGTTGGACTCTTTATGGTCTTGTAACGGTAAGCTTTTACCCCAAATAAATATCCTTTAAAAAAGCAAACAGATTTCTGGTACTTTGCATCAGCACCCCTTTGACTGACCAATACAGCTCTCTACTCTGATTAGATTCAAGGGCACTGACTCTCTTTCCAATCATCAAGAGTCCACTGACAGTCCATGGCATGAGTTAGCAGCAGATACACAAAATATCACCACTAGATATGACTACTTCCATGCTTATAAGAGGCAGGGATCTGGGTGAGTGTTTTTAACATCTTAACAGAGTTTGTGGAGGTAAAATTTACAATGATGTTAGCTGGCTGTTCCTAAGTACTCTGCAAACATTTACAAAAGAAAGGAATGAGCTAAAGGCTTCAAATTTAAAACTTAAATGCCAAATGAATGACTTGAAAGTTTCTATTTGTGCTCTGAAAAAATCTTCTTTTATGCAGCCACAAGCTTAAGATCTCTGAAAACAAGTGTCAGAGTCTCATATGAGTAGCAGAGTTACAATGGGAACTAAAATCTCAACCTTGCAAGGTGTTTGCTGTTAAAGTGAGGGCATTGATTAGAAAGGAGTGGAACCCTGAGTATTGGGATGGAGACATATGGATTGATGATAATATTGGTGGGGACACTGAAACCCTCAATTCTGCGGAGACTTTGCCAGATAAGCCTGTAATAGTCTGCCCTGTGGAGACCACCCAATGTCAAGCTTGTATCACCCAGCCTCCAGCCTGTCCCAGGGAGTCCAGACCTCCTCCCTGCCCTGAGGTGTGAACCAGCCAAACTCAAGCCTGCATTGCCCAACCTCCACCCTCTCCTGAGCAGTCAGCTATCCAACTTCCACATGAAGACATTAATCCTGTCTCACTAGAGGAAAATGCAAAGGAATGCCCTGAGTTCAATAGCATGTAAGAAATTTCGAATCCTTCTTCTTACCATCCCCCTCTTCTCTTAATGACCTGTTACTAGAATAAAATCACAAAATGCTCCCAAAAGCAAAGTAGAACATGTGGCTGATAAGGAAGCACTCCATATTCTAAAAGAACCACATGAGTTTTCCAATGTATATAGACAGAAATCGTGGGAATATGTGTGGGAATGGGTATTAAGGGTATGGGATAATGGTTGAAGGAATATAAAGTTGGACAGGCTGAACTTTTTGATATGAGCTCACTAAGCAGAAAGTCTAAATTCTGCTCAAGGGGTTAGAAAGTGCTCATGAACAAAGTGTCCATGATGGTAGGGATGCTGGTTATGCATAGGCTCAGCAACATGGATTCCCCTTACAGAGCTGACTTGGCTACAGCCCCTGCTGAGTGCCTAATCTGCCAGCATCAGAGACCAACACTCAGCCCCCAATAAGGCATCAATCCCCAAGGTGATCAGCCTGATACCTGGTGGCAGGTTGATTACATTGGACTACTTCCATCATGGAAGGGGCAGCAATTTGTTCTAACTGGAATAGACACTTGCTCTGGATATAGGTTTGACTTCCCTGCATGCAATGCTTTTTCCAAAACTACCATCTGTGGACTAAACGAATTATCTTATCCACTGCCATGTCATTCAACACAGCATTGCTTCTGATCAAGGAACCCACTTTACAGCAAGTGATGTGTGGGAATGAGCACATGCTCATGGAATTCACTGGTCTTATCATGTTCCCTATTATCCTGAACAGTTAGATTGATAGAACAGTGGAATAGCCTTTTGAAGACTTAATTATGATACCAACTAGGTGGCAATAACTTGCAGGGCTGGGCCAATGTTCTCCAGGAAGTTGTGTATGCACTAAATCAGCATCCACTCTATTGCTTCCTGTCCCTGCAACCTTAACCTCTGCTGGTCTACAGGTTTTAGTTCCAAAAGGAGGAGTGCTTCCACCAGGAAACACAGCAATGATTCCATTGAACTGGAAGTTCAATGGTGCCACCTCACAACTTTGGGCTTCTCATGCTTCTGAATCAAGAAAAGAATTACTGTACTAGCTTGGGTGATTGATACTGATTATCTAGGGGAAATAGGACTGCACCTACACAATGTTGGTAAAGAAGAGTTTACCTAGAATACAGGAGATTCTCTAGGGCATCTCATAGTACTACCATGCCCAGTGATTAAAATCAATGGCAAATTGCAGCAACCAAATCCAAGCAGGACTAACCATGGCTCAGAATCTTCAGGAATGAAAGTTTAGGTCACCCCACCAGGCAAAGAACCATGGCTAGCAAGGTGTTTGCTGAGGGTAAAGGGAACATGGAATGTGTAGTGGAAGAAGGTAGTGATAAATATGAACTTTGACCATGTGACGAGTTACAGAAACAAGGATTATAATGGTCATGGATATTTTTTCCTTGTTTTCTTATGAATATGTCTGTATAGGTACATAAAATGAATCTTTGTTTTCTTCCTTAATGTTTTCCCTTATCATATGACATAAGTTGTATTGGTTTCATGTTGCAGTATTTAAGGATGTCAAGCTTAAGAGTGAATATTACCCAAGGACTTGCACCCTAATCTGGAGGGAATTAATGCATTTCCAGTTATATGTAGGACAGTTGAATATTGTTAGGCAGAAATGCCGCTTTGTTTCCGGGCCTGAGGGTGATCAGCCCTGCTGCAGCCCGGGGAGCGACAGGAGCTAGTTGTGGACCGTCCGGCGTGCACTCCGGAACGGCGGGGGGGTGAAGAAGTTGTCAGGAGAGCGCAGACCCGGCTCCCTGGTCTTCACGGGGGTTAAGGAGAAGTTGTCACAGGGTCGCCGTTTGGTGCCCTGTGGTCTCCCTGACAGTACTAAATGAAGAGACACCACTCACTTGCTTGCTGGAGGGTAAGACCTTTATTCAGGGAACGCTGTGCAGTTTTATAGGCAGTGTTTGGCGGGGGTGAGCGTGTTGTCTTCTGATAGGGCTAAGCTGTTGCTGGGCGTGGGGGGAAGATTTGGGAGGGAGGGGGGAGGCTAGAGGAGAAGGCCAACATGTCCAAATAAGGTTATGGCTGTGAGGGGGTGCTGTGATAGGCTGCGGTGAATAGGGAAGTTGGGTTCGGGGAAGAGAGAAGTTGGCTACGGGAAGCGGGTGGGGCATAGCGCCCCACAGACACCTGTGGCAAGGTTTGACTTGGGTAAACATTACCTCACAGAAATACATGTATATTTCTGTTATTGTTTTTATTTAGAGACTAATTTTGGTTTACGGTGATGTATATGGCTGCCAAGTTGACAAGGGATAGACTGTGATGGTTGGACTAATGTGTCAACTCGGCCAGATAATGATGCCCAGTTGTTTGGTCAAGCAAGCCCTGGGCTAGTTGTAATACAAGGACATTTCATAGACTTTAATCATCAGTGAGTTGATTGCATAGATAGCTGATTACATCTACAATAAACTAAGGAGATTGCCATCAGCAATGAGAGACATCTCATTCAATCAGTTGAAGGCCTTAAAGGGGAAAGTGATTTCAGCATTCAGAGAGAGAAATCCCAGTTCTATGTCAAACAACCAGCGTCTCCTGGGAACTCATCAAGGACCTTCATCAGAGCTCCTGGTTTGCAGTGTGCCCTGCAGAATTTGTACTTGTCCATCCCCAATGTCATGTGAGACAATTTTATAAAATCTCATATGTTTTACAGATATCTTTCATTAGTTCTGTTTCCCTAGGGAACGCTGACCAATACAGCCTGGAATCGATAAATCTCCAAGTCTTTTCAAGGAGTTTTCTCTGTGTGTTGAAGCACATCTTGCACACTCAGTGAGGAACATGACAACTCTGCCTTTGCCTTTATTTCCTGCTTGTACAGAAACTCAAGTCAGGCAGAAGATTGAGCCAAGAACCTTCTCAGTTTATTCCTACACATGCTCATGGCCTTCTAAATACTCAGGAGTATGTTGGAGCTTTTCAACGTCTATGTGGATATCTCATTCCTCAGCTTTTCCTTAAATGATTTTTGGTTAGTCTATTATTTGCCTCAACTGCTTTTCATTGCTTCAGGCAGTAGCAGTACTAAAACTCTTGCCTGTAAATGTTTTTGACAACCCTCCCTGCCCCTATATCAGGGAAAATCATTTACTACTATGTGATGTCTGAGTCAGACAAAGTAAAAATTAGCCATTTGAGTGGAATCATCCAGAGAACCACCAGATATGTCTAATAATGGATGGTGTTTGGGCATAAGGCTTTGAAAGATCTCCAGATTTGTTCTGTTCCCTCAAGTGACAGTAATGCACACTGTTATTTTCCAAGGCTACTGATGAGTTAGGGGAAGGGAACTAAGACTATAGTATGTTAAAAGACCACAAAACTCACTGTTATTATTGAGGTTCAGCCAATTTCCTTAAATAAATCCTTCCTGTGTAGTTGCAACCCTTTAGTTAATTCTAGAGTTCTGAAAAAAATTGATTCTGTCACTTAGTGTGTGTGTAGTTTTGTTGTAGATTTTATGGGGTGGTAAAATTTCAAAGGTCCTTACTCTATTGTTTTTTTACTGGGGGAATCTCATGTGTTCACTTTATTATTGTGTTTATACCATATATATCAAATATATATATAAAGTTTGCAATAAAATGTTAATAAAAGAACCCACCCATATATCCTCCAAAAATTTCTTAAAACTAAAAGAAAATTCTGATAAAAATAATCCATTTTTTGAGTTATGGCTCTTTCATTTACTCATTGGTGGATAAGATTCCTATACTTGTTGAGCATTAATTTCATTGCCCGAAAATAGAAATAGCAGCATATAACTCAAAATTTATCATAAAGATTACATGCAATAATGCATATACAATTTCTACTAGACTGTCAACCATAGTTTAATACACAATAAGTAGTTATTTTTATTATTATAAAGCTAAAACTGTGTCTCAGTTTTTCTCTAGGGAAGAGAAAAAAATGGGACATGAATTCTGACTCCACCTTATAAGGAAAAGTTATTTGACTTATCTGAATCCAAAATTTGCCTCCTATAAAATGAAAAGGATGCCAGCTATTTAAAGGACATCATGAGGGATAAATGTGATTATATATGTAAAATCCCACTCTTGAATAATTTAGCTGCTATTGTTTCCATCACATCTATGGCATCTTGGTACAAATTGCATGTATTCTCCATATGGACCTTCTCTATGTTTGACAGGGATGCAATACAAGGAACAGGATGTCAGGAGACTTCTGTCCCATATAAAGCTGTTGCTTTTCTAAATGTTAATGATGGCAATCTTATATACTGTCCACGTCATTGTGTCTGGATCTACTAGAGTCTCTGTGATGAGGGCAGTAAGTGATAAACTACAAACTGAATTCAGCCAGTCTTGCTCTGTGGCATAAAAATCAGTTTCATTTCAAGTAGTAAAATATCAAGTTGCAGCTATGCTCTACTACTCAATGTGCATGGTTTCAACATTTCATATGATTTTCTTTTTCAAGAAAGTTACATATTTTTTTCTTGATTTTGAAAGGAAATGGCCCCATAATAATTTTTCTGAATGGCCTTCATGCAAAAATGATTTTATCCATATAGTGTGAATAAGGATTAAGCAGCAGTACACACCTTCTTCTCTTTACTCTTATTTCTCCTTGGGACAGGTTTTTCCTATATCTTTCATTCTTTTCATCTCATTTTCTATACATTTTCTAGGGAGTGAATATGTTTTAGACTAGTCTGCCCTATATATTGTTCCCTCTGGGAAGCTAGCTTACCACTTCTCAAAATACCAGGCAACCAATTACCCTCACAAATAATTAGTAGATTTGGCATAAATGGCAAATTTCTGTCAAAGCTTTTGTTTGTTGTACAGTTATTCACACTTTTCTTTATTTAGATAGTGAAAATATCACAGAATAATGTGTCAGGGCAGCTGTATTAGTCAGCCAAGGGGGTGCTGATGAAAATATCAGAAATTGGTTCCTTTTTATAAAGGGTATTTATTTGGGTAGAAGCTTACAGTTACCAGGCCATAAAGTGCAAGTTACCTTTATCAACAAAGTCTATTGTCATGTATTGGGGCAAGATGGCTGCAGACGTCTGCAAGGGTTCACCCTTCCTGGGTTCCTTTCTTCCTAGGGCTTATATCTCTCTGGGCTCAGCTGCTCTACTTGCTCCACAAGGCCAGCTGTAGACTATCAGGCAAACAGCTCTGTCCCTCTCCCGTGTGTTTAATTCCTGGGCTCCAGCTCAAAATGCTCAACCATTGTCCTTTGCCATGTATTTTCTTTGTGAGTCCCCCCTCCCATCAAGGGGGCAGGAATGCAATGTCCTACTGACATGGCCCAGTCAAAGCCTTAATCATTATTTAAAAAGTGAAAGTAAAACCTCTGAATCCAATACACTCTAATATGCCCAGAAGAAAAGACCAGTTTACAAACATCATCCAATATCTTTTTTTGGAATTCATAAGCAATATCAAACTGCTACAATCCACCCTCTGAATTGCAAAAAGACATTACAATATTTGAAAAAACTTAAATCAGTAGCAATGCTAAGTACAAAATCACATCACAATCCATTTAAAGATATATAGTTTGTCTTGGGGCAAAGTCCTGTCTGCTGTAGACCTCTGAAACTTATGAAACCATATATCTGCTTACAATACACAAATTGACAGACAAAGGATAAACATTTTTATTACCATAAGGAGAAATTGGGAGGGAAACATGAGTCATGGGTCCTCCACAGTTCAGTAAACCTGCAAGCCATACTTCATTAGATGTCAAAGTCTGAGAGTCATTAAAATGATGATCTCTTCTCTTTGGGGCCACATGGGGACCCACCCTTTCCACAGACTTGCCCAATGGCCATTTTCTTGGTTCCATCCTCATCAAGCATCTAGGTGTCAACTAAGCTCCAGACCTCACCTGTCAAGAGCATTTGGGTGATTGCCACACTTTACCAAATCTTTGGGTGAGAGTCTTAACCCCCCTAGTACAGTGAAGTGAAGACAACATTCTCTCTAATCTTTGGCATACAGGCTGAACCCTCTCAGAGCAATGAGTTGACCACTTGGCTTCCCTAATCCATGGGGACAGGTCCACCCTTCTCAGACCTATGTGGTGGTGACCTTAACCTCCCTAATCCTTGGGGAATGTGCTCCACCCTCTCTGTACCCTGGAGCAGCAAAACTCTCCCCAAACATCAGGTGGGAACATACACCCTCTTCAACTGCTGGGGCAAACTCAACCTCTCTGTACATATGGGTGGGGTTCTTCTCTTTGCCCAAGGTGATGTCTTAATTCCACATCTCAGCTCCATGGTTTTCCTCTTAAAGCTGTTTCTCCTTCAATCTCTCCTTTCCATGTCCCTTTCAGTCCAAGCTGACAGTGATTTTGTTCATACAGCACTCTCAAAAAAGCTTGTTGGTTTAACATGCAAGAAGCAGGGGTCCAAATCATCAGACAGCAAGACTTTCCACAAATTTTTCCTAGATAACTGCATCTTCAATCCTGATTTACAAGTTACAAGTTAAGTCCTCAAATGGGGCACTATCATCTGGGAGCTTGATTTCCAGAGACTTGGAAGTTCCAGAATCAGTTTCTGTTTTCTTTGTGCCCAATAATTCAGTGCTTAGCTTATCTCACTCATCTACCATTTTGCTATAAGTTGCAAGGAGAAGCCAAGCCACATTCCCAGGTTTACTTTGGAAAGTTCTTCAGCTAAATGCCCATTTCAAATTCTGCCTTCCATAAAACACCAAGAGTTAATCTTTCTAAGTTCTCTGCAACTTTAAAACATGGATTGCCTTTCCTCCAGTTTCCAATAATAGTTTCATCACTTACCTCTAAGGCCTCATAAAAGGTCTCTTTTGAGTCCATATTACTATCAACAGTCTTTTCAAAGCACTGTAGGTCTTTTCTACCAAGCATCTTACAATTTTTCCAAAAAATATCCCTTACCCTTTTATAAAACCGTTCCAGCATTTTGGTAATTGAAAAAGCAATTCCCCACTCCTAGGTACCAAATTCTGTATTAGTCAACTAAAGTGGTGCTGATGCAAAATACCAGAAATAGGTTTGTTTTTATAAAGGGTATTTATTTGGGGTAGAAGCTTACAGTTACCAGACCATAAAGCGCAAGTTACCTCTTTCACCAAAGTCTATTGCCACGTGTTGGGGCAGGATGGCTGCAGACGTTTGCAAGGTTTCAGCCTTCCTGGGTTCCTCTCTTCCCAGGGCTTGCCTCTCCCCGGGTTCAGCTGCTCTGCATTCTCCCAAGTGTTTACTTCCTGGGCTCCAGCTCAAAACTCTCAACTCTTGTCCTTTGCCATGTCTTTTCTCTATGTGTCCCCACCCACCAAGGGGGCAGAGATGCAATGTCCTACAGATGTGGCCCAATCAAAGCCTTAATCATTATTTAAAAAGTGAAACATCTGAATTCAATACACTCTAATATGCCCAGAGGAAAAGACCAGTTTACAAACATATTCCAGTATCTCTTTTTGGAATTCATAAACAATATCAAACTGCTACAGCAGCTATTCAAATAATAATGTGTATTTGACTCCAAAACCCATACTGGCACTCCTTATGTAACAGAGCCCTTTGCCATAAATGTAATGCATTTATTAAGGAGATTGACCACCTGGGATCTTGCTTTGAGTGGTTCTACTTGAGCCTGATGATAACTGTACATTTTCCTATTGTACTACTGTCTGCCCAAACAAATCAATTTCTCAGCTTTCCTGCCATCTAAGTTCTGCTTCTCATTCTTTAATTTTGCTCAAACTGCTGTTCCATGATGCCTCTAAATTGGTAGGGAGGATCTAGGGCTATTAGGAATGCTAAAATAAGAATTGGAATATCCTCTTTCATTATCTTCAGGCAAGAAAAAGGCTCAAATAGTATGAAATGTCAAATGCACCATTTAACAATAAAGCAAAACAGGTCACACACAATTGTATTTTCAAATAACATTATTAAATTTCCTTTATGTGGATATATGCTCTAAAAAGGGCAGTTAAAAACTCCCTTTCATTTTATTTCATTTATATTTCTTATAAAATAAGTGGCTTTAAAAATATTTCAGTTATTCATTTTAAGTAAATGAGATAAAAGATGTATAGACAACTTTTCTTTTAAAAATAGTATTTTAAAATATTTGAGGAAAAATATTCTTTCACAATTGTATTCTAATACGTTTAAATTAAGTATATATATATGTTTCTTTCTATTATTAAGTCATCTTAAACAATGAAGGACTATACCTAGAGAACACAGTATGTAGTTTAATTCATGTGATATTTATTGTTTGGTAAGAAAGCAAAGTAAATAAGATGAAGACCATTAGTGAAATATATTAAGCACCCAAACCTTTTGTTTGTAAAGACACTCATCTACCAAAAACAAACAAACACATTTATCTTTTTAAAAACTCCAACTAGTCATAGGTTTTAAGACATTTTTCTCAGTCATGCTTTTGGCTGTGATAGTAGTGGGTGGCACACGTGTATCTATGGTATACACTAGGCTTCTGGCATACTAATACTGTCATCAGGAATATGTGGTAAAACATTGAATTTGCAAGATTTTTTAAAATGTTAAGTCAGAATAAATCCCAAGCAATAACCCAGTCTGTTTTAAATGTAATGCAGTTTAAAGAACACCCCAAAATTTAATTGGTTTCATTAAAGATTTATTCTAGTCATAAAATCTCATATTGATATTTATCCTTGCCCTAGAAAACTTTCCTGGAGTTGGAGCTGAGACATGCTGTGACCTGAGTCTTCATTTAATTAAGAAAACCTTTGCTCTAGATTATTTTAATGGTTGAGAAATTCCCATTGAAACACACATCTCCTTTCTTTAAGTCAACCTTTCTAATTTAGGACATGAAAGACACTGGGACATGTAATAATAAAATTTGAAAGCATCAGTTCTATAAGTTAAGGCTTTTATGGTTTGCAAATAAAATAAAAGTGCTTAAGTAAAATGAGAAATGGTTTTGATGTCCTGCTGCAGTTAAAGATGTTGCCATTGTAGGAGACTGGGTGAAGGGTACACAGCCTCTCTGTACTGTATTGTGACTTCCTGTGAAGCTGTATTTATTTAAAATTTAAAAGTTAAAATATTTCCTTACACACATCGAGTGCTCAAAAAATGTTATTTAGTAGTAGTAGTATTTTTGTTGCTTATTATTGTAGCTGTTTTCCAAATTTCTCTGCATTTAACGTATTAATTTTGAAGTTAACGAGGCAACAATAAATGTTACTTTTAAAGAGAAATGTGTTAAAAAAACACTTCAGATGCCTTATTAACTTTAAGATCAGAATATAGCTGACACTTAGATATGAACTGAAAGCAATAACTAGAATGTCTTTGTTTCCTCAAGAAATAGATCTTGAACCGGGAATCAGGTACAAAATGTTTATTTTGGAGGCGATCTTAGGAAACACCAGTAGAAAAGTGGGGAAGTGAGAGAGAGAAGGAAAGTAAGAGTTCATTATCAAGCAAGCTGCAACTCCAGGTAAATATAATTTAATCATTCTGGGGAACTCTGGGAGCAGGGAATAAAACCTTCCCCTGATTTATCACACCTGTAGGGCAAGGATCTGGTGTATTTATACAATACTCCCAATAACTGTTAATTCAGTAAGGGCATTTCTGTCCTCTCCCCTCTTTCATGCAAACAATGATGTGGCCAGCAGTAACCAGAGAAAGTACTCAGGTAAAGAAATACTGGTTCTGACAGTTGGGAATCAGGCCCTTGTGCATGTAACCCTAAGGGATATGGTTAGGTGCCCATTTCCCTCGAATGCCACCAAGACTTTCTCTCCACGTTTTCTCTATAATTTTCTGTGATCCTCAGCTTCATTCTACTCTCTAGAGGAATCACTCATGAAGAAAACATGACTGAAATTTTAATTATCTGGAAAAAATTTGATCTTTCTATTTTTCAATTTTGATTCTTCCTAAGGTACTGACCTAACTGCTGTCATGTGCACATTCCTAGACCAACTAATTATAACCAAAAGTGTGCTATTATTGATTATCCTAATATCATGGGGATAGAAAAGAAGAGAACATCCTTAGAAAAGGGGATCTGAGAGGCTGTTTCATAGGTGCCCACTTTATCAACTCAAAAGAAACTGAAAATATTGCTGATCATATACATTTAAACAATTTACTAGTATCAAAAATTTACTGATTAAAAAATTTCAATGAAAAATATTTATAAGTTCAATGTGAGTTAATAGCTTCACTCTCCACTCAGTTGAGAAGGCTAGAAATCTGACTCATTCTTGATGTCTTCTCCCTGCCCCATGTCTAATTAATCTAAAGTCTTGCTCATTTTACCTCTTAAATATTGTTAAATCTATTGGTTTCTCTCCATTTCTACCACAACAGACCTACTTCAAACAAATATAGTTTCATCTCAACTGTGGCATTAGAGGATCACTGGGCTACCACATTTATTTGTGTCCTTCAGGCCATTTTTTACATGGAAACCAAAGGAACCTTTCAAAACATAAATAAATTGGATTATGTGAATCCTTTTATTAAAAACCATTCAGTTTCTTCACATTGTCTTAGTATAAAAACAAGTGTTCTTAATATTGCCTGCAAGACTGGAAGACTGCTAATTGTAACCTCAGATCTAATCTCACCTTCTTCGTGGGGACAAGAGCATCCAATTAAAGACTGTCTTTCCCAGCTTCCCTTGCAACCATGTGTGGTCCTTTGACCTTTGACTAAATTTGGTTCAATGGTAAACACAGAAATGATGTGCATACCTTCTGGGCCATTTCAATAAGGAAAAGATACTTTCCCTGCACTATGATTCTTTCCTCCTTCTCATGGGTTAGAACAAGAGTTGGAAAACTTCACCCAGCAAACCAAATCTGGTCTGCTGTCTGATTTTGTAAATAAAACTTCATTGGAACATAGTCACACCCATTTGTTTATGTGTTGTCTATGGCTGCTTTCATGCTACAACAGCAGAGTTTGAGTAGTGACAGAGACTGCATGGCCCACATGCCTAAAATATTTACTATCTGGACATCTGCAGACTAACTTAGCTGACACCTGGGTTAGAACATGGATATGGCAATGATCCAACTTCAACCATGCAGATAAGGACATTACACTAGAGCACAGCAGAGCAACAAAATGAAGGAAACTAGGCACCTGAATGAGCTCCTGGAGCCAAGTTGTCTCATGGATCTTAAGTGGCTGGACTGGTATGTGAGAAAGCAATAAACTTTTGTCTTATTTAAGCTACTGCATTTTGGGGCTTCTTTGTTGCAATAAACTAAGCTCAACCTTAATAATGCAAAAGCTTTATGCATCCCCCCTCAACCTCAGCTGTCAACACATTCCACCTTACTTTTTAAAAACCACTGCACTTTTTTTCAGTCCCGCATCCTTTATCACTATGCTGTCACCTATCACACAAACTTGCACATATTCTCTAGTCTACTTAGAATCCTCTACCTTACACTCTTCCCTTGCTTAATGCCTGCTGATCCTTCTTATATCAACTTACTTTCCTTCTTTTGTTAGGCTGCTCTGACCATTCTGACTAGGTCATATTTCCCTATTAAAGGATTTCAGATCGTCATATAACACAATTGTAAAACTCAATATAATTATGATTTAGAATTATTTAATTAATACTTCCTTTTATTTTAGATTACATGCAACACAAAGGCAGGAATTGGGTCTATTTTCTGCCATCCTTATTCTGTTGGAACTGCTCTATTCCTATCCAACCTGATTTTGATGGAAGTTCAATCACAGGAACTGTCTCTCTTGTCATAGGAATAGGCTTGTGATACATTACTGAATAACAGATTGTTCTGTTTCTGTGTGGGCTTATGATATAAGTTGTTCCTATTAACATCCTTTATCAAGGGATGATTAAGGCACTGAAAGAGAAAGGGACCCTCTCCTTCTGTGATTGTAAAAACTATAATACTTCAATTCTCAGAGGTTACTTTGTCCAAAGTGGAGGTGCTTTCTGAAAAGGTACTTAGAGAGAAAACAGCAGAATGATACACAGACAAAATCTTCATGCCATCGTTTGCATATTCCTGTAACAAGCTCTACCCTTTGGACATCTGAGTTAAGGAGACAATAAATTCCTTCTTTTTAGCTTAAAGAGAATTGAATTGGGTTTTATTCACTTACAAATAAGAATGCTAACTGATAAAACTGTTTACTTAGCTGTCTCTTCTGGAGGTTGAATTTTTCCATCTTTCTCCCCATCTTTTCCTTTTGGTTTGCTCTGCAGTCATGTAGGACTCTAACATTAACTAATTTCCCCTTGTTTTGTGTGCGTGTGTGTGTGTGTGTGTGTTTTCTTTATTTAGAGTCAATACTTAGAGAAACAAGGTTCATTGTAAACCTTTACATAGTCAGGACAACAACTTTTATTGATAGAGTATGTCCTATTCATTAGAGCATACTTTTATACACTTTATATTCACCGTTACCTCATTTATACCTCATGATATACTCTGCAAGGTTTACATTCATGAAATAGTTACAGGCATTTTACAGAGGAAGAGTTTGAAACTCACGGAGATTGAATAATATTGGCAAGTTTGCCAGACTAGAATATCACAAAGTCAAGATTCTAACCAGGTTGTTTGAACCTGAAGGTCATGTTATTCCCATTAGGCTCTGCTCCTTATGGGAAAAGTCATAATAGTGTGAAAATAGTGACATATTATGAAGATATTATAAGTATGGTTCTTTAAAACACTGGATGTCTTAATAGACAATATTGCATGATTTAGCCAAGATGGAGAAAAGGGCAGTTGTTCCCTGCTGCTTACATTGAGTATTAAATAGAGACATGGCTGTGAATATGTTGTAAGGATTTCTCATTAAAGCAGTATTTGTCGTATCTACATCTGCATAGCAATTTTAGGTCAACTATATGCCATAAGGGGAATAACCTCACAGTACTTTCCAATGCAGAATGCAGAACAGGATAATTTAATACTTGTTAAATAGAATTTTGCCTGTGCTAGGACTTTTTCAGTGGGCATTCTGGAATTCAACAAAACTGAAATATCTCCATTTTATATTAGTGTTATTTGGAGCATGATAAACACATATAAGAATAAAGGTAGGTGTTTATATTCCAGCAGTGACTTCACCAAAGAAAGCATATCAATCACATAAAATTAAGTTGTCAGTTCCTAATTTAGAAAGAATGATTCCACTACAAACCAGCAAATGTAAATATGAAAATAAATGAACTTTTGGAAAATAAAACACAATGAAGATGCCCTCTATTTTGTTGTTACTCTGAAATTAGGATTATTGTTTTCTTTGTATTATTTTCAATGTGTAACAACTAGATAGTTTATTAGCCTACCTGTTTCAAGCAAACCATTTTACACGGAATCTGACTGGAATTTTGTGATTACCTGAAAAGGTTTATATCTTCCCCCCTGGAGAAAATATAAGATTGATTCTTGAAGAAAGATTTATAGTTAATCTCAATCATGTCCTTGAGCTAACTTCTAATACCAGGAATGAACCAAGCAAATGAAAGTCCCATGTACATGTATAAATTTTGACATGGTACTTTTTGGACTACCCAGATTTATAGGGTGGCTTTTATTGGTCTGACAATATTCAGTTTAGAGCTCTGAGATAAAGTATTTATTCCAGAAGGGTATTAATTAGCTTACACATCCCTTTTCTTGCCACCCCCAGCAAAAAATGACAATAACAATAAAAAAAACTTTAATTTCTATGCTTTCAAGAAGACTTGATATAAATTTGGAGAATTTTGAAAATGAAAAATTTCTTTTCTCAGATCACCTCTTTTTATTTTTTTGAAATTATTTACTGTGAGGGAAAGGAGAAAGGCAGGCAAGGAAAATACTCACTTTTCTCCATAAAGGGAACAATGCATTTTTGTCTCGTGTATCACAATGTATTATCTAGAAAGAGTCAAGTTATAAGATATGCAGACATCATTAAAATCTCATAATTGTTTCTCCATAAAAAGAAATATGTACTCATGGGCACTTTAATAATGGCAACGTAAGTTATTAAATTTCTGTATTGCATTTGTCTGGTTGGAAGTATTTAAGGCAGAGGGAAGAAAGGTTCTGAAAGGTTGAAGAGTGGCTGTATGTTGAAAGTAACATAGACAAAACACTGAATGGTCCTGATGAAGAAAAAAAAAATTATCTAGGACTGAAAGGAGAAAATGGAGAACTTTGTGAGAGATTTAAGGAAATATATTGCCTTATCCTATTCCTTCTCACAATCTCCTTTGGTATCAATGGCATCAAGAAGAGATAATAAATTTGGACTTATCCTTTATGTAGTAAAATTTTATTCACACTGCAGGAGAACATGAAAGGAGAAGAGCTGTGGGTCCAGTACTTTCCAATGGGCTTTACCTTGTGAGTATTTATTATTTAAAATGGTAAGCTGTGACCACAAGACAAAGAACTTCCCAGTATTGACAAGTTTCATTTCAACAGGCTAATTATAAATAAGATAGGAAAAGAACAAAAAACCCCAGATAAACTATGATCTTTCTCCTTCAATCACCTAACATTGATTTATTGAGGTGTTACAGAGAAAGTATCCCACAGTTACTGTATCACACTTTCTAGGACAACATTTTTATGACAAAAATTCATCTGGTAGGCATATAAAAATAACGATGGAAGAAATCTGTGCATAGCATAAAGATGTAACTGTCTTCATAAATCTGTGTTAAGTATAAGCATCTTTGAACAGTAATCAAGGAAGCAATGTACTCTCAAATGAGCATAGAAATAAGGTCTTGTAGCTCATATGTCTAAGTCTGAATTTGATAATCCTTAGTATGAAGCTCTTTGAGCCTTGAAATTTTCGATAGGTACACCTTTACAAGTACACTCATTTTATTTTTTGTTCTGGAGACATTTGTTTAGCACTGACTATGTATAAGGAACCATGAATGATTAAAACAATTATTTGTCTTAATCCCTGCTATCAAAAAAATGTAGTAGTACTGAAGGAGAAATAAGATGCATTCTCACGTAATTACAGAATGAGCTATTACATATTAAATGCCATAGTTATTAAAGAGCTATGAGTTTAGGTTTGTGAGTCATAAGCAGCAGTGCATGGTGGATTTTAGGAGGTCAGAGGTTACCAGTTATAGGTATTTGGAAAATCTTTTCTTTTCCTGTCTTTCCTTAAAATATAGACATCATTCTGAATTCTAATGTGGGTCTCACTTTTTTTCTCACTGTACAAGTTGTATCATAAATTCAAATGTTTCAGTTTTGAGGAAAGACATAAATGTGTGAAGAGGTAGTATAAAAATAATATGGAGTGATGAGGCTTGTGGCAAACTAGGGAGGTCATTCAAATTCATTTTCAAGATGATCATATTCAGATTTATAAAAGATACTTTTTGTCCAAAAAAACAAGTCTGTTGACCAGATTTGACTCAGAGTTCTAACATTTGTGACTCTATGTTATCTCCATACATCTCATTCCTTCCCCTGTGTTTCAACTGTATCTTCTAATTCTGATATATTGCTTCTGATCGATGGACCTGTGAGTTAATAAACCGATGTTGCTTTAATCCTTTAAGTTTGTGGTCATTTGTTTTGCAATAATAGAAAAAACAAATACAGAGAACACGATCTATTCTTTCTACTCTTGATCTACCTTGGTCTTTCTAGCTTCCTTCTCCTCCAAGGAAACTGCTTTTGGCAGCTACTAAGCACTAGGGGAAGGGTAGAGGTGGGTAAGAAGGTTGAGAAGAAAGGTAAGGTGATTTTAAATTGACCTAAGTCTAGCTGCCTTCCAAGACTCATAGAAAACAATCCATTCTTTTTCGGCCAAATGTTGGTATTACAACTTGCAAGAAGAAACTTCCTGTTTTCAGACTTCTTCAGATGAAAAGTAGGCAATTATTTTCTGTGATCATGAGTGCTGCAAACACCAAAGGACACATATCAGGTTTTCCCAGGAATTTTCTTACCGCTTTTTGAATCTAAAAAAAGCAAGCCTCCTGCATGAGAGTGTGGAGGTTTTTTTTCTCTTCTCAGGGGTGACTCTCTTGGACCCTTAGTGGCCTGGTAATCTAGCATTCCCCACCCCACCCATTGCAGAAAGGAGGAGAAAAGTCACAAAGTCCTTTACAATCCTATGAATTCCCATCAAGCTCTAGCTTTTCTTACACGGGCTGGAATTTGGTGACGAAGGGGAGATATTGGAAAGATCAGTTTGGGTGCTTCTTAGTGTCTTGCAGGGACGTTTATAGATGATTCCTATAGATTGTTGGGATACTTGCCACCTTTGTTCTTAGCTTTGGAGACTCATCGAGAAATAAGATTAAGATTCCCATTTAAAATCCTGTAGCACATTACTTTTACTGAGTGAGTAACATCTTCTGGTTTGTGTTTTTGAAAGAGTACCCTGGCTACTCAATGAAGAGCAGATTAAAGGAAGATGCTTTAATCTTCATGCAACACAGTTAGGTCACCTTGTGAGTAGTGTAGGCCTTGCTATTTAAAGTGTTATTCATAAACCAGCAAGATCAACATCACCTGGAAGCATGGAAAAAATGATGACTCTTAGGTCCTACATCAGACCTAGTCAAGTAGAATAGACATTGTAACAAAATCCCCAGGTAATTTGTATACTCATTAAAGTTTGAGAAGCACTTGTCTATTTGAGATATGATAGTTGCTAGGGATAGAGAGCGTGAAAATGGGAGAAAGGAACAGATACGAATATATTTTTGAGATAGAACTGGCAGGATTTTCTGATAACCTGAATGTGAGAAGTGGGGAAAATTAGGAGTGATAACTTAGGTTTCTAGCTTGAGCAACATAGAGGGTGGCTCACAAAGTTTGGGAAAACATTAAATTAAAATTGTGAAAAAATATATTAATGAGATATCCCAGACTTGTTCCTACCTACCTCCTATTGTTATGATTCCTTTTCTCTTTCTGTCTTCATTCTAACTCCCTAATTGAGAAAGTCTTATTCGTCTAGTCAGAAAGAATCCCAAGTAGACAATTCCTATGTGTTTTCTATATTTTTGTCCTAGATTTTAAGACAAATATTATAAGGTTACTTTACTTCAAAGTGTTTGCTTTATTTTATTTTTTAAAAAACTAATGGGAAGTGGCTGTGGCTCAATCAGTAGGGCTCCCGTTTACCATATGGGAGGCCCCGGGTTCGGTTCCCAGGGCCTCCTGGTGAAGGCAAGCCCACCCGCATGGCGTGGTTAGCTGACCCAGCGAGCACAAGCAGCAAGGGGGTGATAAATGAATAAATAAATAATAAAATCTTTAAAAAAAATACAAAATACAAAATAAAAAATAAAAATAAAAAACTATTGGCCAATTCTCTCCTGTTGGCCGTAATTTAGTTAATGGTAGTTCTTTCCTCCATTGCTTCTGTAAGATAAAATTATTGTCAAAGCAAGACAAGGCTATTTCAGATTCTCATTTTATAGAGTATTAGAATCTTAAAAGGAAAATTACCAAATGGTTATTCAGAGAAATAAAAGAAAAACAAAGCAAATACAAAACAAAGGCTTTTCTTTGTAACATAATCCTTATTATCTTTTGTGCAGTATTCAAAATCAAGGGCAACAATAAAACATCAGTCCTATTTCTGAAAGGGTTAGTAGGTAATTTGTGAATACCCATTGGTAGATGTAGGTAATCATCTCTAATTAGAATATATTAGACTATATATCTTTTTAATTGCTATGTGTTTTCTGGCTTCCTGGTCAACAAAGAAGAGACACTGATTTTAACACCTAAAGAGCAAAATACATCATCATTGCTCGGGCAACATCCTTGGAAATAAATCTCGAGGCAGAGCAGTATAAGGATTTTGTGATTTCCATGGTGGCTCAGGGAAAATTAAAAAAGTGATTCTCTAAGGTGGCTACAATAGAGCTACAAAATGCTATCAAATAACTCTTTTGAAGTGCAGTATTTTATTAATAATACTATGCATTTAATGAGATTCCCTCAATGACGTTTTCTTTCTTTCTTGTTTTGAGCTGCATGAAGAGTAACATGGACTGGAAAACTGGCTCAAATGTTATGGCCATAATCATGGATTGTTCTTTTATTTTTTAAATAAAAAATATCAAAATAAAAATACATTTTAGGCCTAGTGTTAAATATTGCAATATTTAACATTTATGGCATTGCTATTCACATTCCAATGTAAAGACAAGGAAACTGGAAACTAAGGCACAGAGGGGCTAAATCACTTGCTCAAGTTCATTCCAGTCATAAGTAGGAGAGCTGAAATTTAAAACCAAGTAATCTGGTTACTGAGTTGTATTCTTAATCTCATGCTAAGAGATGCCTCAACTGGATAATTAAGGAACACACATATATTCTGCACACAGACATGGAATTATTTCACTGGTGTCACAAAAATCTGTTTTCTCTGTTTGAAATTTTCAGAGTGATTTGCATGTCACATTAGATAAATTTCCATGATTATATGTCTCTCTATCAATCTCTCTCCTTAGCAAGAAACATGTAAACATATACAGTTTGCAGGCTTTAAAATTATATAAATGAGCAACTTTGATCATGATTTAATGATTGTAAATAATATTTATAGCCATTTCTTTGGAGCTTAATCTTTTGATTAGATGCAATATAAATCTTTGCAAATATTTTTGCTGAATAATTTCTGCTATGAAAATTTGGTAGGGCTGGGATAGTAGTGATAAGTGATAGTTATCTCCAGTAGACATCACTACATTTTAAAAAATTTACATTATGTTTACTAGAACTCCCAAAAGCACAAAGTACAGTTTGGTGTAGAGTCTTGTGTATTATGGATATTAAGTAAACCTATTCACCAAACTGTCTACTAGACTTGAAGTGATTACCTCCTTCTCCAAACACCTTTAAGCATGCAGTGCTTCTCAATAGGCCCTTTATTAGCATATTCAGTAACAAAATTCTTCAGTCAGCATGGCTCCCACACATGTTGCAAGACATTAGTATCTATGTCCCCTGGTCAAGGAAAGCCAATGAAAGCGGTCCTCACACATTTCTAAATAACCCTGATTGAGAATAACGGAAGGAATTAGGGAGAAAACGATGGATAAATATCCCTAACCTCTCCTTCCCTTCCCCATGCATACAGATCAATGTGAGTACTCGGTAGCAGGCACTTCCAAAAAGGGGAAAGAAGCCTTTTAGGTAAAATGGGAAAAATGAAAAATATAAAATGTAAAATATAATAGGCATAAAAAATGAAAATGAATAAAAAAAAAATGACACCTCTCAAGAAGGACAGTGTCTTAGTTTGCCACAGGGCTGTCAATGTAAAGTACCAGAAATGTGTTGGCTTTTATAAAGGAAATTTATTTGAGGTGAAAGCTTACAGATCCAAGGCTGTGAAATGTCCAAATCAAGGCACCATAAGAGGTGCTTTCTCAGGAAGTCAGCTACTGTTGATCCTGGTGTGGTGCCACGTGGCAATCAGGCATATGGCAGGGCTCATCTCCTCAGCCTTGAGCTACCCCTTGGGCCCAGCCCCTCAGGAGCCTCTTTACGTGCCTCTGTGCTCTGCTGGTTCCAGACTCCAGGACCTCTCTGTCTCAGCTTCTCCACTTTCTTCCTGAATTCAGCTGTGAGCTATCAACATATGGTGTGTCTCTTTTCTGGCCTCCTTTCTCACATTTCAGGGTCAAAAATGGCAGCTTCTGTTCTCTCTGTGTGTGTCTCTCTCTGTGATTCCATTTATATAAGACCCAGCAAGAGGGCGGAGACTCAACCTGAGTCACGCATCACTGACATAGTCCAATCATAAGCAATCTAATCAAGTGATCTTAAGTGAATCCAGTGCGATCAAAGGATACCTCACCAACAGGAATAGACTAGTTTAAGAATATAATCTTTTTCTGGGATTCTCAAAATTCAAACTGTCACAGACAGTAATGATCTAGTTGTTTCCTTCATGATGGGTTTGGCAGGAAAGGAATAGCATGTTAATGGTCATTTTTGGTCTACGATTTGATGGCTATGAGACCCTCTTTTCCTATAGTTTGTTATTAAAAGTAAATATCACAGAAAGATTGTACTGTCTTGGAGCATCAACCAGTAAACAAAGTGAGGATCGCAGGGTCCCCACTTGTTGGTAAGGTCCAATCCTCTGTCTCACATTTCTTTGATCCATTACATCTAGGTTTTGTGGTCATTAGCCACTCTCCACCAAGATTTGGGAGCTTAATTCTTATTAACTCATTTGCTTCATCATAATTAGTGTATAGTAGCATTTTGAAATGTAAACATTCCATTTTGTATTCTGAGCAGTAGAAAATTATCTTTAATTCTCTAAATACTGAAACCAAAACTCAAAATATAGCTTACATTTAAACTTAAGGTAAACTTAAAACATATTTAGTGTGATTCACATTTTTTCTTTCCTTCACATGAAATAATCATGAGCACTTAATGCAATTATTGTCTACATAGTTTATATTAATTGTGGGCCTATGGAGTGTGGTTCTATATGGTGCATTGTGGGAACACAGATTTGAGCATCACAAAGTCTTTCAGCAAATGACCACTTTATTATTTATACAGAACAAAGGGTCCAGAAGAAACCCTTTGCAGGAGAAGGGATCCCATCATGGCCAGTCTCCTGGGGAGACCAATCACTTGGTTCAGGGTCAGTGGATGGCAGCTCTGCAAGCCCCATTTCAGAGAGGAGAGGCTCCTATACTGCTCGAGAGTGCGAGGGGGCCCTGCCACAAAGCAAAAAACATATATCAAGCAATCTTTGAGAAGGGTTCTAGTCCTAATAAGCAACTGAGGCTACTTGCTCTGGGTTTTGGGTTCAAAGTATGCTTCCATTAGACCTAACTTATCTCGCAGGCTGTGAAGTGGAAAGATATTGAAACATTTGCACACAAAGAAAAGGAGTGGGGCTGGGAGATGGTTGCTGAGTGTGTCCATATCAGTGACTATCCCAGAAGGGACCATAGGTCAAATTTTCTTTTTGCTTTATTGAACTGTTATTGAAAGTTACTTAACTTTTCATAGATTATAAACCCTTAGAAAATAGGAACCTTGCTTTATTCTTCTGTATGCTACCCACATTCCCCTGTACAAGGCCAGGAAGAGACTTAATACTCAATATATATATTTTATTTGAAATATTTGCATTTCCTTTTTGCTTTCAGATTTGATATGCAAGAGCTATATTTTCTGAAATCTCTTCACTCTTTTGAACTCATCTAAAGCTCGTTATTAACAAATGTATGCTCTTGGTCAATAAAATGTATAGCTATGATTCACCAGCAGGCTTCATTACTAGCTTTGGCAATGTCAGTTTTGTTTTGTTTTTTTAAACAAACTGCTAATAAGTAATAAGAGTATTAGAAAATAGATTTCCTGTAGGAGCTGTTGTTATTGATGGCAAAAGGGATGGGAGTTTATACATTTCCCAGAAATATTAATAATTAAAGATTCCCTTAAATTAGAGTCACCTTGTAGCTGAAGTCACATTTAAAATAAAAAATATGTTTCAGCCATGGCTTCTACTTGAAGCTTTGTTATGCAACTTAATTATAGGTGTTATGCCAATTCCAGGCATTTAAAATGTATTTATTTTGATGAGTTGGCACATGGTCATTTTTTAATTACATTAATTCAATAAAATTACTAATGATGTCAACAAAAGTTTTATTGTTCATATGTATTAGTCAACCAAAGGTACTGATGCAAAGTACCAGAAATCGATTGGTTTTTATAAAGGGTATTTATTTGGGGTAGAAGCTTACAGTCACAAGGCCATAAAGAGTAAATTACTTCCCTCACCAAAGTCTGTTGTCACATGTTGGAGCAAGATGGCTGCTGATCTCTGCAAGGGTTCAGACTTCTTCCTCCTAGGGCTCTGTGGTCCCAGCTCCTTCAGATCTCAGCTCTAGGATGACATAAGGCTTTGTCTCTCTCCTCGGGGCTCAGTTCTTTCTGGCTCAGCTGCTCTGTTCTCTCCACAAGGTAAGCTGTAGACTGTCAGGCTTTCTCTCTTCCCGGGGCCTCTGCCATGTTTATGGAGCCTTCTCTATTCCTCTGTGTTCTTCTCCTGTGTGTTTACTTCCTGGGGCTCCAGCATCTCTCCTCTGCTGGGTAGTTTTCTCTGTGAGTCCCTGCCCACCAAGGGGGTGGGGACTAAATATCCTACTGATGTGACCCAATCAAAGCCCTAATCATAATTTAATCAACTAAAAGTCAAACATCTGAATTTAATACAATCTAATATGTCCAGAGGAACAGACCAGTTTACAAACACAATCCAATATCTATTTTTGGTATTCATAAACAATATCAAACTGCTACATCATTTATAAATCAAAACTAAATCTGGAACTACTTTAGAAAATGCTTACTTAGAAGTAAGTGTCATAAATTTGCATGAGGGGGTACTCTTTGGTAACATTGCCTCATTAGTTTAATTTTTAAATAATGAAAGCCATGTCCTGCATATTGAATGAAAGCTGTTTGGGCTTGCATTAAATAAAACTGTAAACACATTGTAAAGACCAAAAGGCTCTGGTTGCCATTAGGAAAACATAAAGATTGATTCTTAGATAGACTTATTTGCTTGGACCTGTCTCTTTTGGTAATATGTCATATTTTCATCTAATTTCCCATATCAGCATCTAAGATACTCTATCTTGTATCATATCTGCATAGACCTTTTCTCTCTTAACTAATTAACTAATATAATGTATCTTTGCATCAACTTATAATAAAATCCATTACCATAGTCCAGGAACCATAATCACACTTTTAGAGGGGTTTATTGGAAACCTAAGCATTTGATCTCACTTTCCTGAGAAAACTAATATAGATTCCAGAAACCACTAAATGCCACATTCAATACCCCTTCTGAAGAAAGTGACCAGACACAGCCAGAAGTGTCTAAGCTTTTTGTCATCTGACAGGGCTACTATGATGTCGGCATATTGAACTGGCAATTGGCTCTGCACAAGAAATTTGACCAATACTGACTCAAATGGATCATATCTCTTAGGCATTGTGAAAATGAAGTAAAGAAAGAAAGAGGGCATCATAGTAGGAGACAGTAGAACAGAAATAGCAACGATAGAAGCAGAAAAGAGAAACAGGAGAGTGGTTATTTTTTGGGGGGAGCATAACAGATACTTTCTGTTGAGGGGAAGACAAACTAAATAGGTCACTAAGCTTAATACTGGTACAAAAGAACTTCTGCAGCATCATGAATGGCAGTGTGCTCAATGAATTTTTATATTGAGACACTTCCTTGGGATCCTTTTTCTTCTATGTAGCATTATAATGAACCCTCTTCATGTAAGGTAAACTCTGCATCTCTATTCCTTATAATCTGTAAAAGCTAAACTAATTAAATTCTTCCATATGCTCCTTTCACCATTGCACAAGATTTTATGTATTCAATATTCCTGCTAATGCAAGTAATTTCAGGCCAGAGTTCGAGAGAGCCTAGGTGGATAACATCGGTTGCTACTATTCATTTCATTACGTCTGAGGTACCTTATAACTTCAGAGCTATAAAATCCTGGGGCTTTGGATTGAGGCTTGTGTTTGTTTTGGCTGAATATTAACTATCCCTAATGCTGAATCATGGAGACATTGCCTTGGATAAACCTTGATTTTATGTTCATTCTTCTTTTTGAATCCCTACTTGTATGGACAAAATTTGGTAAACTACTAGAGACTATAGAATATGGCTTTACTTCCTTTGAGAAGTGCACAGTGTCAGTACCTCACTCCTGTCCTCTTCGGCACTCACCCTGAAGTAGGTAGCTTTCTGCTGAGGGCTTTCTGGGACAGCAGGTGTGTGCTCAGCCTCCCCACAAGGTGTATGCAGAAGTGTTGGGGACAAAACACACCCAGGAGCAGCTCTCAACCATGATAGAAGAGAGTTACCAAATAAAAAACACACCTCAGGTGGGATAATCCCCATCTCAAATGTTATATACAGTCTCCCAGATGTTACCAGATGGACTGAGCCTTGGTTGCCGAAAGTCGTAAACTTATTATTAAGGCACCATATACTATTGGCCTTCTTTTTTCCCATTGTCTTTTCCCACTACCTCACTGATTATTTCTGGGACAGCTTCAAATACTCTCAGGGTCTGTTTCTGGGGAACCAATCTAAGGTATTTTGCACCATTTCAATGTCACTTTATATTTGGAGCTTGGACAAAGCTTCTATATGTAAAATACCATGCTATTTCCTTATTTTATGAGTAATAAATGTTATCACCTCTAGGTAATGTAGAATGAAATGAAGAGATAGTTGGCAAATCACACAATCTCCCTCACACTTAAGAAAGCACCTTTTCTCAATAGTTTCATTTAAGTATAAATACATACAAATGTACACATATACAATTTACTTCTATATTTTCTCTTAAATATAAACTAGACTATGTAATTTCGAATTTAGGTTACCATCTAGAGAAGGGACATTCTAGCCAGATACCTCTGGCTTTGCTAAGCCTATTTCAACTATGTTTTGGGTACCTTAAAAATATATACTTCCAAAGTTCTAGAGCTTTTAATTGAGGATTGGGTTAATTTAAAAATAACAAGTTTCTTTGTACTATATAAATATACTATATATATATACAGAGAACTTATGAATCTGGAATAGTTTATAATGATAACCTCAAAACAATGCTGAAGTATATGGTGATACTCAATTAAAATATTTAGTGAAAATAATTTGGCATAGTGCATTTTTAACAACTTTGTTGAGGAATAAGTGACATCGCTAAGCTGCATATATTTAAAGTGTTTTGACATGGGTATATACCTGGAAACCATAAATACATGTAAGAAGATGAACATATCTATCACATCCAAAAGCTTCCTTCTGCTCCTTTGTTCTTTTGTTCTCCTCTCCTGACACCCCCAAGCAAACATCAATCTGCTTTTTATATAGGTCAGTTTGAATTTTCAAGAATTTTATAATAAATTTAATTGTACTCTTTTTTTGTTTAGCTTCTTTCACTAGACATAATTATATTGAGATTCATCCATGTTATAGTATGTATCAATAATTCATTTCTTTTTAGTTTGAGCAGTATTTCATTGTATGGATATACCATGGTTCATTTATCCATTTATTTATTATTAGGCATTTGTTACCAATTATTAGCTATTATAAGTAAACTGCTGTGATAGTTTGAATTATTTGAGTCCCAGAAAAAGATCATGTTCATAAACTAATCCATTCCTGTGGGTATGGGGCCCTTTGATTACATTAAATTCAGTTAAGAGGAATTTGATTAGATTGCTGGATAAGATTGCTTTAGAGTTTTTGATTGGACTATGTCAGTGAAGTGTGAGCTAGCTTGGGTCTCCACCCTCTTGCTGGGTCTACTATAAACAGAGATCCAGAGATAGAGAGACAGAGAGAAAGAAAGCCACCATTTTTCATACTGCAATGTGTTAGAGGACTTCAGGATCACTAGCAGCCAAAGTTTAAGCACGAAGACCCCAACAGGCTTGGCTCATGGAGCAGCTCAAGGCTGAGGAGACAAGCCATATGCCTGAACTGGGAAAAAAAGCGGAGCAGCTGAGACTGAGGGAGGAGGCTCGAAAGAGACAAATCCTATGCCTGGTTGCCCACAGCTGAACTCTGGAAATGGTAGATTCTGGAGGGGAAGGCAGGGATCTTAGCAGAGACTGGTGCCTATCTTATTTTGCCATGTGGCAGGACCCCAAGATCACCAGAAGCTGACTTTGGTGAGAAAGCATCTCTGCTGATGCCTTGATTTGGACATTTCATGGCCTCAGAACTGTAAGATTTTATCCTAAATAAAATCTCCATTATAAAAGCCAACCCATTTCTGGTACTTTGCATTGGTAGCCCTTTGGTAAATTAAGACAGTTGCCATTAGCATTCTTTAACAAGTCTTTTGTATTAACATATACTTTTATATCTCTTGGGTAAAAGCTAGGAGAGGAATAGCTGGATCATATAGTGGTTAGGTATTTTTTAGGTAAAAAGAAACCATTAAACTTTTCCAAATTGATTGTGTCATTTTACATTCCCAGCATCAATATGTGAGAATTCCAATTCATCATAGACAGTGGTATATCTAGTTGTTTTTTTGTTTTGTTTTGTTTTGTTTTGTTTTTGAGGTACTGGGACTGGGGATTGAACCCTAGACCTCATATATGAGAAGCTGGCACACGACCACTGAGCCACATCGGCTCCCGAGTTGGTTTTTTCGTTTTTTTGCTTGTTTGTTTTTTTCTGATTTTAGGAGGCACCAGGGACTGAACCTGGGACCTCCCATGTGGGAAGCAAGGCTCAACCACTTGAGCCACATCTGCTCCCAGTATGGCCAGACTTCCTGCCTTCCTTCCTTCCTCCCTCCCCTCCTTCCCTCCCTTCCTTCCCTGCCTTTCCAATTTTAGCAATTCTAATAGGTATGTAGTAATGTCTCATTGTGGTTACATTTTTCATTTAACAAATCACATTAATTTAGGACTTTTCCTAAATTCATTTGCCATCTATATATCTTTTTTGGTGCATTGTCTGTTAAAACCTTTTGCCCATTTAAAAAAAAAAGGGATATTTGTTTCCTGATTCTTGAGTTTTGAGGATTCTTTTAATATTCTGGGTAAAAATTTTTTATCAGTATTTTATTTACAGAGATTTGCTCCAAGTCCTTGGCTTCTCTTTTCATTCTCCAAATACTGCCTTTCAATGAGCAAAAGGTTTTAATTTGAAAAAAGTGAAATTTAGCATTTTTTCTTTCATGGATCAGGAGGTTTTAGTGTTGCATTTAAGAAACTCTTGACTAAGAAAAAGTCACAAATGTTCTCCTATTTTTCATATGTAATTTTCATAGTTTTCAAATTTCTATTATGGTCTACGAGTCTTTTTATATATTTTTTAATAGTGTGATGTGTAAAACTTAAATTCTTTTTTGTTTTGCATATGAATAGTCCTTTGTTCCAACATTGTTTGTTGAAAATACTATCATATCTCCATTGACGCTCCATTTATGACACTCCATTATTATTATTATTGGAATAATGAGAGTGCTTTAAGAATGATTGAAGTGATGAATGCACAAATATGTGATTACACCAAATATCATTGATTGTATACTTTGGGTGGATTTTAATATGCATCAATAAAATTGATTTGTTTAGGAAAAAAGAACAGTTGGCTATATATGTTTGCTTCTATTTCTGGGCTGGCTATACTCTTCTCTTGATATAATTGTCTGTCTTAATGCCAATACCAGTTAGTCTTAATTACAGTATCTTTTTGAAAATCTTTTAAAACAGCATTTATTTTTATTTAAATTTAAATGTTGGTACCTAGATAAGAAATATATATATACATATATATGGATATACTAAAATATTTTCTTAATAGGCAAATCTCATTCACATTTCACTACCTTATTTAAAATTTAAAAACCTTGTTTTTAAAAAGGCTCAATTTGAAATAAATCACATTGATTCCTAAAAGTTTTAAATGAAGTTAACTTTTTCATGTGAGTGAAATATTGATATTATTAGTTTTTAAAACAGATGTCTCTGCTTGTGGAAACATTTCTTAATATAGTTGTTACTTTTCTTTTTCTGTCACTTTCCTTTTTGAGTTGTAGTTTCAGGGGAAACCCACAATTGAGGAAATAAAGGAAGTAAGAGTTACTGGGATTGTAAATCATTTCCTCATACTATCAGTGTATTCCCATAATATAAATGCATATTAAATATATGCTAAATGTGTACGAAATACTGGTTGACTGACAAAAAAAAAAAAAAAAATAGAAAGGAGTCGTTTCGACTGCTCCTTTGCATCTAGTCCTTGTCTTTGTTAAATATGCTTTTATAACAGTAAGGATTTTTCTTCTGAGTATTATTTTTCTATACATACAGAAGAATGTTACTGGTAAGGACTTTCCTTTCAACTTCTTGTGCTGGAGGTACAGTATGAATACTTTATGAGTTGTCGACACATTGGCTTATAGACATGAGCCTGGGTTTCCTGTTGAAAACATTAAATCTCCAAGAAATATATTTGTTAGCTAGAGGCAGTTTGACATATGCATATCCCTTGCTGCCTGCAGCAATTAACAGCACCAAATGGATTCAGGTAAAGTGTGGCATCGCAAAAGCAGAATATGAGACAGTATTCTAAGGAAAATATCACATTCATATCTCCCATTTCTACTAACAAATAATGTCAACAACAGGCTCAAGTTGGAAAATGCTAAATGAATAAATACTTTTAAAGGTAGTCTTATTTGGGAAAACAAATTTTTTTTTTTGGGAAAACAATATTACTAATAACTGAAAACTTGAAGCCAAGTGTCAGATTTTGACAACATATTTTCTAATATAGCTCTTCAAACATGAAATCTAATCATGTTCACCATTTCCCATGCCATTTTCTCCTTCTCTTTGATACATCCTACTTCTCCAAATGCTCTAATGAAAACCAGAATTCATGGCAATACTCAAGCCTCTGTAAGCCCCCTTATCTCTCATTTAGTTAGATCTAGCTTTGTCAAATTTTATCCCTTCAGTCCTCTTCTGGGGTTCAACTGAAATTCAGGCATCTATTGATATAAAAAATATAAAGGAAATAGCAGGGTAATTTCTTCCCAAAGGAAATATAGTGCAGTTTAATAATATATTGGGAATGTGGCCAGGTCAGCCTGTTATTTATCCTTTTGACTGGGCTATTTTATGTAGAAGTCAGCAGAAATAAAACAACAACATATTATATAGAAAAATTCATTTACCCTTCACTGGTCTTCATGGGGTAAAAAAACAACTCAAGAAAATTCTTACATTTTTTTCCTTTTTCATTTGCATTTACTTGAAATTCACCTGATAGAGATTAGGAAAACAATGAAAATATTTTGTAAGGTATTGACATGAATTACCATATGGAAAAATAAAATTTCCAAAATTATAAAATCTCAAAAATAAAATGGGCTGCCTATGAGTCAGTGAAAAAACTGAAAAAAAGGAAAAATTAAAGCATCTATAGGTGTACTGTCTGTTCAAACCTTTTGCCCAAACCATTGCATCTGTAGGTCCACTACAGAAGGAAGAACTTCTACCTTAGAAAATCTCTGCCTTCTAATAGAACATTTTTTTTTGGCATCTGTCTTCACATTCCTTATTTATGTCATGTGGGTATATTTCTTAATTACTATACAAGGATATAAGTAACTAGCGAGTGAGTACAAGTCTTACTCATTGTTACTTCTTGCTCGCATTAGATTCTCAATAAATATATTTAATTGAGTAATAATTAGCAGGTATCATTTATCAGACAGTATACTAGACACAAAATTGATTATGAAATTGAATATTTACAAAAATATTACAAAGAAAGTGCTATTTTTCCTATTTTCAAGAAATAAAATATTTTAGATTTAAAGTGAATATATACTTAGATAAATATATAAATTAAGCAATGGATAAATATATGGGTAAATGAATGCATAAATGGGATGTTAGACTAGATAATATATGGAGTATATTCTATGTCTCTGAATATAAGAACTGTGTGTTAAAAATTTATTGAAACGATTATACATTTTAACATTCCATTACTTGCTTTTTCTGTTTTTGGCATCATTTTAATCATTTCTCACAGGTGTTATACATCAATAATTTAATCTTTGTGCAGAGATCAATTATGTAGAGATTCATAAAATATCTACATATTCACATTTACCCACAAGACTTTAGGCTTTACTCCCAATGAAATTCCTTTCTGTAAACATTTAATGGGCTGCTACTCTGCAAGGTACTGAATAATACAATGAAACATTCATATTTCTTAGAGACGTTGGTTGTAGACTCATTGAAATGATCTCCCTGGAGTTACATATGATCTCAAATAGTGCTGTTAATGTTTTTTTTTTTTTTTAATTGTTATTACTAGTTGCTAAAATACTCTAGAAAATGATTCTTTACTGAAGATCAGTGTGACACCCTTTGATATAATGGGGGAAAAAATTAATGCTATAGTAATGGTGATTTACCCCTGAGGAGGCTTTGGGTATTTATATTTTTCTTGTTATTATTAAGCACATGATATTATAGTTTTAGTATAGTTTTATACTTTGGGGATAAATTATATATGACTTTGTAGGTTGTAATATTTAGAAGCATCAATTTTGATTCAATGGAAGCATGAGAAGATAGACTGAAATTTATCAGAAAATATATATTTTATTAAGCAAATGTCAATGTAATATCAATAAGGTCAGTGTGTTGGTTATAATTATCTGTCAAAAATATTACAGTCTAAACTAAAGCTTCAAATGTTTGAGTTTTGGGGCTTTTTTTTCTTTTAATGAACATTTATTTTCACCCCCAATGGTATGGTGGAAAGATCATGGGCTTTATTCTCTGAATTCACATTTCCGTCCATTATTTGCTCTGTAACCTTGGTTTTGTTTTCTAAACTTGCCAAGTCTCTGGTTTTTCATTTCTAACTTGGAAAATATTTTGCATTTAAAAGGGCTGGCATAAGAATTAAAATATAATGACTGAAAAATGCCCAGCCCAATGCTAGACATATAGTTGATATTCATAAATGTAAGATTCACTTTTAATTTTCCATCATCCAAATCCTCTACAACTTTCAAAGCCCAGTACACCATGAAGCTTTCCTTTAGTAGACAAATCCACAATGATGTCAGTGTCTTCTGATCACTTTTATTATTTAAAGTATGCACCATATTTATTTAATTATTATGTTCAATTTCATCAAGAATTATTTTTAACTCATGTGCAGAGCTTTTAGTATTGCAGAAACTGCATAATTCTTGGGAGCGGAAATAGTTGGCCAAATTTTATTAGGTGTGTCATTTCTGACAAATTATTTACCTCAGTTTACACATCAGTGAAATGAGGGTTATAATACTGCTACATAAGGATTTTGCGATAATATTAAGTATGTTAATGTTAGTAAATTCCTCAAACAAAGTAACTGACAAAGTATCAGACTTTGTTAGTTTCTTTCCTATTTTCCCTTATTCCACTAGGTAATTTGCTCCTTGATGACAATAACCAGGTCTAATTTACCACAGTGTACTTTAATAAATTAATTTTATCATTGTGCAATTATCAAAGCTAAGCTTTGTATCTAAATCAGTGCTTTTCAAACTTAATTGTGCATATGAATCACCTGGACACTTGATAAAATGCAGCGCAGATTCAGCAGGTCTGAAGATGCACAGATTCTGCATTAGTGAGATTCTGAGGCAATGCTAGTGTTGCTGCTCACAGATTACACTTTGAATAGCAAGCCTTTAAACTATTTTACATTTAGCTAGAAATCTGCTGTTGCTCTAAGAAAGCTAATCCAATAATAGGATAAACAGAAAAAAAAACCAAGATGGAGCAGTACTAAGGAATGATAATTTTTGGCACATTTTGATGCAATTTAAAAAGATTCAAAAATTATGCTTGTATTTTGTTGCTGATGTTGTTTTCCCAAAAACTTCAGTCCTTTTTTTGGTACAGTCTCAACTTTGTATGTGATTGTCTTTTCCTTGTCTAACTGTTGCTTTTTGATACCTGTTCAACTTCTTTTACTATCTGAATCCCTCTTCTAGCTTTGTTCATAACAGCTAGTAACTGAGAACATGTCCTAGCCAAGAGTATGTAGAAACTGAGTTTTGTGACAGCCTGTGTACAAACACCTTAGCTGGGAACAAGCTTCTAGTAAGGAAAAATAAAAGTATAAAGGAGAAGGACACAGGGAAAGGGGGAGAATGAATGCAAGAGAGCACATTCCCAAGCTGTCCACAGCTCTGTAACAAGCTTGGCTGGTCATTCATTCTCTCTCTGGTGTCTTCAGAGAGGCTATATAAACTACGCTGTCTTTGAACAAGACCATCTTGGGAAAGGAGGTAATTGTTGACAGACAGATTCCAGAAGTAAGGCAAGTGCAAGAACTTGAGTCAGTACAGTGCCCATTCCTGATGTGACCAATATGGCTTCTGGTTTCATTACTAATATGTTACTCACTTTGATTTCTTAACCATTCCTGCTCCCTTAAAGTATATGATATGGTAACACGTTTGATATTATTATTGGGTTTTCTCCTTAGATAACATATAGTTGCATGCTTACATGTGTGGATTGTTAGGTTCAAGTAGCAGAAATTAATTCCCATGTGTTCTCTGAGGTGGCAAGAAAGTGGTTTCAACATATAGATTATTAGAAAAATATGAGAGCATTTCATAAAACCATATGAAACCATATAAAACTATATAGTAGATGAAAGCTCCTTTTATCTTAGTATTTTTAAAGAACCTTGATCATAGGCATGACATTTTCCTAGGAGATTACAATTCTTTTCTTTTGCTGTTGGTTACAGAGTTGAATTTATGGAATTGTGGAAATTTATTTAATAGGACATTATGATTTTTAGTTAGATGAGTATATTAGTTTTTTGATAATGATAATTCCAATGTCACTCATTAGTGAGAGTTATTGTTTATAAACGGGTCATAACTTATTCTAAAGGGACTTTACCTTTGTGTATATAGCCTATCAATTTAGTGATTAAGCAGTGCTTAGCATGGAGCACACAAAACAAATTAGATGAAGGTTTGCTTTACTCCCTACTGGGCAATAATATGGATGGTGCTTTTTAAAATTCATTTATTATTTATCAATATTATTTAGGAGCAAAATCCTTTTCACGGCAAATCAATGCATACTTCTAAGCTCCCTTCGAGCCCCTCAAATATAAAGAGTCTGTGTAACCTTTCCTACTGAATACTAATGGAGACTATATAGAATTAAGGAGATGAATTGCTTCTCTGCTTCTTATGGAATTATTTTAAGGAACAAAGTTTTAATAATAATTACAACACAAAAAATACATGATAAAGAATGAAAAAAGTTTGTTCACAAATGAACTGACAGTAATCATTTTTTAATTCTATTTCTGAATAATCTGAATATTCTGAATATTCTTATGTGCTGGTTCATGACTTCTATTACAAATGTAATCAAGACTACGCAGTTTAGGCTACATTTTAATGGAAATAAGTAAAGGCCCTGAAGAGAAAAATCACGAAAGACCTACAACTAAGCAGATAAAAATATGTTCAAATTTACTTTTCCATACTGGAAATGTTTTTGATGATTGGATGTAGAAAAATGAAAAATTCCAAAAATTGCTGATGGTAGTTTTAAGTTTTTATGATCTTTTTGGAAGGACATTCACAAAGAATATTTTAAATATCTTTTACCTCTTTTTGATCCTAAAAGAAAATAATCATAAAGAGCAGATTTTTAACTACCAGGATATTAGTTTCTTTTTTTATATATATATATATATAATAGTAAAAATTTGGAGACCACCCAAATTTTGAGTAGTAATCCTAAATTAATAATCTGAGTTATGTTCATATAAATAAATGCTTAAAATATTTGAAGTAAAAATACATTTATTATATATTATTTAGTAAAAGAACAGATTTTGAAAACCCTGCATATTATCATCCTAGATTTTAAAACTACCTAAAAATGGCTAGTTTTAATTAATCTGTTAGTTCATTAATTGAATGAATATTTAATGAGCACATATTAGATGTAAGTAATCCATAAGTGCTGAGATTGAGTTCTTATGTTTTCTTCTTTTACTTTTCATATTATCTAAATTCTTGATAGTAAATATGGATTTTGTATTATTTTTACTATATTACTGTATATTAGAAAAGCAATATTTAAGAACTAAAAGACTAAAATTAAAACCATTTTAGTCTGTTTTTAATGATCCTAAAATTGCTCCACAATGAGCTCACCTCCCAGTATTCATTCACGTGTGATTCTTTACTCTTAAATCTGGGTAGGCCCTGTGATTTGCTCTTGACAAATAGAATATGGTGACAATATGAGGCTTCAGATTCCAGGTCACAAGAGGCTAGCAGCTTCTGCCTGAACCTTTTGGAATCTTTGTCCTTGGGAGTTTCCCTCTTGAGTCACTCCCTTTCGGAACCCATTATCATGGTATGAAAAGCCCAAGCCACATGGAGACCCCAAGCAAAAGAACTACCCAGCTGAGATCAGTCAAACCATAGAACCATGAATGATTAATACATTTTTCTTTTAGGCACTAAATTTTGTTTTAATAAATTTGGGGTGGTTTGTTACTCAGCAACTGGAACATAGGTCTTCCTGCCTTAAAATACTTAACATGGCTTTTGTAGCTTAAAGTGATCTGTCTTCTGAATAGCTCATTATGGGTCCAACTTACCATTTGGTAAGGGCCAAAGTGCTCTTTTCACGTCTATCTTTCCTCCCCTAACCTCACACAGGATGTACATATCTATTCTCTACTATTCTGAAGGGTTTAGAAACGTCCAGGATTATTACAAGAAAGATTATGAAGTAGGGGAAGCAGGCTTTCTGGACTCCTAAACAACTGGTCTGTGTCCCTTTGGCTTTCTTTTTTGAGTGCTCTGTGAGAGAAGGATCTCCTTCTCCTTTCCTCTTCCCAGATCCCATTTTATCAAATCCTACAGAGGTGAAAATTATAAATACAAATAAAATAGAGAGATGGAAACAGAATAGCTGCTATGTATGAAGCATAGAGAGATTGAGAGGTGATGAGTGTTTTTTTTTGCTTGTTTATTTTTTGTTTTAGATTAATTATTATTATTGGAATAATGAAAATGCTCTAATAATGATTGAAGTGATGAATGCACAACTATGTGATTATACAAATACCATTGATCGTATGCTGTGGATGAATTTATCCTTTATTAATATGTATCAATAAAATTGATTTGTTAAAAAAAAAAACTGGTAATTATGTGCCTAAAAATAGAATCTTTGTCTCTCCCTTTGTCTCTCTTAGAAAACACATTAAAAACATTTGTCTTCTATCTCTGTGTGAGCTGGGGAAATAAAATGACTCAGAGGGTAAAAGTAAAAACCGAGAAGGAAGGAAATACACAGAGAACACTCAGATTACTAATTTGATAAATAATTTTGCCACGGTGTAATCTTTTCCTTCCATTGAAAGGGCAACCCCTGGAAGTCTCCTGGTCTCCTTCTCTCCTTTACCTTTAAAGATCAGAATGCTTCAAAGCTTAGTACTTAGATCTCCTCTTTTCTCTCTTCTTCCTCATGGCTTCAAATGCCTTATATATGGAAATGAGGAGTCACTCATATGTATATATTCAACTTTGACCTTTCCCCTGAATTCCAGATTCACTTGATACCATCTTCCACATCTCCCTCTGGTTGTATAAGGAGAATATCACATATAAACTGAGATCCTGGTTACAACCACCACTGCCATCACCACCAAATCTTCCTATGTGAATAGGAATTTCAGAAAGTAGCAAATCTGTTCCTCTAGCTATTAAGCCAAAGTCCTAGGGCCACTCTTAACTGCACTTTTTTTCCCCTCTCACACAGCATCACAATTGATTTCCATCCTTCCATTCCTGGCTCTATCCTCACAGCTCTCTCTAGAAAAAAAATCATCATCATCAATGTCTTCATTATATCCCTTCTCACTTCTTAAATACCAAATTCTTTAAAACGGCTCTTGGAATGTATTTAATTGAGATGGCTACTACTTTGACAAGTCTCCTCTGTTGCTCCCTCCTAACTATGTCCATTCTAGCCCAGCCTCTTTCTTGTTTTTTTGATCTCCTCTGGCTGGCTCTTGCTTCAAGGTCTTGTACTCCCATTCCTGCTGCCAGTAATGCTTTTCCTACTCATGTCAGCATGATGCTTTCCCCATTTCCTCTTAGTCTATTTAAAAATGTCATCTTTTCAATAGATCTTCTTTTATCATCTTAAGTAGCAGTAATAATGAAAGTGATCATGATATAATGATGACAATAATGATGATGATGAAAACAACACTTTTTATTTTTTCAGGAGCCACCGGGGATTGAACCGGAGATCTCATACATGGGAAGCAGGTGCTCAACCTCTGAGCTACCTCCGCTCCCCAATGAGAGTTGATTTATTTATTTTTATTTTTTTGTTGTTGTTGTTTAGGAGGTATCAAGAATCGAACCCAGGACCTCATACATGGGAAGCAGACATTCAACCACTCTGGTTACATCCACTCCCCAATGGATGTTCTGTTTTGTTTTTAATAGGAGGTACCAGGGATCGAAGCCAGGACCTCATACATGAGAAGCCGGCCCTCAACCACTTGAACTACATCCACTCGCCAAATAACACTTTCTGAGTGAACAGTATGGATCAGGCCCTTTTCTAAATATTTTATATGTTTTCTATCTCACCTGGGCATTCTGACTAGAGTCAGCTCTCTTACCAAATTTGCTAGACCTCCTCTTAACAAAAAAGCAACCATTTTCCCTTCTCTGGTATTCCCTAGTCATCTCATTATACTAAACTTTTTTCCAAAGCTCTTCCTAGATATACTCTGCTTAATTTTTATTGTCTCTTGGTCCCTCCTCCAAAAGGAATGTAAGTTCCATGAGTGCTTGGATATTTTTTCTCGTTCCTTGCTGTATCCATATCACCTAGAACGATATACTATACATTCAATAAATCTTTGTCTAATGAATGAACACAGCTTTTCCTATCCCACAGTCTGCTTTCTTTACTCCTGTGACATCATCCTTTGTTAGGTTGCTTAAACACACTACTGGGTGATATTTTGAGATCTTTGAACAAGTGTGATGGTTTGAAGCTGAATGGGACTCAGAAAATTATGTTCTTAAAGTTAATACATTCCTATGGGTATAGACCTATTATAAGTAGAGCCTTTTGATTAGGTTACTTCAGTTAAGGTGTGGCCCAGGGTGGTTCTTAATCCTCTTACTAGAGTCCTTTATGAACAGGATGAATACAGAACAAGAAAGAGAAAAAGCCATGGAAGCAAGAAGCTGAAACATTTATAAAAATTCTCTCATGAAAGCTACTTAGAGGTAAACATAGAGGCTTTCATTGCTCCAACCTCGGTTTTAAAAGTGAATAAGCTGTATTTAATATAGGAAAGGAAATTCATATATATAGCATAATGGGCTCTAAGATAAAGAAAAATTGTCCACCTAATTTCTTATTGCTGCTGCTTATCTAACAAGTAGCCAGTGTTGCTCTATATTAACCATATTCCACAAAATAAGTGGTTCATCATGGGTGGGGCTGGGGGAAAGGCATTGTTCCTAGTTAGTAGGTCTAACATATTTGGGTATGGCCCAATTTTAGTTCACCTTATGTGGCTGCCAGAGTGCTTACAAGAGGTACATTTGAACCCTCCAGCATTGACCCAGGCTTGTAATTCTCTCTTTCTCTTGCTTTACTTTGCCTTTAGAGAAACCCTGGCCATTATTGTCTTTCTCCTTCTCTTCCTTTTTCCTCTTCCCTTTTTTTCACGAGAAGGCTGTTGATGGGCAGATTAATTCTGCTCTGCATTAGGTAATGGGAAAACTATATGGTGCTGTGTCTTCTGCCTCCCTCTCTTTTTTAAAAAACTATTTATTGAAGTATATCATTCATACATGAACATACATAAACAATAAGTGTTCAGTAAACATTGTGAACTTAAACAAACATGTATAACATCATACAGGGCTCCCACACATCACCCCATCACAAATACTTTGCATTGTTGTGAAACATTTGTTAACAAATTATGAAAGAGCATTGTCAAAGTATCACTACTAACTATAATCTGTATCTTACTTCCCTATACATTTTTTAAGGATTTATTTATCTATTTATTTACTTTTATCCATTTTTATCCCCCCCCCCAATTTTTGCTGTTTTTGTGTCCATCTGCGGGGCAACTCTCTGTGTCCATTTCCTGCCCTCTCTTCTCATCCCTCTCCTTCTGTCTTCACTGGGATTCGATTCTTGGAAACTTCGATGTGAAAGAGAGGTGTCCCACCACCTGAGCCACCTTAGTTCCTGGTTTTCTTGGCTCTCCCTTGTGTCACTCTCCTGTTACATCATCATCTTGCTGTTTGGCTCACGGGCTTACGGCGCACCCCACACGGGGCCTGGCAGCACACCCGCGTACAGCACCTAGTGGCCCACGCGACTTCTATATTTTTCTTTTTTCAATTTTTACCAGGAGGTCCTGGGGATTGAACCCAGGTCCCTCCATATGGGAGACGGATGCCCAACCATTTGAGCCACATCCGTCCCTCTGTATATCTCTTAAGGTTGACCAAAGATACCTAGAATTACAGTCATTTCCCATACAGGATGGTCATATAATAAATCAGGCTTAGTTTATCACCAGCATTCTAAAAACCAGACCTACAGAGAAAAACTAGGTGTGGGGATACACGCATGGTTTCTAATATAGTGAATATTTAACCTACCCTGATTATCACAAAATAAAGACAGCGAGAATATTCTCATTTCTGCCTCTCTTAATTCTTTTCCGCTGTCATTGGTGCATCTACTCTGAATTAAATACCTCTGCCATCTGTGGTAAGATTTGGAATTGGAATATTGACCAAGTATTTTGGTCCTATGGAGTATACATGTAAAAGATTCCTCCAGTGAGTCCAATCTAGCTTGTGGGATTTCTACCTTTGGGGACAAACTCCAGAAAAAAATAAGTGTTGTCCTATTTGGTTGGTCAAGACAAACAAATGTAGAAAGTTATAGTTGGCTGAGAGCAGGTTTTTAGCATTTTTGTGTCCTATGTTTAAATAATAGACCACATGCTTAATTTGTTATTTACCTTTATGTATACTGAATAGATACAGTGATGGAAGAATCAGTAACAACTTACAAAAAATGTGTAATTATAAAGTGCTTTTATAATTCTAGAGATGCATGATATTGTGAAAGTATGAAGATTGTGACGATCCATCTAATTGGAATATTCAATGCACTGAGTATTTAGAAGGTTTTGGTTGACTGCAAAGTGATTTCATGTAGGAACAGTCAGGGAATGAAAGATTAATTATCAAAGTCATCAAAGGGACTTTCAATTTAAAATACTTAGGCTGAATTAGTATCGAATATAAGCAGATGAACGTCAGTGCTTGTGGTTGATAAAAATATAGGAAATAGGAGACCAAAAATACAGTTGATATTTGATTCATAAGCCACTTTAGCTAATGTTTGTTCATCAGCTACTTGGTGTTCAGTGAACAGCTGTACAGAACTTATTAAAATTCAGAGCCAAGACTTCTCCTACTATGCATGATATCATGGACAGAAACAATATGTGGTAATTCAAATGAGGCAGTTAATGTGAAGCAATAAAAACCCATTTAAAAATGTTTTAATTAAATGCCACTTAATTATTATAATCTTATTCTAAATGATTTCTTTAGAATAAATCACTGTGATTCAGTTATTTTTGGTCAATACATGAAACAATCAAATAAGGTTACAGTAAAAGTAAAATAGACTTTTGCTTAGAAAATTCCACATGATCAGAGTTTGGAAATTATCATTTCCTAATGTTCTGTAGTTCATTTTTTTGAATTTAAGTTTGTTTACATATGACATCAAGTAATATGTTTGAGTACACTGTACTGTATAAAATAATTTTGTTACTTGTTATTTTATGTTGGTTGTGGAAGTGTTAATTTGCAAAGCTTTTTTTCCTTATAAACTTTATTCTTTAATGTAAGTTCAAGAAGTGCTTACGATTGAGTTTTTTAAGTAACTTTACAAATGCTTTTTAAAATAAATTCACAAAGGTATTGGGCATGGGTTAAACATCTAAATATCAATGGGATTAAAGTTCAGAAAACTTTGCTTTCTGTTAAAATTCAAACTTTATAAAATGTATACCAACAAATTCTGCAAACTGATTTTTTTCAACTCATGTTTCTGATATTCATGAGATGGATTTTTAACTGCTACAAAGATTAATCCCTGAACATGTTCTATAAATGATATAAAGTCAGAGCAAGAGAAAGCATAGTTTCAAAAATAGACTTAGAAAAAGTAAAAAAGGATTAAAGTTTAAAATGTATACCAAATTCTGAGTTTGGGAAAATTATGAGAAATAGAAAGCAATCTCTCAAAAAATTTTCTACCTTCTACAGCTTAAAATATATTGCTATAAATAACACTAAGACAAAGATCTGATTAAAAACAAATTTCCAACTCCTAGCCACTGGTCTAATTCAGGTAAAGAAGGGAACATTCAGATTTTTAAAAAATGATTTTAAAACTTTACATTTTCTTTCCATTTTTGTTTTACATTTAGAATCTCCTTCTGAATGCTCCTTTTTCCTTCTGGTTTCTCTGGCCATTATTCATCCAAGTGGATCTGTAGAGGAGACAGTTTTCTAAATATATAATTACAGTGGCCATGCATTAGATGTCGTGCTTGAATGGAAAATGGACTCCTAGTAAATGGGGGGTGGGTGGAGATGAAATTCCAATGCAAAAGCTTTTATAATCCATGATAACTCTTCTTTCTTGTTCTTTTCTTTCTTTCCTTCCTTCCTCTTTCCATCCTTGGTTCCAGGAAACCAGGAACAAGTAGCCTCAAATGTTTATCAGAACAGGGGTTCTCAGTGGCAGGTCTTCTTCCCCTGAGCTAGATAAAAACCACACTCAGACAGTATAGATTTGTCTCTCTTCTCTTGTGTGAAGTGGGGCATGCACAACTGTGATGATCTATCAACCTGATCCATAGCTGTTTCCGACCACCCCAGGAGACTGGCCTTGATGGGACTTCCTTCCCTGCTCTTGTGGACTCTTTGTGCTGTGTAAGTGATAAGGAGATTATTTGCCCATTCTGGACTCTTTATTCTGTGCAGGTACTAAAGGGATCATTTGCTCAAACTTTCTGTTGTGCCCTGAATCTGTGTTCCCATGATGCACCATTTGTAGCAACTGGCTCCACAAGGATGGCTTGAGAAGCTGAGTCTTTAGCTACTTTTGTTTAATTTAAAAGCCCTCTTTAGGCTATACCCCTCCATCTGCAACAATTCTTGAAAACCCCTAGGATTTCAGGGAAGACTGGAATTATAAGAACAAAGAGGAGGCCATATAAAATCATTTTAATTTCATAAAAGAAAAATAATTTTTCAAGGAAAAACATATAATCTTAACATAAATCAATGAATAAAATTAGCTACACAGAGAAAAGCATTGGTTTTCTATGGCTGTGGTAACAAATTCTCACAAATTACTGGCTTAAAACAACACAAATTTTTTTATCTGACATTTCTTTTTGTTAGAAATGTGACACAGGTCTCACTGGCATAAACTAACTTGTCAACAGGCTACCTTCTTTCCTGGAACTCTAGGGACAGTTTGTTTTCTCACTTTTTTACAGCTTCTAGGAGTTATCAGCTTTCCTTGTTTTATGGCCCCCATTCTCCATCTTCACAGACAGAAATGTCACATCTCCCTGATCTGGTGTCCACCACCAATTTTCTTTCTTCTCTGCTCCCTCTTCACTTTTAGGGACCCTAGATTACTTTGGCCCACTTATACAATCCAGGTAATCTCTTTTTTTAAAAGTCGTATTTATTCCCTTTTGTCATAAACCTAATCTACTCACAGTGTCTTCGTTTGCCAGGTTGCTATGTCAAATACAAAGGGTCAAATTAAAAACAGGAATTTATTGGTTCCATGGCTTAGAAGGCTAAAAATCCAAAAACCAAGGTGTCAGCAAGAGCATGCTTTCTCCCCAAATTTGTAGTGTTCTGGTGCTGGCTTGCCTCAGTACTTGGGGTTCCTTGGCTTGCATCCTCTGCCTCTCTTCTCATGGCAATTTCTCTGAACTTGTGCCTGTATGCCAGTTTCCAGTTTCCACTAACTTCTGGCTTCTGACTCCTCCCTCTGGCTTTCTCTGACTTTTCTTTATAAGGCCTTCAGTAATACAGATTAAGACCTACTCCGACTCAGTTGGCCAAACCTAAATGGGGCTTTAGAAGATTCTTTTCACAAATGAGTCTACACCTTTACATACATCTTCAGAGGGTCCAATTTACCATGAATTCACATGGACAGGAACAAGCATTAGGTAAGGTTAGGAATTTGTACTTGGAGGGTCTATAATTCAATCTTCCACATTCAAATTCTAGAAATTAAGACATGGACATCTCTAAGAGGCCACACTGCCTACCACTAAGAGCACTGCATTATCTTTAGTGTCCACAGGAAACCCTCTTCTCTGCCAGTGCTTCTGTGACATAGAATTGAAAGAGAAATTTTATAAATCTGAAAAGATGGTATTTTCGTTTGTTTTAGATAACTTATTCACAAATTATTTAAAATTTATTTGAAAAGTTACTATTTTCTTGGTTCATAAAATCAAATAAATGATTTGTGAAATAGAAATCCTTTACTGATGTGGCATGTGCCTACACGAGTTTCAAAATCACTAAAAGTTATAGGTCACCATGTCTGATAAAAGCCAACTATTGAATCTGAAGTCATACTTTTTGCCGAATTAATAGGTTTCTTTTGGTGCCAGATGGATTATATGCTTTGTTTGGCAGACATATATCCTGGCACTTAATTCATAGCAGGTTCTTAAATATGTTTAATTCGTATACAAATTATTTTTCCTTCTTGGGACTTTATATTAAAATATATTTCTACAAAAATTATTATAATTTCTTGGTATAATAATGAATGCCACATTACTAGGTCTCCTCAGATTTCTATTAAGATGTCTGATGGAAAGTGACTGTGTTTTATTTCCTTTTGTATTCTGAACACTCAGAAAAATGTTAGGTATTTTGAAGGCCCATGATAAATTTAGACTGAATAGATAACATCCAAATGATAGATTTTTACATCATGATTTTTACTGTCCTCTCCAAGGGAGGTGTTTTACTGTCACATTTATTAAGAACATGTCAAAAGGGTTTAAAGTAAAAATTAATTGAGCAATACGAAACATTATAAGAATAGTTTTTCAAGTAGTAGGTAAGAGCCATTCTGGATCAGTGCTACTTTAGTATCAGGAAACTGAAACGTGGGAATCTTAATCCTCACAATGAATTCAGAAACGTAGTTCTCATAGGCAGGAGATAAGTAAATTGTAATTAGTCTTGTTTATCGGCCAACCCTTTCTATATATCTAAATTCATAAGATAATCTTGACAACCTCTTTGTGTTTAAATGTGTTTCTTAAAAATGAAAATTGGTTTAAAAGATAGTTTAATATAAATTCTGTTTTTGCAATTATGCCTGTATTTTAAAAAGAAATATTTAGAAAATGTACATCTCATGAAACTAGGATGAAAAATACGAGAGAAGTGGAGGAAGTTCTGAGTTAAATATAAGTTAAATTACCTTCTAAACTTTGCTTGGTAGCCTGAGCTCAATTATTTGGAAGCTACTAATTATATTCTTCAAAGAACAAAGTATCTGCCTTCCTTCACATTTGTTAGAAGCAGATAATGAACTAAATTTGTTGTGAATCAGAAAGTTATGCCTACTGTCCTATCCAATGATTTTGTAATCCAAATCTAGCCCTTTCTTTGACTGGTTTTCCTAAGACTGGCTTATATAAAGAGTGATGAGTATATAATGCTAAAATATTTTTGACCCCCTTTGGTGCTAATTTGTTTAAAATCTCCAAATTCACAACACTTTCTTTTTTTCATAGTGAAAAATGTTTTTTTTTTCCATTATAAAAGTAATATTACAACTGAAAACTAATTCAAATCCTAAAAGGAATATAAAAGACTAAAAAATTACTAAAAATTCCATATTCCAATATAATATTTTGGTGATATGATTAAATGACTATGTTTTACATGACATTAGGGAATCTAGGAGTTTTACCAAAAATTTTGTAGAGACCTCTCCATGGCAATAACTGCAGATCTACATTGTCATTATATTGCTGTATGTCAAGTATTCCATTGTGTGGGTATAGCATCTCCACTTTAATCAGCCCAACTGGATGTGCAATTAGGTTGTTTCTAATTTTAAGTTTGCAAAGTCCTGAGGGGTGCACACATTTGCCACCACTGTCTAGTTATCCAGTTAGCATCAGTACCTAGAAATAATTATTAAAAATTTGGCCCATTTAAAATTTGGAAGTTTATTGAGCTTACAATGGTTTACCAATTTCTTTGCTCTTACCAAACATCCAGATTTGTTGTGCTCAGCTTTTCTATTTATTTTGTTTTCTAATTTATAAAATTTGGGGGTTCGCAGTAATTATTTAGCTCCTTATACTTTCTTTTGCCCTATTTTTAAATCCTCTCCCTTACTTTCTTAGATAGATATTTACCGTAGCATAGTATTTAAGAGTGTGTACTCTAGAACCAGATCAAATGCTGATATCGCCACTTGCTAACGCTATTATGCTGGATAGCTTCCTTAACCCCTTCATGCCTTAATTTCCCCATCTTTAAAATGGGAATAATAATAGTATTTACTTCTTAGACCTGTGGTAAGAGTTAGTAAGAGTGTATGTTCTTAGAATAATACTTGATATATAGTACATACATGGTATGTGTTAGCTATTGTTATTATTAGTCTTTTATTTTAATAAAGGAAATTTTTAATTTTTATGTTTTAATTTGAATACCTGTTTAAATCCCACAGGTTTTACTTCAGATTGTACTTTTTAAAAATAACTTTCTAAGTATTTATAATTTTACTTTGTTGTCCTCATTTTTACAAGGATTGTTTAAGAGAATGTGTCCTCGCTAACAACAGTTAAGCATTTTGGATCACATTTTACTTTTATATATCATGTTAAGCAAATATGGCCTGTAAATTCTCTATTTAAAACAAATTTATTAAGTTTTTTTTGTGGTCAAATACATTATTTTTTGTCATTGCTCCATGGGTATAATCAATTATTCCATGCATATAATGAATTGTTTCACTTGTGAAAATACTTAAGCTTGTTGATATTAGTTATAACATTCAAAAACACTATAGCTGTTAAAATTTTCATCATCAAGATTTGTCAAAATTCAGAAAGAGATGTGTTAGACTTTTGCATGAAAAAGTATTTTTCACAGTAAATTCTCTTTAGAAAGATTTGCATTATATAGTTAGCGTCTATCTTGTTCAATATATGAATGTTAGGTCTATTATGCTTTCTTTAAAAACTAAACTTTAAAAAAATCATTATATAGTATATATTCTTTTCATTGTTGAATGCTTTTTGTTCATAAATTCCACTGTGTTAGATGCAATGCCAGGACTATTTTTTGTTGTTAATAGTTGTCTGGGGAATTTTTTGCTCACCTCTTATTTCCTAGTAGTTATTTTTAATAGACAATTTTTAGAGCAGTTTTAGATTTACAGAAAACTTATGCAGAAAATACAGAGTTTCCACATACTCCCTCTACATCCCTCCTCCCACAGTTTCCCCTATTAGTAACATCTTGCCTAAGTTTGGTACATTTATTACAATTGATGAACTGATATAGATACATTGTTATTAACTAAAGCCCAGTTTACATTAGGGTTCATTTTTTGTGTAGAACAGATCTATGAGTTTTGAGAAATGCAGTGTCATGTATCCACAATTAAAATGTACAGAAGAGTTTCGCTGCTCTAAAAATGTCCTGTGCATCCACCTATTCATCCCTCCACGCTCCCCCTGAGCCCCTAACAACCACTGATCTTTTCACAGTTTCCAACGTTTTGGCTTTTCCAGAATGCCATATAGTTGAATCATACCGTATGTAGCCTTTTCAGACTGGCCTTTTTCACTTAGTAATAAGCTTTTAAGGTTCTTCTGTGTTTTGTAGCTTGATAGTTCATTTCTTTTTATCACTGAATAATATTCCATTTTGTAGGTATACCACAGTTTGTTTATCCTTTCACTTAATGAAGAACATCTTGGTTGCTCCAAGTTTTGACATTTATGAGTAAAACTGTTACGAACATTTGCGTGCAAGATCTCGTGTAGACATAAATCCTCAACTCATTTGGCTAAATACCCAGGAGTGTAATTACTTGATTATACGATCAACCTTTGTTTAGCTGTTTAAGAAAATGGTGAATTGTCTTCCAAAGTGGCTGTATCATTTTGCATTAACACAAGCAATGTGTGAGAATTCCTGTTACTCTACATTCTTGCCAACATTTGGTATTGGCAGTTACAGTCATTTTAATCAATGTGTAGTGTTAATCTTATTTTACTTTGCAATTTTCTAATGACAAAGGACATTAAACATATTTTCTTATGATTATTTGTCATCTGTATGTCTTGTTTGGTGAGGTGTATATTCAGTTCTTCTGTACATTTATTAAATAGTGCTGTTTGCTTTATTATCGCTGAATTTTAAGATTTCTTTGTATATTTTGGATACAAGTCCTTTGTCAGATTTGTGCTTTGCAAATATTTTTCCCAATCTGTGGCTTACGTTTTCATTTCCTTAATGGTATTTTTGGAAGAGCAAAATTTTTTTATTTTAGTGACATCCAAGCCCAACTTATCATTTTATTATTTCATGGTTCATCCTTTTGGTGTTTCTAAAAATTAATCACCAAACCCAAGATCACCTACATCTTCTCTTTTAGAAGCTGTTCCAATATATGAATGTTTGCCTATTATATTTTCTTGAAATTATAAACTTTAAAAAAATTATATATTGTCCATTTTTCCTTGTTATATGCTTTTGTTCATAGATTCTACTGTGCTGGATGCAATACCAGGACTGTTTTTAATAGTTGTTTAGGACTTTTTGTCCATCCCTTATTTCAGTTTTTTTGTTGTCTCTTTTTATGTGTGATTTTTTCTTGTTTTACAAGCAACATATGTTGTATTTTCTTTTTACCCATTCCAACAATTATCCATGTCTAATCAAGAAATTCAGTATGTTTACATTTAGTGTAATCAATAATATAGTCATTTTTATGGCTTGCATTTTATTTCATATTGGCTATTTTATTTTGCTGTTGTTTTCTTTTTCCTTTTTATTATTTTGCTTGCTTTATTTTATTTGTATTATTTCTCATTTTTCTTGCTAATTATATTCTATTATATTTTTTACCTTATGAAGTGCTTATCTTTCCATTCTTAATAATCATTTTAATATGTATTTTTAATATATCCTTCTTCTATTACATAAATCAAATTTAATGACATTTTTCTGACCCACAATCCAATATAAAATCTTCAGAAAACACTACTTCCCTATTTCTCCTATCTTTTGCTTCCTGTGATACTCAGGATAAATTATGCTATGCTGTGGTTAAAATAAAATGTCCACCATGTGGATTCAATGTGCTGCCTTAGAACATTAAAGTTGAGTTTGTACTTATGCAAATTCTGTAAGAGAGTTAGTAGTTCTGAAGGGAAGCTATCTTTAAAGGGGAATTCAGGAGTATAGACTGTTCCCATCTTTTGACCCTACCATCTCAACATATGGCCCCTCAGTAGCTGTTGTGGAGGAAGAGAAAGCTGTAACTTCAGTATGTGTTTATATGTCTCACTTCCACTCATATTTCATTGGCCACAGTTAAACACATGAGCCCACCCTAATGGCTGGGAAGTCTGGAAAATGTCTTCATTTGTGCTCAGGAAGTGGAAGTGATGTGAACATATAGCATTGTCTTTGCCTACCTTCCCAGTCTACTATCTCCTGTGTTTCCTGACATAATTTAAAGTTTTTAGTTTCAGGCTAGTCTTGTTTCTGTATGTCTCCTTTATTCTACTAATTTCCATACCATATTTTGTAAAGAAATAGGGATCAGAAAGAAAAACTATTTTAAATTAAAGAGGAAAACACATGAGGTTTATTTGTTGGAGATAGGGAGATACTAAGAATCACAGGCAAGTTAATGAGGAGGATATTCTAGTAGCTTTATGATCTTTCCTCCATAGTTGAGTGTAGATCAAGAACCAAAATGGAGCAGGAAGTTCAAGTGGATGTTCCACACTAAGTGGTCTTGAGTGCAGGTTCTTTCTCATATTAATAATGTTTTGTTAAGAAAATTGCTGGCAAAAAACAATATCAGACTGTAGGTGTGGTAAATTCATAGTCTAACTAGCTCCACCTCAGTATAAGTCTTATGGGGCCAGTGAGAGGGCTTTGTTCAAGTCAAATGATGCAGCTATGAGGCAGTACATTGGGGCTGTAAATAAAAGGGATTTTTCTAAGCCTGGGCACGTGAGAAATTTTTAGTCATTGCAGAATTATTGTATCTTGCATAGTACAATTCAAGCCAGTGGATTTAAATAAAGTGGTAGATTTAGCTGACTCTGCCAAAGTGAATATTTGCATAACACTATCTTTTTATTTATTTATTTATTTATTTATTTATTTATTTATTTTTATTGGAAGAATCATATTTTGTCTGACTATAGGATTCTTGAAAAGCAAATCCTTTTCTTTCAGTAGACTCTAGATGTTTTCTGGTCATCTTGTTTACTGTACTGGATATGAAAAATCTGATCATCATTCTTAAATAAGAAGCTTGTTCTTTCTGGTGCAAGTTTGCAAGATCCTCTACTTATATTTGTTATTAAGGAATTTCACCAGGATGTTCTATGCCTCTTTCCTTATTTTTATTAATCTTGCTTGAATCTCAATGAGTCTTTTCAATCTGAAGAATCCAGTTTTTCTTATTATTATAAAGATAAATCATCTTTTATTTTGCGTTTAGTTGTTAATTCTCATTCTATTCCTTTTACTAATTCTGGGATGTCTGTATTTAATCATTACATCTTCTGAAGATATTCTCCAAATTTCTCATCTTTCCCTTTATAATTTTCATTGTTTTTTTATTTTCTACATTTTGACATTCTAAGCCATAAATGTTCAATATTAATCATATTCTCTTATTCAGTTAGTTGATTGAATATTAAGTCATGAAATCATTCCAAAATAATATTTTTAAGCATATTTTATTCATTATTATAAACTTTGAGATCTCTTATTGCTTTTTAGTTGAAAATCCCACTGGAATTTTTCATCAATTTTATTTACTTGTTCTAAGTGCTCAGCTTGTCCTTTCTTTCTCTGGTTCTTCAGTGTCTTGAGTTGTTATTTCTCTTTGCTTGCTTTTGCTTTTGTGTAGCCTCACCTTGCAAGCCAGGCCTTTTCTGATTGGTAGCAAGCACAGCAGTTTTTATTCTTGAAGACTGTTGGTGAACTATAGAGTCTGCGACAATTTCTGTAGTACTTCTCCAGGTGCTCGCAGTCAGCAGGTACAGGATTTTCCAGAGTCATACGTGAGCATGTCAGGCAAGGCTTCCCCAAGTTGATTGGCAGCTTTCTTGCTGTTTGTTGCCTCCTAAGCTTTTTCATTGAATCCATGTCCATGACCATCCTGTATGGTTGTGTAGGTGTCATATTGCACAAGAATGACTGCTGAGCTGGGAGCAGAGGCTGAAAACCAGCTCCTGTTCCTCTGGCTAAGCCATATTCCCCTGGAGCTTCTTCCCCAGAAGAAGGAATGTAATCTTTTTCTAATTTGCAAGAAGGGCCCAAGTAGGATCATAGTGATTGTAATCAAATTTGGTTTACATTTTGATTGTTTCTAACATTGTATTATTTTCAATAATATTACAATGAGCCTATTTGTAAATATATAGTATCATACAGAGCACTACAACAAGTATTTATTGAATAACTATCATAGGTTTAGTGCTTTAAGTTTCCAGGGGCTGACGAGAAAAGAAGGTGGGGTAGACAGTTGTAGAGGTATATCTGTATATAAACTCCTAAAACTGAAATTTATGACTCAAATGATATTATTTAAAATTTTCAAAGGTATTACCAAAATTTTCCATAAGTTACTATCTACTTACAACATTTTCCATAGTATAAAATATTGTTTGTTTCTCCATAGCTCTACTCAAGGAGGATATTATCCCTCTTTTTAACATTGCCAATGTAAAAGGTAAAAATGATAATTCAAGGTTGATTTAATTGATTTTTTTAAAATTTTGAGTGTGATTGAACATCTCATAGGCTTAATCATTATAAATATAAGTTCTTAAGTAAATTTCGCTTCTCTTCAAATGGGGTATTTGTCTTTTCTTATTGATTTATTTTTAAGGTATTTATAAATTAAAAATGGTAACTCTCTGTCATCTAAATTAAACATTATTTTTCCTAGTATATAACTCAGTGCTCAGTGGCAGAAAAGATAATTGACATTAACCAGATTTATAAGAAAGAATTGCTTGTAGGGTTTTACATGGCTTGCAGGACCTTTGTCAGGGCTGAGGAACATCTTACAGCCTGCCCTGTGGGAATGTCCCAGAGGCCTGCCACTAAACTGGTCTGCCAGGGGCACTGCTGTTTCTGTATAACCCGAGAGCTACTTGCTGAGTTAGAAAATGGACACACTATTGCTCATCCCAGAACCATGGTGTCTCTGGTACCACAGCCTGGCCACACTCTTCATTTAAATAGGAGCTGAATTCAGTTTTTACCTAGGCTTAACTGAATAGTGAAATCCAAATTGCATCCAAAGACCTAATTGCCCAGCAGCTAGAAGTATAGAGGCCCTGCTGTATAGAAAAACACGTGAGAAGCAATTTGTAATGAACAACCTGTCATTTATTTAATTTTCATTTAGTGTCATTAGCCATACAGGAATTTAAATGACCAATGTTTTCCTAGTAGAAAAATTTTGGGGGTGTTTTCAGAAAGTAATCACACTTTCCAAGAGTATAGAAAAGTTTTTTCCAGTATTATCTTTAAAATAGTTTAAATCCTTAAAATATTTTTGAATTTTGCTAAGTTTACAGAATATTATAAAGGATATAATGAACGTTTATGCACTATCCTGTTGCTCCAGCAATTAATATTTTTATGGGCTGGATTTTCTGAAAAATTTAGCAATTTTATTGAGGCATAATTCACATATTATAAAACCCATTCATTTTAAGGGTCCAATTCAAAATTTTTAGTAAATTTACAGTTCTGTGTACCCATCACTGCAATCCAATTTTAGAATCCAATTTTCCTTACCCTATTTGCAATCACTCACTGTCCTCATCTCGAGTTTCAGACAATCACAAATCTATTTTTTATCTCTATAGTTTTGTCTTTTCTGGAATTTTATATAAATGATATCATACAATATATTTTATATTATGCCTGTCTTCTTTCCCGTACATTATGTTTTTTAGATTCACCTTTGTTTTAATATGTATCAGTATTTTGTTTCTTTTATTCATTTACCAGTTGATGGACATTTGGGTAATTTCCAATTTTGGCTATTATGAATGAAAAATACTACTATAAACTCTCGTGTACAAACCTTGGTATGGACAAATTCATTTCATTTATATTGGGTGGATACTAGGATTAGAATTACTAGGTGTGATAGACAGACTGTGGGCCCCCCAAAATCTCCATGCCCCAATCCATAGGACCAATGCATATCTTATCTGACATAACAAAAAAAATTCTTTGAACATGAGAGTAAGTTAATGATTTTGAGATAGGAGATTATCAAGGATTATCCACCTGACCCCAATTAAACACAAGGGCTCTTATAAGGGAGAGGGTCAGAGTTAAAGAAGATGTTATTGAAGCAGAGGTCACAGAAAGAGAGAGAGAAACATAAGGATGCTACACTCCTGGCTTTAAAGATGGAAGAAGGGACCATAAACAAAAGAATGATGGTATCTTCTAGAAAGCAGAAAAGGCAAAGAAACAGATTCTCTCATAATGCCTCCAGAAGGAACAGAGTTGTCAACACCATGGTTTTTTAGCCCTATAAGATCTTTATTTACTTCTGAAGCAGAACTGGAAGATAATAAATTTGCATAGTTTCAAGCCACCAAATTTGTAGTAATTTCTTTACGGCAATAATAGGAAAAAAATATACTGGATTATAAGATAAATTTATGTTTAGCTATATAAAAATTTGCCAACCTGTTTTGCCAAGTAGCTGCACCATTCCACGTTCTCATATACAAAGTATTAGGACTCTAGTTTCTCCACATTCTTACAAACATTTCTTATTGCCTGTCTTTTTTATTATAGCCCTTTTAATGGGTGTAAAGTGGTTTCTCAACGTGGTTTTAATTTTCTTTAACATAATAACTAATGATATTGATCATATCTTTTATGTGCTTATTGGCCAATTGTGTATTTCTTTGGTTAAGAGCCTATTCAATCTTTTGCCCATTTAAAAATTGAGGATTTATCTTATTAAGTTATAAGAGTCACATATTATGTAAATGTTATTTGAAGATACTTTTCCCAGCCTATGGCTTGTCTTTTCACACTCTAAGTGGTCTCTTTTGAAGCTTAAGAACTTTTAATTCTATGTCCAATTTATTATTTTTTCTTTTAACATTTGTGTTTTGTAGTCATACTCAGAAACTATTGCCTAACACAAAGTCATTAAGATTTACTTCTAGGTTTTCTTCTAAGTTTATACATTTGCTCTTATATTTAAATCTGTTATTTATTTTGAATTAATTTTTGTGTATGTTATGAAGTAAAGGTCTAAATTCATCTTTTGCCTGTGGATATCCAATTGTCACAGAAACATTTGTTGAAAATATTATCCTTTCCTCAGTGAATTGCTTTGGCATCTTTGCTGAATATAACGTGACTCTGAAAACAAGAGTTTATTTCTGAATTCTCAATTATATTCCATTGAACTCTATGATTATCCTTTTGTCAGTACTTCATTCTCTTCATTATTGTAGCTCTGTAGTAAATTTTGAAATCCAGAACAGTATGCCTTCCAACTTTATTCATATTTTTCAAGAATGCTTTGGCTTCTCTGGACCAACTTCTTTTTTTTTTTTTTTTAAAGATTTTATTTATTTATTCATTTATCCCCCCCTTGCTGCTTGTGCTCGCTGGGTCAGCTAACCACGCCGTACGGGCGGGCTTGCCTTCACCAGGAGGCCCCGGGAACCGAACCCGGGGCCTCCCATATGGTAAACGGGAGCCCTACTGATTGAGCCACAGCTGCTTCCCAAGGACCAACTTCTTATTCATATACATTTTAGGGTTGGTTTGTAAATTTGTAAGTTTCTGCAAAGAAGCCACCCGGAATTTTGATAAAGATTGTGTTGAATAGGTAGATTGGTTGGGGGATATTTCTATTTTAACATTATCCACTGTCCCTATTTATGAACATGGGCTATCTTTCCGTTTGTTTATATCTTCTTTAATCCTTTCAGTAATGTTACTAGTTACCAAAATGTAAGTCTGACCTTTAACTCCTCAGATGTGTAAGTTTGCCATTTTCTGCTTGATTTATAACTTTTGCATGCTGCTACAATTGGGGAATGCTCTGGAGGAGATAATCAGTTAAAGTGGATCTTACAAAGTATGCTTGCTTTTATTCAGGGGTTATATTCCCTGTAGGCTGCTTTTTGTCACTCCCTTATGCCTTCAACAGTGTGTTTTTGAGTTCAGAGTTTATAATCATTATTATGAGTATTTGTTCAATATAAGCTATGTTGCCAATTACCACAAGTGGAACACTTCTTTATTTTTTTGAAGTTTTGTATCTCAAGGAATATTTTCATTTATCCAAATAGCAAGCTGATTGGCATAGTGATTTTCATAATATCTTTAGGACATCTCATTTCTTATTTCTGATATTATTACCTTGTGTTTTCTCTATTTTTCTTGGTCTACCTTCTTATAAATTTGTCAATTTCATTACATTTTCAGGAAAAATCTTTAGTTGTGTTGATTTTAATGTTCTAATTTTGCATGCCATTTCATTCTTATATTTATTATTTTTCTACTTCTTACTTTGGTTTTTATGTGCCATTCTTTTCTCTCTTTTTGAGGAGAAAGTCAGACTATTAATTCTCAACCTGCCTTCTTTTTTTATTATATTGAATACAGAGCAATAAATTTTCCTCAAAGTTTTGCTTTTGCTTCATCTTATGTATTGTAGTATATTATTTGTATTATTCATTTCAGCTATTTTCTAGCTACATTGTGATTTTTATGTTTGAACTATGCACTATTTTACTTAATTTTAAAATATTTTGGAATTATATTATCTTTCTTTTATCAATTCATAGTTTAATTCCATTGTGGCCAGCTGTCATGATCTGTATATTTTAACCATTAAGAAATTTTGAGCACTCGCTTCAGCAGCACATATACTAAAATTAGTCTAATATAGAGGAGATTATCATGGCCCTATGCAAGGATGACATGAAAATTCTGGAAGCTTTCCAAATATTTATGCACATTCAAGATGCTCAGCAAACCCCACACAGGGTACCTTCCAGTGGAATTGACTCGTCTATGCTTATTAAATATGCTTCATCTTTCAAAATATTTTGTGTCTTAAATTCTACTTTTCCTATTATTATTATTACTAAACCATTTATGGTTTTTGTTTTTATGGTATATTGTTTCAGTTTGCCAAAGGGCTGCTGGTGCAAAGTATCAGAAATGTGTTAGCTTTTAAAAAGGGTATTTATATGGAGTAAAAGCATACAGTTCCAAGGCCACGAAATATCCAACTCAAGGCACCGTAAGAGGTGCCACATATTGAAGCAAGATGATGGGCAATCTCTGCCTGGTCTTTCCTTCCTCTCTGAGCTTCCTCTTTCAGGCTCAGCTTCGGTCCTTGCTTCCCGATTTCAGCTGCAGGCTAGCATAGGCCTTGTCTCTCAGGGCTTCCGATATCAGTCTCAGCTGTTCTGTTCTCTTCCCAAGTTCAGCTGTAAGCTATCTGGCATCTAGCAGGGCTGGTCTCCTCTTAAGGTTCTCTGTGGGCCCAGCCTCTTGAGACTTCATGCTTAAGCAATCTTCTCTCTTACACAGCAGGATCAAACATGGCAGTTCCATTTTTCCTACTCTATCTATGTGAGTCTGTTTATATCAGACCCAGCAAGAGGAACTCAGCTGAGTCATGCCTCACTGACGTAGTCCAGTTCAAAGTCCTAAAGCAATCTTATCAAGTAATCTAATCAAGGGCCCCTCAACTGGATTCAATGCAATCAAAGGGTATCATACCCAGAGGAATAGATCAGTTTTATAAATTATTCATTTTGGGATTCATAAAATAATGTCAAACTGCCACACATATATTACCCAATTCTTTTGATGTTAACCTTTATGTATCTTTATATTTAATGTATGTCTCTTGGAAACAGCATTTAGTTCTGAATTTTGCAATTGTTTTCTTGCCTAGAAATCTTAGAATTTTTGGGGGGTATGCAGTCTATTACTTTTAATCCAATTACTAAAATAATTGTATTTCTCTTCTTTTTTGTATTAGTCAAGTGTTTAGGTTAGTATTTTATTCTTCTTCTAAGTTTAAATTAAGCTATTTAATTTTAGGTTATCCATTATTTAATAATGATTTTATCCATTATCCTAACCTACAAAGTGTAATATGCATCTTTAATTGTTATAGTCTTACTGCTTATCAAACAATGCAAGAACATATTATGTTGATTTCCATTTACCTTTTCTATGTTTGCTATTATTGTTATATGTTTTAATTGTATGCTACAAACACTAACAGAAATAGCTAACATATGTGCTTTAAACAGTATAATTCTTTTAACATTTACCTTTTCAATACTCTTCACATCTTTATGCAGTTCCATACTTCCATCTTTGATTTGTGCCTTTCAGCCTAAACACTTTCCTTTGGATCTTTTGTAATGCACTTCACTGGCTTGAAATCCCCTTGTTTGGGGGGGGGGGGGGGCCCCCCCGTAAACATATTTATTTCATCTTTAATTGGAGACTCTTTCTGTTTGCAGAATTCTGTTTGGAAGTTGTTTGTCTGCTTTCCTTTTGACACTTTCAAGATGTTGCACCATTATTTTCTGGCTTTTATAGTTTGTGTTGAAAAGTTACCCACATTCTTACTGATTTTTGAAGGAAATACATTATATTTTCTCTGGCTGTTTTGAAGAGTTTCCTCTTTTTCTCTGAGATATTTGCAATTTGAATATTATGTGCTTTGGTGTGTTTTTCTTTGTATCTATGTTGTTTGGAATTGATTGAAGTTCTTGATTCTGCAAACTGGTGTATCTCTGGGAATTTTTCAGCCATTATACATTCCAATATTGCTTTTGCTGCTCTCTCTCTTTCCTTTCCTTCTGCCACTCCAAACAAACAAATTTAAGTCTTTGGAGCACGTTCCTCAAATTTACTATGTTCTTAAATTTTTTCCCATTTTTTCTCTTGGTGTTTCAGGTTAATTTTTTTCTATTATCTTTCTTTTAATTTCACTATTTTTCATTATAGTGTTCAGTCTGCCCTTAAATCTATCTGTTCAGGATGTTCTTAATTTCAAATATTGTATTGTTTCAGACCTGGATATCCATTTGATTTATATTATAAATTCTATTATTTGATTGAAATTCTCAGTCTCCTCTTCATCTATGAATTTCTTTTAATGTTTCAAATGTAGTAATTACAGTTATTGTCATTTTTAAAAATCTTCAATACCTAAATTAATTATTGAGAATCTGTTCCTCTATCATTTTTTTTGTTTGTTTGTTGTTATTCTTTTGGTTTTTATTTAATAGAACCTCTTTCCACCATATCTTAAAGTTTTGTTTAGATTATGGCCATTCTAGATGATGTTATGTTCCTCCAATAAAGTTTAATTTTCTCTTAGCAGGTTTGTTAGGACTGGTCTTGAGATTTGCTATCCCTGAGCATTCTTATTACTCTTAGAACATTGCCCTGACTATTGGGATGTGTCCTCCTTTTGGGTTTTTGAAATAAAATGTGGGATGTTTTCCTCCATATTGGAGTGACTTCAATTCAATTTCTTTCTAACTTATGTCAAGAGGTTGCTCTCTTCCCTGCTTGGCTCTTTAGCTTTCAACCTGCAAAATTTTGTTGGCTTTCTTAGATTCTCTTTCTATGAATGCCCCATTTAGGAGTTGGATAAAAACATAATGGGAACCTAAACTAAAATTATTGGCTTTTTTTTTTCTTCTCCAAGATCCTTATGATCCCACAATTTTGCTTGTCTTAGGCTCGGCCTTCTTCATCTTCAGTTCTGTACAACTGCATATCTCTACTTGGGCTCCAATCTGCTGCATTGCAAGTTGGAAAATGACCTTATGGGTAGAACTAACTTCACAGGTCATCATATATGCTTCCCTTATCTCAGGGATTGTAATTTTTCAAGTTTTATCTTTGTTAGAGGCTCTCCGTGACCTTGAAAGAGTTGCATTTTTAAATATATATTTTACCTATCATTTATAGTTCTCAGTGGGAAGGTTAGTCTGTCAATATCTTATCTGTTATAACTAGAACTGGAATTCAACCCTCTATAGGGTTTTTATCTTTTAAATTTCTCTAATATTTGTGGTCATATCACTATTCCATTCCTAAAATTAGATGTTGCAGATATTGCATATTTTGTATTTTCTCCCTGATCACCTTCATTGAAATTTTGTCTAAATTGTTGATCTTGTCAAAGAACTTACTCTGGGTTCTATTTCTCCATGCTATTTTTGGTTGTTTTTTTATTTCATTAAGTTTTGGATTTATCTTTATTTGTGCCTTAATTCATTTTTTCTACTTATGTTTTGGTCTTTTCCCTAGATTATTGGTATGAATGTCATTTTCATTATTTTGAAATCTTTTGTTTGTAAAATAAAATCATAGGGGGTTTTGACTTTCATTTGCATCTCATAGGCTTTAATATTGAACTCATTGTCATAAACATTTTAAAATAACACATAGTGTAGTTTTTTATCCCTTTGTCCAAAGAATTATATAAGGAATTTTTAAAAGGGATTATTCATAGTCAGACTGTTTCACTCTGTTTTTTGTTGATGATTTCACCAAACAATAAGGCTAAATAATCAGTAATTTTGCAAATTAATGAGATATTTTAGCACTTGACCAATCCTATACAGTGTTTAATGCATAAAAGTGTGTATTTTGTTTATTAATCATGGTCTACATCTATAATAGCATTTATTTTGTCATCTAATTCTGCCCAATTTTGGGCAAGATGCATGAAATTGATTGTGATTTGTAAACATCTTGCAAATCTAGTTATTTTAAATTTATGTATATATTATATATATAAACAATACTTCTTAGTCTTTGAATTAATATATTCTTACAGAATTTTAACACTTGTTCTGAGACTACAATTTTCTAAAGATCATTCAGGGGAGATCTCTTTGAGTGTTCTCCTAGTTACTATACAAATTTTCTTTGGACTATTTGTTCCAAATTGTATTGTTATTCAGTAGATCCTCTTTAGGCTAAGTGGGACCACTTTTTAGTGTAGATGACATATTCTTTACTTTTGGTTCTTTTTTATTTTCATTTTTGGTGACTTTCAGAGAGGAGAAATTTAAAATGATGAATATTTTGGAACAATCATTTCTGAAATCTCCATTATGTTCTTATTGACATCCTTCACTGTCCTTGGTATGATAGGCAATCAATATTTAGATCATACTGTTTTGACAATTATTTTGCAATATTATTTTCACACAATATGTTCACTTGTTTTAGAGGTCATGAGTTGTTTTCCTGTAATTGTTTGGAAAAGTTATTTGAATAAGACATGAAATCTAATGAGAACAAAAATCCTTACTATGTGCCTAATATATGCCAGGCACTGTGCTAATCATTCTATTTAATAATTTTCATTTAATTCTTATAATGTCATATAGAGTGGTGTATTAGTCAGGCAAAGGGGTGCTGATGCAAAGTACCAGAAATCAGTTGGTTTTAATAAAGGGTATTTATTTGGGGTAGAAGCTTACAATCACAAGTCCATAAAGAGTAAATTACTTCATTCACCAAAGTCTGTTGCCATGTGTTAGAGCAAGATGGCTGCCAACATCTGCAAGGATTCAACCTCCCTCTTCCTTTTAAGGCACCATGGTCCTAGCTTCTTCCAATATCAGTTGTAGGTTGGGATAAGTCTCATCTCTCTCCCATGGCTTGTTTCTCTCTGGGCTCAGCTGCTCTGTTCTCTCCACAAGGTCACCTGTAGACTATCAGGCTTTCTCTCTTCCCAGGGCCTCTGCCATGTCTATGGAGTGATCTCTATTCCTCTGTGTTCTTATCCTGTTTGTTTACTTCCTGGGGTTCCAGTGTCCAAAACTCTAACCAACTCCTCTACCGTGTAGTTTTCTCTGGAAGTCCCTGCCCACCAAGGGGGAAGCAACTCAATGTCCTACTGAAGGGGACCAATCAAAGCCCTAATTATCATTTAATCAAGTAAAAGTGAAACCTCTCAAGATAATACAATCTAATATGCCCAGAGGTAAAGACTAGTTCACAAAAATAATCCAGTACCTAGTTTTGGAATTCATAAACAATATCAAACTGTCACAAGTGGTTTCTATTATATTCATTTTTATGAACTAAAAAACTAAAGACCTGAGAGGCGTGATATCTTAATTTCCACAACTTTCAAGCAATGAGTTCCAACCTAGGTAGGTCCATCTCTACAGCCTACACTTTTAGTCAGTGTGTTTAGCTGGTTAGAGAGAATTAGTGTTTTTTAGCCATGCCAGTGCTGTCAGATATAAATATTTTAAATATGTAAACTATATTTACATCACAGTTGTGAGCTGGAAGGTAGTGTTTCATGCTTTAGAGAGTCAAAAATGTGTTGAAATTATTCCTGCTTGATTTCATTTATTCATTAATCCATTCAAGAAATAAACTTACATCTTAAATCTTGTTTTGCAAGGACATATTCAGCATGCTGAAAAATGTATATAAAGGAATTAAACATAGAAACTCTTCCCAGAAGCTTATAGTTTAATAAGGGAAATTGTATACATATGCATATACATACACACATATATATGCATATACATATACATAAGCATATATATGACTACAATATAAAGTACAAATTAGTTTATAGAAGAGGACATTATTTTAATTTTGGTTACCTCATACAGTTTCTAATAAGCAGTTTAAATTCTTCTCAAATTTTGCTTGATAACTATTCTTTAGATTGTTGTTATTTCCTTGACTATCACTTTAGCAATTCTCCCCATCATAATTTGCATTTCTGCTACCATTGTGTCTGCAGTATCTAACTAGTTAATGTTTTCAATGTCTCCTCATTTATCACATACCTGTGAGTATTAAATTCACCTTGAAAAAAATTTTCTTTTCAAAATATATTACTTATAAAATAATTTTTATTATTTGACTGTGCTATAATATGTTGTTGTTGGATTCTGTAGCTTCCCATTCACATCAAACAAATAAATTTTTGGCAGTTTACTGATCTTGATTGACTTATGAAATCAGAAGCATTCACATTGGTGAGGTATGCCATCTGGGCAAGGAAAAAGTGGTTTTGTCAGTAAATCATAAGTCATTAAAGATAAAAATGATATTTTACTTTCTTTTTGCAGCTTCTGATGGCAACTTCTCTTTTTGAATCACTTTATTCATCTCTAAATGGAAATATTAACCATGCTGTCTTCATTTACTTTAAAGAGATTTTGGGAATCCTCTTGAATATCTGAAAGAAAAGGGGAGGAATAAATTTGAATTAGTACAAAATAACTGATTAGATCAAGCTACAAGGCATACATGTAAAATATAAATTAATATGCCTCCAAGTCTATCATCCCAAAAATATGAATATTGGATATTCAGCATCTTATACTTTTCATGGCCAAATTCAATGCAGAAGGAGGAAGGCATGTGATAAAAGAATATATGAGTGATAAATGCCAATTACCATTCAAAGAACCAAACAAAATTCCCAGAAAGAATATAATATACAATCAGGAAACTAGAACACTTTGTGTTTGCATTGTAGAGAAATGATTTAAATCTTGCTACATTTACACATGTTGATGGAAAAACATGTAGTTGAATGACCCTCAGTACAGATGGATTGGTCTATAAATGGATACAGTTTGGAAGGATTTTAATGATCTACTCCACACTCCTTTTAAAGAGCTACATCAATGTGTTTACCTTAACAATGTAATGAATTCAGGAAATCTTGAACTTGAATCCTTATTTTGGATTCTTCTGTTCATGAGTACAATTATGTCTTTTATATAGTTATGGAAAAAGGGTGCATCTTCCTTTTGTTTTGCATGAGTATACTGCAATAAATAAAAGCATGATAGATATCATGAAAATAATTTAGTAACTTTATATCCATGGTGCTGCTCACAACACTTTTGGATATAAAAATATAGAGAACACTGTGGTTTAGTATAAAGCATCTTGTAAACTATTTGCCTTGGGCATGTTAGATATATATTATTTTGAGATTTAGAACCTACAACTGTATATGATGAACCATAAAAAAATTCAGGTCATGTTTTTGATTAGATATATAAACAGTATAAAGATTTGGGGCATACAATCTAGAAAAGATAGTTCAATTTATACAAAAATTCCAGATAGTTCATATTTTAACAGTCTGGATTTCTGATCCACATGAATGCTACCTGCACTACTAAATATCTGTATATACTAATTTAATACTTTTATTGTACTGCTTAGGCATAAGTATAAGAGGCAGTATAAACATAGTTTAATGTGAAAACAGCAACAATGGATGAAAAGAAAATTTAGGATTCCAAATCTCATGTATTTTTTGTCTCAGGTGCACTTCGTGTGATTTTTAACTGTCTACCAGGGTCATAGAGCTTTATAGGGTATTTTATTTCCACAACAATAGGTGAATGGGTGAGGGTTTCAAAAACTGCCAAGTCATTTACCACAGACTATAACTATTATTAAGGCTAATGGATAAAAGTTCCAAACTGAATGCTGAGTAATGAGTTTAAAGGGATTTCCTGTGAAAGTGAGTGAAAACTAAACTTATTTCTAAAACCTATGGGCATGGAAGTATGCCTGCTTGAATCTGTATCAGAGTTAGATACTATCAAATGTGCCCACAAGGAGTAAGAACAAATGATTTTATACTTAACTCAAGACAGAAAAAAACAGTAAGTTGTTTTCAACCTTCCCTTGCCTTCAGGGTCTTTTATAGTGGCCTGAAGGTTGAAAATATGTCTCAATTTACAAGTCCTTCACAGAGAGATAAGAATGCAAAAAGGACTAGTCTAAGCATTCAAAATTCTTAGTTGAAGTTTCTAGAAAGAGGGTGACAGCAGTAGTAGACATATCTTCTCTGCCATAGCATTAAAGTGGTCACTAATCTAAATGCTTGTAGGACAGACACTCAAAGCTTAAGTTAAAACTTCAAGTTAAAACATCTGATCATCCTTAAATACACAGCTCTTGATTTCTCTACATTTTCCTCCTCTCTGTAGGCATACTATTAAAAAATCTTGTTTTCTTACCCATCATGTTGCCTTAATTTCTCAAACTATCATTTTTATTGGTGGCTTCATATGGCATACTATCTGCAAGTCAACAATCCATGAACTGAGCAAATCTATCAGTTAAGAAATTATGCAATGACTCAAATTGATGAACCAGTTTAATTTACCAAGCATCCTCATTGATCTCATCTGACTACGAATCAATTTGCTGCCAAAAATGTACATATGTGTTTCAGTTACACTAGAAGTTAAATATTGATTTTTTTCAAAAAGCTTTGGTGTTAATAAACCATCGTAGTTGACATGAAGGGACTCTTCCTGAAAAATTGGTAAGTTAATATAGGTTTTAAAATTTTGTGCAAGGATTTTATTTGAAATAAGGCAAAATTTCAGTTGTCATTTGATTTCAGGACTTAGGCAGTATTACAATCAAGAATGTTATTAACATGTTTAATTACAATATGTAGCAAAAGCAACACAAATAGGCAATGGCATCTGGCTATATACACACTATCAATATAGAAGGTAACTATTCTATTATTAAGTTGATTTGGGGAAAAATATTAACATCACAATCAATAACTATTCTTTGACTTCATAAGTTCAGACACATATTAAACTTTGGGACTGATTTTATAACTATAATTCTATGATCCATAGAAACCCCCAAGTCAGCACGGATTCATTCATTATATCAATATTGCTTTTTTATCTATTGTCAAAGTTCCTTGTTGATTCTATGGAGGATTAATCTGCTCTTTTGCTGACAGCTAGAAACACATTTTGTTTGCATTCTGACTTTGAAAGTGAAAAACCAAATATTCAGATTGCCTCACTGTCACTTGTTGCCTTATACTGCTCTTCCAGAATCCCCCCCCCTCCCACCGCCGCTCCACACACACACTTTTCCCTTAACATCACCAGTCCGGATGAACATGAATCGTGCCATGTAATTCTAATGAAGAGCATATTAGTTTCCTACTGCTGCTGTAACAAATTACTGCACACTTGGTGGCTTAAAATATACAAATTTATATTTTACTGTACTGGAGGTCAGAAGTCTCACTGGGCAAAAGTCAAACTGTTGGCAGAACTGTATTCTTTTTGGAGGCTATAGGGGATAATCTCTTTTCTTGCCTTTCCTGCTTCTAGTGGCTGGCCACACTCCTTTGATTACTGCCCCATTTCAGCAATTGCATCACTCTGACTTACTCTCCTCTCTATCTCTCATGAGAACCTTTGTGATTACATTGTACCCAACCTGATAATCTAAGATTATCTCCCCATCTCAAAATCCTTAACTTAATCACACCTGCAAAGTCCATTTTTCCATATAAGATGATATATTCATAGGCTCCACGGATGAGGACGTGAGCATCTTTGGGAGGGAGAATTATTCTGCCAAGAGGTAGGGACATAGAAAGGATTGCACATTTTAAAAATAATTAAATCATAATTTTTCAATTTCATTCTTATATTTCCTTTTTAATATAGTGAGCTTACATTGTAAGTTTTTAAATTTAAGTGCTTCCTGGCTTGCATAATTATTTTATTATTTGCATAATAAGCCTTTTAGAAAACCAGGTGAGAAATGGGACAAAGCATTTATATATGTTTTCTTAAGAAATTACTCTGAGTGACATCACTTATTACGGTTATCTCTTCTCTTTCTCTATTTGTGGAAATAGGCTACTTATTTAATAGCAATTTTTCCATAGACTGAAAACCATACATTTTTAAGAATTTATTGTTCATAGTGCCATTTTAATGGAAGTTCTTACAAAAGTCAACAATATTGAACCAAAGAATGATACTTAACCCAGTGTCAACTTCATTCTTCATATAGCTGAGAAAGAGGAATAACTCTTCATCAGTTTCCTCAAGGGAGGACTGTTTCGTTTTTTCATATGCTCTCATTCGCTTAAGCCCATAGTGTATGGAATGAGAGTTATGGATGATTATGAGAGAAACAAGTTACACTGGGGAAATATGATTCTATTTTCATGGTTTTATGTATAGAGGATTTCTACATATCTTTCTTTGCATATAAGGATGAGAGAAAGTAAGCAGACTGACATTTATTTTGTGCCTATTGGAATAACAGATAACACTTACTGAGCACTGACTATGTGCCAGACTCTTAGTGTTTCACAAAATCTACTCATACTTCTCAAAGCAACTCTATAAGATAGATACTTTAAATATTCCCACTTTTTGATTGTGGAACCTGGAAGACATAAGGGTTAACTATCTTTCCCAAGGTTAGATTAATGGCAAGAATATATGGAGCAGTGATTTGAACTCAGGCAATCTGGATTTTAGGTACACACTCTCATCTACTACTCGAATCTGCCTTTACAAGAAGGCTTGCATTGGGCTAAATGATTTCACTTCTATTCTGTCAGTTGGAGGTCTAAATTATAAATATCATAAGATGCTCCCATTTCCCAAAGTCTGAAATTATTCTATTGCAAAACAAAAGGGGAAAAAAACAGTCTGTGATATATTTCAGAGCTGTGTTTAAAACCACACTTTTGGGAATTTATTCAAGCTTGCTTTCATTCCAAACTACTTAAGAACAATGTTCTGTAGGATTTCTTTATATATGCAGGATATTAGGCTCCTATCAGATATATGGTTGCCGAATATTTTTTCCCATTGGGTAGGCTGCCTTTTTATTTTCTTAATAACATCCTTTGAGGTGCAGAAGTTTTTAATTTTGAGGAGATCCCATTTATCAATTTTTTCTCTTGCTGCTCATGCTTTGGCTGTGAAGTTCATGAAATCATTTCCTATTACAAGGTCCTGTAGATGCTTCCCTACATTATCTTCCAAGGTTTTTATGGTTTTGGCTCTTATATTTAGATCTTTGATCCATCTTGAGTTGATTTTTGTATAAGGTGTGAGGTGGTATTCTTCTCTCATGCATATATATTTATATATCATTTTGCAAATGTTTGTATGTATTGTGAAAATTTTGATTTTTACCCATAATAAAAATAAATAAAAAATTTTAAAAAAATCATTAAGATTCGGAGGATGGTAAGAGACATATATGAAATTTTGGAATTACATATATATCTAAAAAAAAAAAAAAAAAAAAAAAAAAGAACAATGTTCTGCACTAGATAAGACTGCCATGGCCTCAAGGGATCTTACATTCTAGAAAGTCTGATAAAACTTGTAGAATATCTCCATAACAGCGAAGTAAGTGATTTTAATATTGTTTTCAACCCTCCTTTCCCCACATCCAGTCTCATACCCACCCATTCAGATGATAAATCCTGGTCTGAGGCAAAAGAACTCAAAGAAACCTATTCCAGTCCTGTGGGACTTATCACATAGCAGCCCTTGATAATAGACATTATCTATTTATTAAATAAATAATAGACATTATCTATTTATTAAATAAATCCCCATTTATCTAATTTAACATGTCCCATATTCTTATGTACCTGAGCCCTTTATTGATCTGATTGTTATATAAGTTCCTGTAAACTAGAAGCCATCTTTAATTTATCCAGTGCCCACAGCCCAGGATTTGTGGTTCACATAAGAGCCTGGTGACTGGAACCTTATAATTTGCTCACAAAAGTTTAACAACACTTCCTTCCTGTTATAGTCCTTTGTGAGTATAATCTCTTCCTCTATTTACTATTGACATTCTCTAACAAGCTCAGTTGAATTCAGTTCAACAAACATTTATTGAATGTAAAGTGATTTAATATTCAGTCTCTGGAGTCAAGCCTTAGCTTCATCATTTACCAGTTCTGTGACTGTGGTAGTTGCTAACCTTTCTAAACATTAGTTTTCTCATCTCTAATGACAACAAAAATAACAACAGCAATAGACATATTTGGCCTTTCTATGTGCCAGGAACAAAAGTAAATAGGTATAAAATCAATATCCTAAAATGATAATCATCCAAAATTTGTGTAAAATGTTCATCAGCTTATAGTAAGAAGAAAGCTGATTCATGCTTATCACCTTTCTGTGGTCTCTGTCCAAGATGTATTGTAGGTGTCATGTCTGTCATGGTACAGAATCTGGTAAGACTAAAATAAGACATGAGTCCAGAAAAGAACTGAGTGAATACTAGAATTGAAGGGGCATAGTAATGGGGAAAACCATAATCAAGTGTGGTTCTGACACGAAACTTTTCTGAAAAGGAAAAAGGAACAGAAGCCAAGTTGACTTAAGAAATCAAGTGAGAGGACTGGATACTGCACCGAGGGGAAGAAATTTAATTATGCAAATCAGTATCTTTTGCTTGGAGCCACTTTTAATGAGTTTGGAGTCTGGGGTGTCTGTGACTCCTCTGGCAGCACCGTGGTTGGGGTACTGCCCAGCACTTGATAGAGGGAGCAACGTCACTAAAATCTTGGGCTCAGTGCAATATTAGAAAAACAAAATCAAAGGAAGTTCGCTCATTTTCCTTTCTCAGCAGAACATCAATTCCTTCCCTTCAGGGTACATTTTATTCTAAGAGTTCCATAGATTTCAAGGTTTCTACGGTACAACATGGATGTAGAAAGAAATTATCTGTGTACTTCCCCTTTGCTGAGATATACACTCCCTGTCTATTCCACACCAGATCAAATTTAATCTCCCAAATTGATCATAAGAGAGAAGAATAAAATTAAATAAATTAAATAAATTTTATTCCTTTAAATCATTACCACATTTTTAACTTAAAAATAAATTAATTGAAATCAATAAACTCATTGCTGAAACAATTAGTTAATTAAATTTAGGTCATGATTTTTCACATATACTACAATATATTTTATGACAACAGAGCCAGAATCTCAGCTGACCTGTGGAAGATAAAGATGCTATTTTTACTCAAACAACTTTTAGACTGAAGACACATGGCTAGATCTTCTTTTTTTAGTGGAGGGAAAGTAAGAGCATGTGTGTGTAGGGCCTGTGGAAATGTAAGGGAGAGTTCTTCTGAAATGTAATCAGGAGTAAACACCAAATGAACCAGCTTTTCTTGTACAGCTCTCACTATTTCTAAAGCTATTCTGGATTATATAATTCAGTGTGCTTCCTTCAGAGCCATAACTTCATCAAAAAATCAAGGAAATTTTCAATGCAGGGACTGGATTCCTGTACATATTAGAAGTGATTAGCTGCATTCATGAATCCATAATCACACCTGCAAATGAGGAAGGAATCTATAGAAATAGGAAGCATTTTCTAAAGCCATGAATATGCATGCAAGTGTGCGTTGCCAGAAATATCATAATAAAAATAGCCTGTTAGTATCCAGGATCCAGAAATGCTGCTTTTATTCTCCAGATGTCAGAACCCACCCATTTTGACTAAAATAGAAAATAAACCTGAAGTTTGATATTTAGAAGTCATAGTTCATGCTTTGCATTTCAGGAAAACCAGTTTTACCTGTGTTTGGAGAGACAGAGCCACTTTGAAGTGGTTTCAGGGGTTCCAAGAAAAATTACTTCCTGAAATAACAATTAATATTTTGACTGGTGCTTGGATTTCCTCCATTCAAGCTTAAAACTTTAAGTTTATTAAGTAAATATTATGAAAAACAGATGGACAAAAAAACATTCAAGTTTAAAGTAGACAACCAAGTATGCTAACAAATGTACAAACCAATAGAAAAAACTGAAAATGGAAGGCTTTGGTCATTATTAGTCTTTTAGCCTTAAAAAAGGTCAGATTTTCACTTAAGGAAAATTTCCAATAGAAAGTATTAAAGAAACCATTAAATTTTGGTGCTCTAGGAGACTTGAGTTAAATACATGTTGGTAATGTTGTAGCTTACTCCAGTTAAATGTATTATGAATATATGAAAACTAATGGTCCTTTCTGGTTCTAACCTTCCATCCATAAGTTTGCCTTTGCATAATTGTTACTTCATGCATAAGTGTAACTAAAAATTATAGGTGTGTGAAAATTAGACTTATTCAGAAACAAGCAGGAACACACTTAAGACTTCAGAGATATTAAAAAGTTAATTTACTTTCCTTCTAATTACATTGGTTTCTTCTCTCTCTAGATTTAGAGCTTAAATTACCAGCTTCTTTGTGAATCATACATCGATGTCTTCAATACTCATTAGTGTTACAAACCTCTTGGAGAAGAAAGGAATGGCACAGACGTAGATACAAGCAGTTTTCTGGAACACTGATTAACCCAATAAATATGTGCCAAAAAAGAGGATCCTTTGTAAACGGCTGTTTTGTTAAGATCCATACTTTGTATTCTAATATATCACATTGATATCTGGAGAAGACATACTAATTAAAGTAACAAGAAATAATCCTTGACTAACAAGCTATGTGTCTTTTTTGAAAAATAGATTTTCTGAGGACAAATCTTCACTTTATTTTACCTAATTTAATTAGGGTACAAGTTGAATTATGATGTAATATAAACATGACAGTGCAACTGTTGTGATATTAGTTGGGTCCCAGAGTCATGATATCATAGAATATGAGACTGAGAAGCAATATTAATTAAAGAAATGTTTTCTTGACACTTGTTATGGCCAGATGTTGTGTTAGGTGCTAACCATTCAATGACGAAGAAGATGAGAAAGTTTTTGTACTTTTACAGTAGAGAACCTACAGGAGGATAACCAGTAAGTAAGCAGGCTGCACATAGTATAATGTATTGCTTAATATTACAAGGAAAATGTGAGTTGAAAGTGATAAGGAATGGTTTCCCAAAAGAAATAACTTTAAGGTGAAACCTTTGGGATAAACAGTAAATGTCAACAAAGGGAGATGTGGTATAGAATGTGCCACATGAACAAATGCCATAGACATGGCCTCGATATGAGAGAGATCACATTTTATTATAGAAAACAAAATAAGTTTTCTAGTGAGGAGGGCAGAATCAGTGCAGTCTGAAGAATAAAGAATGGGCACTATAATATAGGTCCTTTTAAGGACTTTCTTAAGATCACTAGGGAACATTGTAGGCTTTTAAGTTAAAATTCAGCTGTTTGGATGCCAAAGTTATATAACCCCCATCCGCAATTTAGAGCTTAACAATTAATACTCAGTGGTTACTAGAATCTGTATCTCTCTTTCTCTCTCTACACTTTCTTCCACCTTCTATCATTCTCCCTTGGTGTCTTTTGATATCTCTTTATTTTTTTCTCACAGATTTGTTGACAAATTCCTTATGGATAAGTGAAAAAAATAACCACATATTATCAGTCATGATTTAGATCAGAGGTTCTTAACAAGGTGTCCACGAGCTTGAATTGAAATCCAAAAAACATTATTCTTGTGGGGATGTGTTGGTTTGGGTATGATATATTTATTAAATAATACACAGTATAATGTGGAGTTAGTAAGGAGTCTGTGGTTTTCACCTGACTTACAAAGGGGTCTGTGGAAAAATAAGGTTAAGAACCCCTGATTTCGATCATGATATATGCTCCTGAAATGACAAATGTAAATCTCTCAATGGTTACAACTTTACTAACCAAATACACTAAAAAGCAAAAAGTGCTTCAAGAATTAGGTCTTCCAAAGAAAACTTAGATATACAAAAAAATTTGGCCTGGTATATATAATGGTCATGAAAGAAAACTTACAAGGACAGTAACCATTATAATTAATTTTGGATAAGAATAAAAATGATTGATAAATCAAATCTTAATTATAATTTACATAGAAAATGATGTATCCTGATTATGATTTTGGTAAAATAAAAAGGAAGAAGTAAATGGCTTGTAATAGTAATTTAATCAAAGAATTAAATTGGTTCAATGAGTTCAACTCTAAAATATTCTTGAAAAAATTCATCATTATTTATAAAATTCCAATTAAAATGTAATGATTTCATTTCTATTTCTTGTCAATACAAGACTAGATCTCCCTTCCTGCTTGAAGCAACCAAAAATTAGACAAAATTTATGAAATTATAGTTTTTACAAAATTGATAATTAGGCAATGAATGCATTTGATCAATTACATAAATAGGTCTTGCCTTAGTAGTAGGGGAGTAATTAGGTCTAGATTAAGCACTGCTCTGTTTCCTAATAAATCTTTTAAAAAGTTCCAGTAGGATCAAATGCTTTACAAGTAACTGAATTGTGTTTTAGAATGAAATTCAAGATTACTTACAGGAAAAAAATATTTAGTACTCAACAATATAAAATTAGTAATGTGTGTAAAAAATTACTAAATATGCAAAGAAACAGGAAAATACTACCTGTACTATGAAGAAAAATCAATTGATAGACATGTATATAAAAACCATTATTATAACTGCATTTCATGTATTATATGAATATATAATAGATTAATTAATTAATAGGTTAATTAGAGGTATAGAAAATATAAAAAAAGACCAAATCAATCTGTTAGAGATGAAAATTAGAAATCTGTAATGGAAATTTCTCTGGAAAATACCCAAATATTTGGAAATAAATAATACACTTCTAAATAACCAAGAAGGAATCAAAAGTAAATTAGAGAATGTTTTGAAAATAATGAAAATGAAAACATTGCACATCAAAATTTGTGTGATACAGCACAAGATATACATAGGTGAAATTTTATATCATTTAATATCTATTTTAGGAATAAAGTCTCAAACCAATGAACTCAGGTTCACCTAAAAAAAGCTAGACATTGAAAAGCAAATCAAGTAAACTGAAGAATGGAAATAATAAAGATGAGATAGGAAATAAATAAAACAGAAATGAAAACAAATAGAGAATATTTATGAAACCAAGTTAGTTCATTTAAAAGATCAATAAAGTTCATAAAGCTAGCCAGAATGATTAAGGAAAAGAAGGAAGAAGACACAAATTATCAATATCAGGAACAATAATGATGATATAGCTACATATTCTATAGATAGTAGAATGATACTAAGGCACAAATTTGTCAACACTGATAAAATGAACAATGCTATGAAAGACATGAATCACCAAAGGGCACCCTAAAAAAAACCAAATAACCTAAATATCCCTATATCTATAAAAGAGATTGTATTTCTGAGCATTTCCACAAAGAAAATTATGGTTCCAAATGGCTTCATTTGTGAATTCATGGAAGAAATAGTACCAATTCAACACAAACTATGACATAAATTTGAAAAGGAGGAAATACATCTGAACTTACTCTTTCAATTCAGCATTACCCAGATAAATAACCTTACAAGGACATTACAAGAAAATAATAATAGAGATCAATTTCCCTTATGAAGCTGAATGCAAAAATTCTGAATATAATTTTAGCAAATTGAATCCAACAATAAAAAAAAAAGATAATATATCATGATCAAGGGGGGTTTCTACTAGGAATGCAAAGTTAGTTTATTTTTCCAAATATCAAGCAATGGCAGGTACAGATCTGGAATGGTGGCATAGGGAGCTCTGTGGACAGATTACCAGTGGAGAAAATCACAACTTGAGAAATTATTTAAAAAAAAAACCACCACCAGTTAGTCTCTGGAAATTGTCCTAAGGGCATAAGGCAAATGAAGAATTTATTCAAGAAAATCTGCTAAATCTCAGTATCCAAAGTGAGAAAGAGGCATTTGATTGGTAGTTCGCTGCCTATCCCTGACTAGTGTGATGAATGCTCTAATCCAGTTGGGTGTGATCAAACAGATGGAGATACCTCTCCCAATTTCTCAGACAACGGCTGAAGTATCACTCTAGGAGGGACAGGCTGCTAGCATTTCTCATCCACACCACAGAGTGTTGCAGAGGCTAAATCCCAGATAAGTGTGATCATGAAGTAAGGGGCACCCTTCCTTAGTCCAGCCACCACATTTTAGGCAGAAACTCTACCCAAGGCAGTGTAGGCCAAGAATATCAGGCAGAATAGTGTTAGAACAAATTGCCCAATTGCCCTTGTCCATTTCACTAGTAGGATGGTGGTTTGTTGAAAAGGCAGGCAAGCCCAATTGTCCTTTCCCAATACCCTGATTGTGAAGCAGAGATGTCACAATCAGAGATGGGGGCTACTGTTACCTCCACACCCTAGGTTGGAGCAATGACTCAGAAATTTTGCAGGCCAAAAGAAAAATGAACTTCAAAGATTTCCTAAAATGATTGACTTTAATTGGAAAACAGTTTGGAAGTTTAAAGCCTAAGGACATTTTCAAAAACAGTGGCTATTTTAGTGGTAAGAAATTAAGAGCACTATTATAGCTCCATGAGAGTAGCAAACTACACTGTATGGCAGCAAATTTACCAGAGTGAAACAGAGGGAAAGCCAGCCAAAAGAATCCTCATGTGGTAATAACAAACCTCAAAGACTGGACTCAAAAAATATTTCAAAGTATTGTAAATATTCCAAAAAAAATATTTCAAAAGATCAATATATATCCAAAGGCATTGTTAGAAGCAATAGGCACTGAGTTGGCAATTAGTGGAGCTTAACAATTGGGTGTGATTCCAATAGAGGCAGAAAACCAAACATAGAGATGAGGGAAAGTGACAGTCAAGGAGAGCATTGCTAAAACCACTGTTATTCCAGGGTCATTGTGTGCAGGACAAAGGTAGCACCTTCTGAAAAGTGACTTTGGAAGCTTCACACAGAAGGGTAGAATAGACTTCATAAGAATCCAGCTAAGTTACTAAACAAATAGAAAAGCAAACAATAACTTTGGAGAAGGGTCAGTATCCAGAGTTACTACAATATATTACCAGTTTATGAGAAAAATTATAAGACATGATAATACACAGGGAAACATGATTCACAAAAGATCAAAATGCAGGTAAAATAAATTGCCTGTGAGAAGTTCCAGACACCAGACTTAACAGAGAAGATTGCAAAAGAGTCATTATAAATATGTACAAAGAATGTATGGAAACCCTGCTTAAAGAAGTAAAGGAAAGTATGATGACAATGTCTCATGAATAAGAGAATATCAATAAAGACAGAAAAAGTATAAAAGAAGCATATAGAAATTCTGGAGTTGAAGAGTTCAATAATTGAACTAGAGGGGCAAAACAGTGGATTTGAACTGGCTAAAGAATCAAGAAACTTGAAGATAGAGATTTTGTAATATAATGAACAGAGAGACAGAATAAATGAAGGAAAATGAACAGAACCCAGAGTAATGTGGGACATCATTTTGGCACCAACACATGCATAATAGGTATGCCCACAGGAGAGAAGAAAAAGAAAGGACCAAAAAATTTCAAAGAAATAATGACTGAAAACTTTATGAATTTGATACCAAACATAACTCTACACTTTTAAGAATCATAACAAACTCCAAGTAGGTTAAACACAAAGAGATCTACTCATAGACACATCATAGTAAAAATGTTGAAATATAGTTTCCTACTTGCTAAAACAAATACAAAAAAATGCAACAAGTCAGCTCAAACAACAGAAATGTATTGGATCATGGTTTTGCAACTAGAAATCCACAATCAAAGTGATGCTTTCTCCCTGAAGATTATGTTGTTCTGGGGTTGATTGTTTGCAACCAAGGGTTTCCATGTCTTTTCTGTCACACAGCGATATCCTCTTCTTTCTCTCCCTGGTTCCTTTGACTTCCTGTTTCTTGTTCTACCCATGACTTCTCTTTCCATTTTCAATTTCCTTTACTTACAAGGAATTCAGCCATGTTGGATTAAGCCCCACCCTCTTTCAGTTTGAGCACACCTTAATTAATAACATCTTTAAAGGTCTTATTTACAAATAGGTTCACATTCATAGGACTAGGGGTTGGGACCTGAACATGCTTTTGTGGGGGACATTATTCAATCCCCAATACTTATAGACAGAGAAAATCTTGAAAGCAGCAAGAGAAAAATGATCCATCATGTACGAGGACTCCAGTAAGGTTGAAATCTGACTTCTCATCAGAAACAATAGAGGCCAGAAGGCAATGGTATGACTGAAAGAAAAAAAAAAGTCAAACCAGAACCTAATATCCAGTAAAACTTTTTTTTCAAAAATAAAGGTGAAATTAAGACATTCCCATATAAACCAAAACTGAGAGTTTTTATTCATAGCACATTTGCTTGACAAGAAATTCTAAGGGAGTTCCTCAGACTGTGAGGAAATAACCACAGAAACTAATTTGAATCCACATGAAAAAAAAAAAGAACACTGGTCAAGATAATTATGTAATTATAAAAAACAGCATAAACATACATTTCATCTTCCTTTTCATAACTGATTTAAAAAGAAATTGCACAAAACAATATTTGTATAGTTGCATTGTTGCAACTATAACATACAGAAGTGTAATATATTTGGAAATAATGGCAAAAAGGAGATGTGTGCAAGTAAATCTATATGGAATAAGGAAATTATGCCAGATAGTTACTCAAGCCCACAGAAATAAATGAAGAGAATCAGATATGTTAAATAACAAGGTTAATATAAGAAATGCTATAAATGTATACTTTCTTTTCTTCACACTTTTTCAGCTTCTGGTTCCCAGGGCCTTCTCTCTCAGCTTCTGGGCTCCTCTCTGTCTCTGTAGCTTTTTTTCTGTGTCTGCGGCATTTTATTCCTCCATATATAAAGTACTCTAGTAAGAGGATTAAGACCCATCCAGGGTCATGCAATCTAATCAAAGGCCCTTAAATGAAGAAATTTAAACAAAAGTTCCTTCCTACATTAGGTTTACATGCACAGGAATGAATTAAGTTTAAGAACAGGATTTTATGGGGTCCACAAAAAACTCAAACCACCACAACAGGTATAATAATAGTGAGTCAAAATATGACCAGTGTCAAATTGGTAGGTTAAAGTACATAGTGAATCATTTTTGAAGGAGAAGAGTAAAATGATCAGATTTATACTTTTGAAAGATTATTCTGCCTTTAATATGCAGAACTGATTAGAAAGGTGCAAGACTAGTTATAGAGAAATCTCTTCCAATGTTCCTGTATTAAATTAAGGTGAGAAATGATGGTGCATGAACTAGGAATATTCCTAGGGGTTTAGAGAGATATGTGTGGGAAACAGAGATATTTAGAAGGGGACATAGTTAAGAGTAGTGATTAATGCATAGGCAAAGGAAATGAAGGAGTCAAAGGACTCAAAGAATTTTCATTTGGGAAACCAAGCAGATGGTGCTATTCATTAATGAAAGTGCTTTGCCATAGAAAATTAGTTTCATTTTAGTCAAGGAAATGAAGAGTATTCACTGACAAATTTGTAGGATCAATATGAAGCTGTGTGAGGGTGTAGAAAACATACATAGGTAGAAAGATGACAATGGAAGAGAGAGAGAAAAAGGAGAAAATAGATAGCCAGAGATACTCCTATTCTGGATTGTGAACAAGATAACAGGGATATAAAACATGTAGTTTTTTTTCATTGCAGGATTTCACCCGATAACTCATCCCAGCAGTCCCTACTACTGCTGAAGTGGGGAATCATGAGGTTGGTAATATGGATTCCTAGGTGCTTATGTATCACCTAATACACATTTCACCAAGTGTAGGCATCAGTTCTATATCTCCAATACATGATTAGTACGTCTCTATGAAAATATATATAGTGACAAGAACAATTTTCTGGGAAAAGCAGTCTATCTCAAAAAGTTAAAATTAATGTAAGGTCCTTTTCCTTAAAATTAAATTCAAAATCTTCCTCCCTCACTAATTCATTAATTCAATTAATATTTTTGAAGGTCTATTCTATTGAATTACTACATAAATACTATGATTAGATAGAATAAGGAGTAAGAAATTGTTTCTGCCCTTGATTGACTCATAGTCTGCTGAATTCTTTACTAGTTCTTCTTTGTCCATCAGAGCTATGCAAAATATAAAATAAATCTATTCCATGTATCAGCTATTCAAGTATTTTAAGACAATGCTCAAATCCATTCAATTCTACTCAAGATAAATCTCTTCATTTCTCAACTTTTGTACAAACAGCATCCCTTGGCTCCTTTTATTTTCTTTCACCAACCTGGTATTTATTGTAGAGTTCTGCTCAAGTTTGTTAATACCTTCCTAAAGTGTGTCATAAAGATGTGAGTGCCAATTCAAATGAAACTTGCAGATATTAATTCAATCTAACATGGTTTTAGACTATGTGGCAAACAATATCACTGTTTTGTTACATTCAGTCCCTAGGCAAATGAACATGTAGTGATGGAAAAACAACTGCTATATTGTATAGTGTTTTTACTTACAGTTAACAGAAAACATTCCACTAATTTAAGATGGAAAAAATAACATTATTCAATGATACATAGATAGCTCACTGAACCATTTTTAGAACTGAAGAAATGGCTTCTAGATTTTGCTTCCAGTGATGATTTTTAGCTACATGGAAGCATTTGCCTTCCTTGGGGACTACTGCCACTATGACAATGAGGAAGATCCAAGACAGGAGGCTGCCACAACACTGCCACTACTGCTAGTGACAGAAGGACATCATTTCTGCTAAAGTTTAGACACTGCTAAATCAGGAGCTGCTACACCAGCTGCAGATTTCAGAACAAGATTTCACTGCCACAGTCAGCACAAGAAAAATGGATAACTGATTGTATGCCTGTTTCCCCATGCAGCTCAGTTCTGAATCAATGTCAGAGGCAACTAATTGCTAAACCCTAATCAGTTGAGTACATCCTAGCAGCAAGGGAACCAGACAATGAGGGTTGATAGATTCCATTTAAGAATTATGAGATTTACATTCTGCATAACTATCAATATGAGGAACGAGTGACAAAATGATTTGGAGTAGACTGATATCCATTAAAACCCATCCCATTGCAGTACAACCCATCTTCATATATACAATTCAAATACAACAAAATGCAAACCAATGTATCTTGGCCACAGGTAACTCCTGTGAATATTCCCTCAGGTCTTCCCTAGATGGACCTCTGGTCATTTACCAGAGTAACTTCACACTGGGCTAAGGGTAATATTCATAGTATTCAAATCTTCCAGAATTGACTCAAGATTGAAGTTCACTAGAGCACTGATAAGCCACTGTGTTCCTCTGGTCAGCTAAAGAATTTATTGAGTCAGGTGATCAATGGTTTTGTGATTCAAGTCAGTCTTACAGTAGGACCACAGACTAACCCTAAGGTTATAGCTCTAGTTCAGTATACAGAGTGGTAAAAACTGTCAGAAAACCACATGAGATCCCTGACCAGTGTAAGTGAGGACTGTTATTTTAGGAAAGGCCAAGTGGAGGTCTCTGAAATAACCACTGCCACTTGTTACCACTGCTAAAATTGTAATACTGAATCCCCAGGGAAAATTACAGAGATCAATAAAAAAAATTAAAGAATTTTAAAAATGCAGATGTTGTTATTCTTATCACCTTCCCATTTTCTCTCATGTCCTCCATTAAAAAGTCAGTTAAGTCATAAAGAATGACTGTAGATTATCTGAAATGCAATCGGATGGTGATGCCAATCATAGCACCATCTCCATATGCAGTATTTTTATAGGAGAAAATCAACATATCCTGTTATCTAGTCTCCAACTGCTGACGCAGAATAATGCATTTTCTTCCCATTCTCATCTGAATAGTTAATCAGAATTAATATGCCTTTATAGCAGAGGAAACAGTCCTGTCTCAGGACTATGTAAAAGCCCCTTCTTTCTGTCATATTATAGCCTGGAGAGATCTTAATCACCTTGGTTTCTTATAGAAAGAATATCATTTTGGTCTACTACATTCATTACATTGTGCTAATAAGACATGGTGAACACAAAGTAGCAAGAACTCTAGGTGTCTTAGAACATTGCCCTGTAGGTAAGGTTTCAAATTTCCCAGTTATCTGGGCATATGTAGGGACATCTACTTTAAAATGTGAGATATGTTTGACATACTTTGCATTCTTGACACAAATCTAGAGTCTCAAACTTGGTGTGCCTCATATTTTGAGGACAACCTATAATACACTTGGGAATACTGCTCTGATTCATGCACAGGTTTACCTACAAAGCTCAGCATTGAATTGCTTTCAAAGCAAGAAAAGATCCTGCTTCACTTTCGGATTGCACAGTTTCTTGGCTCTTATGACCTACTAGACCCAATGTGGTAGACAGAGGCTGTATGGAATTCTGAAAGGCCCTCAGATAAAGATAACAGCACAAACTCAAACTCCTGTAGTTTTAGAATAATATCATACATTCTTCTACTATGACTTTTCTACATTTGTAAAGTAGCTCTTGCCTTGTTATTGGGTGTTAGTAGAGTGAACACCTGTTCATGAAACACCACGTCTCTGCAACTTATATTGCACATCATGAATTGAGGGTGATTTGATCCACTGAACCATAAAATTGGATGTGCACAGCAGCAGTCCATTGTAAAATGAAAATGGTATATATTAGACTTGGCCTTGGAAGGCACGAGAAATTGTATGAACATATGGCTTAGATGCCCATGGTACCTACTCCTACTGGTTCACTGCTTCTCCCTCAACTTCAGATATGACCTTATGGGGATGTTCAATGGCCAGTTTATGGAGTAAGAAAAAACTTTAAATCTAGTATAATGTTTGATCTCTAAGATAAACTGGTATTGGCTGGAAGTAAATGGTCATTGCTTATAGCTGAACTCAGCAAAAGCCCTGGAAGGGAAATCTTTCTGATCATACATATCCTGTGGAAAGAGAGATAACCTGAAGTATGTATCTATAATGATTTATGGAGAGAGGATAAAGAGTTGGTTGGTTTCCAAAAGTCTGACAGACTTGGGAAAAAAAGATAGGAATATTCACCAAAGGGATCTGGGGAACAGAAATATGTATGAATGGACCTTTCAAAATGGGCTTGGAGTGTGAAGGTATTCATATCCCATCTAAGCTCCCACTAGGAAAAATCCACTTTGACATAAGCTCTCACTAATTGGATAGACAAGATGATCCATCCTGTGGATACATGTGTACCTCTTTCCCAAGTCATACTGCTTGCCTAATGAACCCATGAACAAAATGGCCATGGTGGAGATTGTGCATGGACTTGGCAATATAGACTTTTCCTCAGTAAGTCTGAGCTGAATGCCTAATCTGCCAAAAGCAGACTAAAGAGTCCCCAAATTGTATTATTCTTAAGGAGTGTAGGAAACTACCTGGAAGATTTTGATTATTTTAAACCTTTTTCATTGTGTTGGAACAGCACTTTTACTTATAAAAATAGCCTGAAGCTCTTCTATCAACACCAGCTATTTTTTAAACAAATTAATTTTATTGATAGATATTAGTAAAGCATACAATTTAATCAGTTTAGAGAATGTCCCATATGTTACATTTTACATAACACATCACATGTGATTAGAGGACATACTTTACAGGAATGGCAGTAGATCGATTCGTGCCAAGAGTGTTCACTGATCTTATCACATGTCCCATAACCCCAAAGTAGTCGGATTGATGGAGTGATGGAATGCTCTGCTGAAAGCCCAGTTATGGTGTCAGATTAGAAATAACTTCTTGCATTACATACTTTAAACTAGTGGCAAAAGATTTTACTCCTTTCATTTTCATGGAGAAAAAGAAGGTTCATAAGGGTGAAGGTGATGTTGTTCTGATATATCCATTAAGTAGCATCACTGGAATATCAATCAGTATCTACAATTTTAAATTTATAATCTTTTATTACATGGCACTTAAAATTCTCTTTAAATTTTTCCCAATCTAACTACTGAACTTTATATTACATGATTACTTTCAAAACATACAACATTCATTCATATGAAAATATGTATTTATTCTGCAAAAAGATGTTCATTTAATACCTGCTCTGTTTCAAACAGTCTGTGAGGTGCCAGGGATCCAGAAATAAAATATGAAGTCCCTGCCATCAAGGAATGCACAGCTTAGTGGGTAAACCATCAGCCTGCACAAGTATGAGCATACTACTTCTTGCTTCGTTCAACAAATATTTACCAAACAATAACTAAGCAGAAGATGCTCTGGCATGCTCCAGGATAAACAAAGATGAAATAAATTAGTAATTATTTCATTAATTAATATCAATAGATTAAAAAAACAAGAACGGTAATAAAAGAGAGACTATAAAAAAATGACCAATAGGAACACAGTGTGAAAATATAGAGATTATATCAAACTCTGCCATGTCTTCATCTATGATTTTTCTGAATGAACTCTGTCTTCTGTGTTAAGAAAGGGCATATACATTTGATGTCATTCCTATCAGTTAAAAATTGCAAATCGCCGCAGTGAAGAAAGCTGGCATACAATCCTTAAATTTTAACCTGTTGACATTTGTCAAATAACATATAATTGAACCCAATTCAAATACATGGTGACTGCTCCTTTATTCCTGTTTTTTTTTTTTTTTTTCTTTTTAAATGGAAACAATAGGGAGAATGATTGATGGGTATTTTTTCAAGTAATAGGAAATATAGAAACTTCAGTACAACTCTCAATTCTTAATACAACATAACAATTTTAGACATTAATTTAGCTCAGCTGGGTTTCTTTTTAAGTATTTAGAAATAAAATTCAATAGTGTGGATCAACAGAAAACAGAATTTCCATGATTGAGAGAGGAACAATATCTTAATGGTGAGAAAAATAATGAGAATGTCTAAGCTAGTGAGTTATTGTGGATGGAGTGGAAGTGGAGGTAGTGAAAAGAATGTTTTTGTAATGTTCCAAAACTGGGAGGAATAGGTGTGAAATGTGAGAGAGAAGTTCTATTTATTATTTTTAGTCTGATAATTAATTCCCTTTAGAGTCATAAGGGCAAATGTTAAAGCAAAATGTATGTTAGGAAAGATGCAGTGTACACAATAAGCGGTAGTTGAAATTTTCAGTTTTTGAAAACTTATTATGTGCCATGCAATCGTCTTTGTCCTTCACATGTATGAGTTCATCCATTACTAACAATTTTACAAGAAAATTATCATTATCAATATCTTACAGAAAGAAAAACTAAAGCACATGCCCAAAGATAGTTTGGCTGCTAAACCATCTCACTACTTTCTCTCTACTGCCATCTCACAGAAATACCTCAGGATTAAGTTCTGACTTGCTGTTTTTGATTTTTCTTTCTCCATATTTTTATTATTATTGAGATGGTAAAACGATGGCAGTCATTTAATTTAATATTATTAGTTGCTGAGTGCTTTATTCTGTAAATAAACCAACCTTTGCTATAGTCCTATGATATACTGTTAAAGATAATAACTGTACAAGTTTTCTATAAAACATCTGAATATTAAGTAGTGTCACTAATTATGAGAACAATTTTATTTGCATATTTTTAAAAATTTAAATAGGTAAGTAGGTGATAAAATCTGATGACATTTTCCCAACTAATTATTTGAAATTAATCTCTAAAAAAATAACCTAATAGTTTCTGAGAGTTTGTTTTCTGGAGATTGTTAAACACTTTATTGGAATACCTAGTTTGAATCTCAAAGCACCTTCATTATTTCCACTTTATTTATTTATTCAGGCTCAGAACGGTTACACCACTAGTAAGTTGTGGAGCCTCAAATTTGCCAAAAAATCATCTCCTTTCTTCTATTTCTATTCTTACTGTTTTGTTTTCTGCATTTCATTAGTGTATTGAAACTTTCCTCATCTTTATTATCATTTGGCTAGTAGCTTTCTTCTTATTTTCAAATTCTACACCTTTTAATTGATAGTTTTAGAACTATTGTTTTATCTGTTGAATTTTTCTAATTGGGTGTTTTATTAATTTTGAATTTCTAGCCCAGAGCACATAAACATTTGTGAAATAAAGTTATGAATATTACAGTATTTAATTTAAAAAAATTGAATACATAGCGAATTGAAATAATCTTTTATTAACAATAACTATTCCTATCTTCTCTATTTTTTTGACTGATACATTAATCTTCTAATTTTACCTTATATTCTACCCCTATTTTCAGTTACCAATTTATAGTATATATATATAATTTTGCTTTCTTGACTCTAATTTCTACCTCTGCATTATTTTCAAAAATAGTTACATCATGATATCCTTATTCATATTTATGAATAATCTTTACATATAATTTCAGACTTTCTTCCAAAGAACTTATTTTGTATAATTATATCAAATAAATCTTCACAAGGTATTGATCTTAAAATGCCGAATTCCTATTCAAAATGCTTAAATAATTCTAATCTCTTTTCTGGGCTTGGCCAGGAGAAAACTGACAAGGCATTTGTAAGGCAAAACAAATATCATGTTTTAATTCAAGAAATGAATTTTACAGTCTTTGTGAAAATAATGTCTTGAGAATTCCCAACTGATGAAATACTAACATATTCTTATCAATTTTAACTACATCAGCTTTTAAGAAACTTTTCTTTAAAAGTAATTGGAAGTGTTCCATTATATATCACAGTTACGATTTTTAAAAAAGAATACTCGGTAATAAATTGGAAACAGTTCTATGTGCTAGTTTCATCATTATTTGAGTGAATGCTTTTTGTTTAAATATAAAAGTTAAGTTTAACAGATAATTTAGTAAATTGGTAGACAATTCTCACTTTTAATTTATTTCACTTATAAAAACACATGCTTGACATGAAAAATTCAGATTAAACAAGTCACAATAAACTATTTTAAATTATTGATGAAATGAACAAAAGAAGGGAGAGAGAAAAAAATTGACAGCCATCCAGGCCTGAAATTTGCTTTGTGGCAAGGTTTTTAACTACAAATTCAATCGCTTTAGTAGACGTAGGCTTATTATTGTTATCTTTTTCTTCTTGATTGGACTTTGGCAGTGGTATCTTCGAAAGAATTTGGTCATATACCTAAGGGGTTGGATTTATTGACATAAAGTATCATTATATTCCCTTATTATTCTTTCAATATCTGTAGAGTTATAGGCTGACTTTTGTTTTTGTATTTTTATGAAATGCTTTAAATAGTTATATTAGCTACATATTAATTTGATATTGATTGCTTTCAGTAATAAGTAAGTTCAGCAATTTCCAGGACACATGATTAATATGCAAAAATCAATTATAATCTACATATAAACAATCTGAAATTAAAAAGAAAAAACATTTAAAATAGCATCAAATATATTAAATATTTTGGGAGAAATTTAACAAAAGATATGAAAGATTCAAATACATTGAAAACTGTGAAACGCTGAGTGAAATTAAGGAAGATATAAATAAATGGAAAGCTATACCATTTTCATGGTTTGAAAGAATCAATATTGTGAAAATGGCAATTATCAAAAATTGATCTATCAAATCAAAACACCAGCAAGTTTTTGTGTAGAAATTAACAAGATAATTCTAAAATTCAAATGGGAATGCAAAGAATAGAGCATAACCAAACCAATAATATTGACAAAGAACAGCAAAGATGGAGGATTACCCTGCCTTTCTTTAGGGTTTATTATAAAACTATAGTAATAAAAAATGTGTACTATTTGCATGAAGATAGTTAAATAGATCAGTGGATTAAGATAAAGAGTACAGAAACGGACTCTTACATATAATCAATTAATTTTGGAAAAAAGGTATATCAATACAAAAAAAAAAAAAAAAAAGAACTTAGATCTATACCTTGTACCACTTACAAAATTTTTTCACCTAACAGTAAAATTTTTTCACCTAAAAGTAAAACTCAAAACTATATAATTTATAGAAAAAAACATAGAGGAAAGTATTTGTGGCCTTTGGCTAAACAAATATTTATCAGATATGATACCAAAAGCATGGGATCCATTAAAAAATTGGGCATGATTAAAATTAAGGATTAATGCCTTTTAAAACACTCTTAACAATATGAATAGACATAGCACAGTCATGGAGAAATTTTTGCAAATCATGTATTTGATAATGGACTTTTATCTAGAATATATAATGAATTCAAAACTTAACAAAAAGAAGCTAATTAAAAATGGGCAAAAGATTTGAACAGACACTTCATGAAAGAAGATACGCATATGGTATGTGCCAAATAGTATAGGTCACCTATTAGAATAGATAAAATTAGGAAGACTGACCATACCAAGTAGTGGCAAGGATCGGGAGCAACCAAAACTCTTATTCACCACTGGTAGGAACTGAAAATGGTATAGCCACTTTGAATACAATTTGACAGTTTCTTAAAACCTTATGACTCATTCTGTTCTTAGGTTGAATGAGAAATTCAAAAAGAAATGAAAACCTATGTTCATAAAAAAGACTTTTACATAGATGTTCACAGCAATTTTATGTGTAATAAAAATTCCCCAAACTGTAAATAACCCAAATGTCTGTCAGCTCTGGATGAATAAAAAAATTGTGGTGTCACCATAAATTGAATACTACTTAGTAATAAAAAGAAAGGAAGTCTTGATATACAACAAAAACATGGATGAATCTCAAAATAATGATTCTGCATGAATGAAGAGCTAATCTGTAAATATGAAGGCAATTTAGGGACTCTGTAACCAATTGTTTTTGCATATATTTTTATACACAAGAGTGAAGTATGATAACAATATATTTCTATATAAGTTTAAAATAGCTTCCTCTTTAAGTATAAACATACATCTAGGCACTAGAATTTATTGTATAATAGTTTAATTGGTAGCATGCTTTAAATTTTCTTGGTACTTCATAATGCATAGTGTGATTTATAATTTATGGTATTTTAAATGCTATGACATAGGCAATTCTCTCCAGTTGCTGAGTATGGGATGAATTTGAGAGAATGACTGAAGTTGGAGATAAAAAAGCAGACAACAAGCTCTTACAATATTCTAGATGAGAGGTGATGTGATATTAAAGAAGGAGCAATGGAGTTGGGATGAATAGGAAAAGGCACATTTGAGAGAGGTGTAAGAAAATAGAAAAACTTCAGTGAAAGATTTATGAGTCATGGGTGAGGGAGAAAAATAGGTTTAAGGATGCCTTCCTAGGCTATTAATAACTATTCATCTATTTGTATTTGAATAATATATTACACTTAAAATGTTAAATATATATAAGGACACAGTACAAAAAGAAGTCTTTAACTGGAAAATGAAAAAAGTATAATACAAAATTGTATGTGATTCTGATTATAGTAAGGCTTATACATGAATAAGCATGGGAATGACCATGGAGATTAATAGATTGATGTGTTTTGGTAAGGGATTTCTTTGCATTTTTGTTCACCTTTTATTTAAAGGCAGTTAATTATTTTCACAAAAAGCATGTTTAACAGGCAATATTAGAGTGAGGCTCTGGGATATGTCAAACATTATGTAAAATTTAATCTAAATTTATTCAACTGTGTAGTATTCATTCTTTTTTTTTCACTTTAGAAACATATAACAATTACTCTTTCAGGATTTGCTATTACGTGATCTAAATAATTTCACGAGACCCTACCTTTCTATGAATTTGAAAAATTACTGAAACAATAGTTCACTAACAGGAAAGCTATGCTCTCTTATCACTTTCCTATATCTTTTAGTAGCTATCATATATTTTTCATTTTTGTTTTTAATTATTTTATGATGAAAGTGTTTCCTGAGTAATATTTTAATGCTTAGACCCTAGTATCATTAGACTGGTGAGCTGTACCTCTAGAAAAAGGAGATACATGCCTTAGTCTGTTTGGAAGTCACCTTATTCACACATTGTACTGTCATATTGAACAACTGCTCTTCCCAGTGGTGCATTGGCCTTTTTTTCCTAATAAGCAATATAAACTGCCATGACTCTATTCATTGTTAAGGATTCCTCAATTCTTTGATGAAAACATAATATGATTTATTCACTGTGCATATCTGGCTAAGAGATTTTTCAGATTTCTTTGGGGCTGAAACTCACTCAATATTGGTTTCTTGGCTTGGGTATTGATGTGTAACAGAAAGAACTCATTTATCTCATAGAATGTCTTATATTGCAAACTAGTATATATTTGTCCACATTAAACCTTAAAGTTATGCTATCAGATATTACTTTGAATTAAGTATAGCTAATTTTCCTAAGTAATAAGATATCCACATTAATAGGAAATGGGGATTTCTGTGCTATATATATATATGTTTTTCATACCTACAGCTTAAATCATGAGGAGGCTCTGAATGGCCATGAGAATAGAGCCATGTTATTTTGGGCAGCTGTTTGGCACTGATATCAGTTCATTCCTTTGTAATCAAATAATTTCTCTATTCTGGGGATAACCTTTCATATTATTTAACACCTTTCAGGCTTATTATTTTCTTTTCATCCATTTATTTTTTTTTCCTGGGGAAAACAAAGAAATGTTACTAAACTTTTGACCCTTTAAGAAAAATGGATAATATGTCACACTTTTGCCTCATATTTAAGAACTTTCAATGACTTGCAGGATATTTAGTTTTATAATGTTTGATTAACAGCAATTTGAAGGTAAGTTTTTGCTTTTACTTACAAAATAGATAGATAATTCTTATCAGTCTCAAAAGTATTTCTACAATAACAAATCATAAGTTCTTCTTTCTAGAAAGGCACTATTTAGATAACTTTACTGATAGAAAAACACAACAGGAAAGAAGATTATCAATTTATTTTGTTCTATTTGTAATCCTTTCAGATAAAGGATCATTTTTTAACTTCTTTTGCTTTTATCAAAGTTATTAATACATAAAATTGTTCTCTAATCATGGGGCTTAATTCTGATTTGAAAATGTGAATTTTGAAAATAATGTGAGAAGCAATTAATGCTATGAGAAATAAGAACACAATCCAAGAATGATTGCTAAAATTTGTCGTTTGCTAATGCTATGTGCAAGAAAAAAATACAGGTGACACAACCCAAATTGGGATGACTATCACACCTCAGTTTCTTTGACAGCATATTACTTAGTGTGTAGAATATCCTTAAAGAGTGTGGTAAAAGGTAAGAAACTGGATTTTCTTAAGTTCTTAAGTATTGAGGCTTTGATCATGATGCAATGTTTCAATGCTTTGAAATATTCTATGATGTAGACTATGATTGATCCATTGTCTAGCAAACTTTATGAGTTATATACCAACCATGTTGATACCATAATTTGATCCTTGGTTTATGTATGCTGTGACATGGTGTAGCAGTTTGATATTGTTTAAGAATTCCAAAAATAGATACTGGCTTGTTTGTGAACTGGTCTGTTCCTCTATGCATATTAGATTGGATTGGATTCAGACATTTTATTTGATTAAATAATGACTAGGGCTTTTACTGGGCCACATCAGTAGGATGTTGAGTCCCCGCCCCCTTGGTGGGCAGGGACTCACAGAGAAAATGACAAGGCAGAGGGAACAGTGGGGGTTTGGGATGCTGGAACCCCAGGAAGTAAATACACAGAGAAGCAGGTATGCGAGGAAAGAGAAAAGGTTCCATTAGACATGGCAGAAGTCCCAGGAAGAGAGATGAGCTGTTCACCTGATAGTTTACAGCTGGCCTTGTGGAGAGAGCAGAGCAGCTGAGCCTGGAGAAAAATGAGCCCCGGAAGAGAGTCGAGACTTATCCCAGCCTAGGGCTGAGATTGGAAGAAGCTCGGACCACGGAGCTTTAAGAAGAGGAAGACTCAACCGTTGGAGACGTTGGCAGCCATCTTGCTCCAACACATGGCAACAGACTTTGTGAGGGATATAACTTCTGCTTTTTGGCCTTGTGACTGTAAGCTTCTACCCCAAATAAACACCCTTTATATAAGCCAACAGATTTCTGGTATTTTGCATCAGCACCTCTTTGGCTGACTAATAAAGAATTTGGTGAGAGATGAGACATTCGCCTGACAGTTTACAGTTGGCCTTGTAGAGAAAGCAAAGCAGCTGAACCTGGAGAGAAACAAGCCCCAGGAGAGAGACAAGACTTGTCCCAGCCTGCAGCTGAGATTAGGAGAAGCTGAGACACGGAGCCTTGGGAGGAAAGGGAAGACCTAACCCTCGCAGACATCACCTGACATCTTGTGTCAACATGTGGCAACAGACTCTGGGTGAGAAAGTACCTCTTATGGTACCTTGAGTTGGACTCTTTAGGGCCTTGTGACTGTAAGCTTCTACCCCAAATAATTCCCTTTATAAAAACCAACTGATTTCTGGTATTTTGCATCACACCTCTTTGGCTGATTAATATACATAGGAAGCAGCATTTCCAAGATTACCAAATGGCATGACTTAAATAAATGGAAAGAATTATTTGTTTTTGTCCAAATTTACCCCAATAATATACACAAGCCTTCTTATTCCTTTTTAAATCATTATTTTATTGGCTTTAATAATTCAGTGGGAAAAATGCACTGGTTAGCATTCATGACTTTCCCTTCAATTTGGTTGCTTGGACACAAGTAAAAGAGGTAACCCTGAGACACATATGGAGACAGAATTAAAGTTCTGATGGAACATTTTCTATTTTATATGATATTTTGATGCACATTTAAAAGGAATAAATTCCAAGCCTTCTTTAATGTGGTTAATTTTAAAGATGTATATCTGAAGGCAACCCTAAAGCAGAATTATGGCAATGAAATAATAAGGCAATTATATATTGCCTACATGCTTATGTCTGCATGTTCTTCATAAAAGTGTTCCTTATCAAAATATAACAGGCACTTAATATAATTCTTAGCTCAGTCCACAATAACTTTATTGACAGAGTGAGGCTGTTAGAAAGACATAAGCATAGGCATTATAAGAAGCTGATGATTAATAATAACTTCTGATGAATACATAATAGCTATTTATTGTGCTACTAACAGATGATTATATACTAAGCCTATTGTAGAATGCTTCAGTATAAATTAGAGGAATGGTTTTCTTGTTAAAAATTTTAAAGGACAAATAACATTGACTATATTTATATAGCTAAAGGCCAATAAAACAAATATTTTCTATTATTCAAACCAAGAGCTAATGGGATATTTCAAGCACATTGCCTTTTTAGATGAACATATGAATTCTGGGTCAAATTCCTTTTCATTGAGCCACCAGTCAGGCTCACCTTTTGTGACATAGACTTCTGTATTAAACAACATAACCCACAAAATCTCTGATACATATTTAAAAGGTCAGGCATATGCTATACAAATCTACAAAATTTCCATTTTTCTTTTCTTTTTTGAAAAAGCAATAAGTCTATTCTCAGCCTCCAAGGAAAAATTCCCTTAATGTAAAATTATAATGCAAACAGAGAGATGTATGCAGCCACAAGCATTGATGTTTCCTTTTAAGCAAAGTCACAGTACTGTTTTTCTGTCTTTAGCACACTGAAGCCAGGTATTTCACAGATACTTTATAAAGAACAAAATAAAAACTTAGTTTATTTGGTTAGTTTGATTAAAATGCATTTATTCAACCAAATAACTGATAATTGTTGGTATTTATGTGCTTTGCTTGCTATTTTACGATAGAATTCCCATCATTTTGAAGGATACCAATGTTCTTTAAAGCATTCCTAAATAATCACACTAGTAAAAACACAGATAAAGAACTCACCTCCAAAGAGGGAGACCCAGGTAAAATTGTGACAGACTCCAAAAAAAAAAAAAATGTACCTTTGATGTCTTATTTACCAAATTAGTTCTCCCATGTATTGCCCTACCTTTCACCGATGGGGGGGCAATTTTTAGATTGACTCCTCTTTTTAGTGAAGGCTGACTTCCTAGCAGTCCATTTCTCATACTTTCACTCATGCCTACATTACCAGGAATCACCTCAGGCTCTAAACCAATTCCTTTACCTGGGGCAGCCACACATTGTTCTGGGTTGTAGGTTGTGCCCTTCATCAGGGCACTGAGCTAAGGAGTTAATTATGAGCTGAAATCCATTCATCCTTCTACTTGCCAAACCAATGGTAGCCTTGCTTCCATCCTTCTTCTCTAGTACCCCAGTTTTCTACACAGTGTATAACTTATTTTTCTTATATTTAATTTCTGTACAGTACTCATTTGTTGATAGCTTAACTTAATGTGTCATATCTCCTGAAGGTAACAGCATTTTAACAGGTGACTTCTGGTAATTGACTTTCCTAATTAAAAGAATCAAACTTATACATAATGAAATTTATGTACAAGGATAGGCCAGTATGACAACTTTTGTAGATCTCTGGCTATTTGAGGTTTACTGCTTATTTTTTACTTCTTTACCTATTTAAACATATATAGATATATAAATGAATATATATAGTATTAAGTCTTCCTTTCATTTATTGTGTAGGAAAAGTCACTGAACTCTATATTGTAGCTTTAAGATGAAGGGAATAAAACCATGACAAATGAAAGAGAATTTGATATGTTAAAAGTCTTCTTGGGAAAAAGGGTATATCTGTGTTTAAAAAGCACAATCACACTAACTGCTCTCTCACTAATTATTTTTTTCTTTCCTTTCAACTAATATCAATGTGTCCAAATATAGGGAGGATAGTATAATTCCTGGGAGAAAGGTCAGATTCCAACATTATGTAGAAATGATGCAGGAATTTAATTATGTATACAAACTAAACAAAAATTTCATCTATTGCTTAATATTATTCTTGCTCAATTTCATGGAACTTAATTGTTGTAACAGTAGGTAGGCTATGTCCTACTTTTTACTTTCATTAATGAACAATGTTTAAGTTGCTGAAATTAACCCAGTCATTTTCCTATTTCCTTCTAAACTATTTTTCCTCCCTTATTCAATCAGACACATATTGTTTAATTGTGTCTTTGTTTTACAACTTGCTTCAACTTTGCCTTATGAGTTCCTTAGAAGGAAAGAGCACTCCATATTTTTGTAACAGATGTTTTGTTATGGAAGGTGAGTAGCTCAGTTACATGGCCATTTCACCTTTTTCCCTATGTCTGGCAGGTATTGTGGGCTGCTAAACAACTTTAATGAAAGATGGGACTAACCTCTTGCTCTAAGGGCATGAAAACTTTTTTTATTAGTCTCACTATCTTCATGGTTCATTAAATACAATGTAGAGCCATTTTACTGCAGATATTGGACCCCAGAAGGACCTGACAGTTAAATGAAAGTTGTCAGTCTTCCTTCTCTTCTAGCGAGCTTGGATAATAAAAGGGCAGAACCAGGAAGTGAGAACAGAACTGAGATCAATATGCCAAACAAATAAAAGAAATGTAATGAGTTCTTGAAAAATTTGCAGCAGAAAAAAGCATGACTATTTAAGTGTCTAGAAAAATAGAAGCCAGTGGTAATAAATCTATAATGAATGGCTTTAAGAATTCCACCTGCGTTTTGCAGAAAAGGTAAGTAGAAAGCATGTGGTTTGAAATTTACTAGAAGAATTCTGACTGACAATTAGCAGTGGAAAAACAGCATTGGGGTATATAAATTCCTAAGAAATTGTTAATAGTGACAGTTCATTAACATCAGAAATATAAGGAATTAGAGAGATCTATTCATACTCAAAAGGAAAGAATAAATGGAGCTCCATTTAATTGACTTTACACTTTAAAGTTACAATGAATAATTGTTATTGTGGTCACAAATAAAGACACATTCAATTAGAAAGGAGTTTCCAGCTTATTGTCATTCAGTATTTCTGAATAAAACATCAGAATTTGTTAAAAATCTCTCTTTAGGAAAAATTATAACATATGCTTAGAGAGATCATAATGGAATTTCTAGCAGTTAGGGCAGAATATATGCTGTAATTAAGGAAAGGACACTGAAACTCCCCTCCCAAAATAATGATTAATTATGCAACTTGACCTTTGCTTTTCCTTTGCCAAGATTCTATAACTTTGTGTTTTATTTGTTAAGCTGCTCAAAGCAGATACCATAAAATGGGCTGGCTTTTTAACAATGGGTATTTATTAGCTTACAAGTTTAAAGTTTTGTGGCTGAGAAAAATGTCCAAATCAAAGCATCATCAAGGCAATGCTTTTTTCCTGAAGACTGGCTGCAGGTGAGCTTCAGCTCCTCTGCCATATAGCAAGTCACATGGCAGTGTCTGCTGGTCTCTCCCGTCTCTTCCCGGTGTCCTTGCTTTCAGCTTCTTGCTTATATGGCTTTCTCTCTCTTTTTCTGTATTCTTCCCGTTTACAAAGGGCTCCAATAAGAGGATTAAGACTCACCTTGGGCCACATCTTAACTGAAGTAACATCATCAAAAGGTCAGTTTTTATAATAGGCTCACACCACAGGAATAGATTAGCTTTAGGAACATGTTTTTCTGAAATACATACATTTAAAAACCACTGCAATTTGTAAGTCTTGAAGTTTGAAAGGGATACCTTTAAGTATTTGCATTGCTGGAGAGAAGGTAATACAATTGACATAAAGGTTTCCTTCAGTAGAATAAAAGAATCATCATCATTATTAAAGGACAAAGAAAGACTCACTCAGTCAAGTTTAAATAATTCTTAAAAAATTATCATTGCTATGATAAATTAATTGATGTATATATGCATAAAGTTAAGTTATATAATTAATTATCACTTTCACAGTTTTATTATTTACTCATTCCTATTCCACCACGTTTGATAAAATTTTGAAAAAAAAGGGGGACAAGTTGATAAGTGGTAAGGAAATAGTTAAGACCTTGATAACAGTTAAATTTAAATTGCATGATTTGCTTTTATCTTACATATTTCCAACCAAAAACATTTGGAAATATTTTACTTTACTTTTATAGATGTACCAAGACAAATCTGGTGAAACCTGTTCAGTACTTTTCAGATTTCAAACCTAACCATAAATTTTATTTTCAAAGAAAGCTCTTGCTATCGAAAGCTCCCATAGGTGATTTAGACCAGAATATTCTAACAGAATTTTTGACAGTGATAGAATTTTTCTATATTTGTACTGTTCAATATGATTGTCACTAAACCATATGTTGCTATTGGGGCCTTGAAATATGGTTAGTGCAATTAAGGATCTGAATTTCAATTTTATTAATATTAATTAATTTGGTCACACACCACTAGTGGCTACAGTATTAGACATTGCAGATTTAAACTGTCTATACAAATGTGATCATCGTGGTTTGCTTGATTGTAAAATCTTTCTAGCTCATCATGAATAGCACAGGAATTGCTCTATTGTGGAAATAAATGTAAATGAGGGACAACACTCAAAAGTAGTGGCTCCAGTATTTTAGTTGCATTCAAATGGTTGTCAAAAGTTTTAACTGACCAATTTTGATTGTCCTACATCCAATATTCTTCAAGAAAACAACCTACCCACACTTACATGGCATTATGAAAAGGTCTCTTTCTGCTAATTTCATTCATTAATATTCAAATAAAAAAATGTCTGTTTACCCAATGAATTTAAGAATGAGTCACTGAAACAGTTTAAAACAGTTGGAGAGATTTTCAATAGAAAATGTTCAGCCTATTGTACTGTGTATTCGTTGAAGACTGGGACTTTGTTTTATTCTCCTTTGTGATTCCTAGTTATTAACAAGGTGTCTAGAATCATGTCCAGTAAGTGATGGAAAATATGTTGACTGAATAAATTAATCAATAGTCCTTGATATTATAGATGCTTAATTAATCTTTGTTGTTGAATCTCTTTGGTTTCACTTACTCAACTCTCTCACAGCTGAAGATAAGCTTCTTATTTGATGGGTATTCTCAAGTCATTAGAATTTTTAAATACTTTATATTTTGGAGCAATGATTTACAATGCATATAAATCACTTGGGGACTTTTTAAAATGAAGATTCTGATTCAATAAGTCTGGGGTAGAACCTGGTCTTTCTTCATTGATAATAACTTCCCAGCTAATGTCAAGACCATACTTTAAGTAGGAAAAATTTACAGAACATTCTGAAGGAAGAAGAGAACCAGGACATTGTTTTTTTTTTGTTTGTTTGTTTTTTATTATGGGTAAAAATCAAAATTCTCACAATACATACAAACATTTGCATAATGATATATAAATATATGTGCATATATGTGTATTTGCTTACAAAAATGTTATTTATATATATATATATATATATATATATATACATATATTTTAAGAGGTGCTTAGATTACCTAAAATATTACACGGAACCCACTGGGATTCCCATGTTGCCCACCTCCCACACCTCCCACCACATCCCACACAAACATCTCCCACAAGTGTGGCCCACCAACCTCAATGAACTTACACATCCTGGAGCCTTGCCACCAACCATAGACCACAGTTCACACTGTAGACCACACTCTCTCCCACTCAGTTCTGAGTGATGTGTGCTGATTTAAAATGGCCTACATCCATTGCCACAACAGTACTCAGGACAACCTCCAACTCCCAAAGAAGCCCCTGTATTTCAACTGCTCATCCCCTCCCTACCCAAAAACTGTCAAGTGGCCACTGGCTCCACCTCATTGTTATAATTTCTTGCATTGCAAGAATCACCATATGTGAGCAAGAGAATACCATCAAGTCCACTCTAGTCCATAGTTCTTCCCCCAATCCAGAGGCGACTGGGATGGTGATGTCCACTCCAACTCCAAGTGAGAGAGGGCTTATATCCCATGGATATGGTGGGTGGGATGATCCTGCCTGCAGATGCAGGCCCTCTCCATTCCCTGGGATGGCCATTTCCATCGTTGTCTCCTCACCAGGTGACTTGGATGAGTCCATTGAGCTGTAGGGTAGGAGTTGCAGTTCCACCTAGATTTCCTGCACACCTGGCACATAGGTAGATGGGAGGCTCCAGTCTCTGGAAGTATACCTAAGAAACTCCAGCATCACATGTAGGTTTGAATAGAAGGGACTGGTGAGCCATGTGCAGGGAGGACTTATTTGAGTCTAATTCTGTCACTCTCAGGAGCATAGATTCCAAAATAGAACCCACTGATAAGGCATCAGTCTCTGGGGCTATCCCCCCTTATATAGGACCAGGGTGTCTCCGGAGCTCTCAGGAACCCCACATTGTTTATTAATAATAGTAATCACAGCTTTTAGCTTTCTTCAGACATAGGATCACTGAGAAGCTTCACAAAGCAAAATGTATTCATTCCCTCCTTCCACAAATATTTCTTGAGTATGTAGCAGGTATTGTGCAAAGCCCTAGGAAAAAAATGATAAATAAGACCTTAATTCCTGCCCTCAAATTAAATATAGACTATTGTGAGGAAAGAGGAAATCATGTACAGAGAATTAGCATGTTCTGACAGGATCACCAATCAGATTACCCGTCTGACATTCTGATTACCCATCAGAATAGAATATTATGAAAGTTTAAAATCGGCAAAATTATTTCAGGACATTCTAGATAAAGATAATGGTCTTATAATACACATGGAAATGGCAATAGAGGAGTCAAGGAAAGGAAAATTCTCTTGATGGAAGCCCTGTAGTTTCCTACTTTATATCACCTAATTTATTTGTGAAATGAAAAATTGTCAGTTACTTAAAAGTAAGGGTAGAGACTAGGGAATGATACAGGCATTTGAGCAGAGTAGAGAAAGTGTGAAATTTGAGGATTGGTAAAGGAGATATAAGATAAACAGGCCATGCTGAAGACCCAGTTGAATTTGAGAGCAGAAAGGTGTATTGGCACTAACATGTATATCTGTGTGGTATGCTCTTGCAACCTGAGTTTCAGAGAAAAAAAAAACATGGTCAATGGGGTTGATCTTAGGCTAGGGTGTGGCCAGATGGATGTAAGAGAAGAATATAAGAGCAAAAAGTCTATGAAGTTTACTCTGTTAAAGTAAAAAAAGATGAAACCAGGCTAGTATGTTAAGTGCAATTAAAGGAATCAAGTTATGGTAAGTTAGAATAAGGCAGAAACATATGTGTCAGTAAAAATACATAACTGAGTAAGAGATCTGAGAGACAGAAGTTATGGTAATAGAAAGAGATGTTTGAAATTGAGATTTGAGAATCTGGGCAGCTTGCCTGCTGAAATGATGATGCAATTGAACTGGCACTGGAGCTCACATGTATCTCTTTCTAGTACCTGTACTGTTAACTGTCACATTCTACTATCTTAAAACATAAGGGTCTGATTGATAGGTAAGTTGGGGAAAGGGGGATTCGTATTTTAACATGGATGTTTATTATTACACTTGTTCAATATTATTAATTATCCACTTTTCATGAAATTTTTTTTCATGAAATTAAACTATATCTATGCAAGTAAAAAAACACATTTAGTAATTTGCAAATTCAGCAATACAAGAAACTTTGTATATGCACATGCTTTTAAATTTTTTGTAGTAAAGTTATCTCATTTAAGCTTTTCTCATATTTAATTCATTTATTCTGGAGTAAGTACTACTATTTTATTCTTTTTCCTTATGAGGTAACCGAGGCATAGACAAACTCCAGTCCGCAGAGCCAGTAGAGCTAGAATTTCAAACCAGGAAGCCTGACTCCAGAGCCTGAGAGCTTAAGTGTTATCTACAATATCCCTTGAATGTAATAACTTTCTACTGAGCATTCCTTAAGCCTTCTTGTGAACATTGTGTAATTAAAATCTATCTGGAAAGTTGTTCTTAGCTCTCTCTGTATTTCTCAATTTTATTTATTCTCAATTTCAGCTTAATTTCATTATCTGTAAGACGCCTTCCCTGGGCATCCTTGTTGTAGCGATTTCTGGCTACCTTTGATGTTCTATGGAATTTTTAGGTCTCATGCACCTTAGAAATTTTGTTTGGCAAATATCAAATATTTGTGCTGCAGCACTGTTTTCCTGGCAGGTACTTATAACAGGAATACTCTTTCATATTTATCCTAGAAAAGATCTTAGAATCCTGAACACAATGCCCTACACATTCAACAATGAATCAGAGTTAAAATCTGAGATAAAATATATTTACCACTTGAAGGGTAATGAAAATGAAGATCCAGAGACTTGTGGAAGGCCATATAGACAGCACAAGTTGGCTTTATTTTTTGCCTTTGGTGAACATATATTCTGAATCCCACAGTTGGACATTAGTGCATTTCTGCAAACAAGAAGATAGAGAATTCAGAACCATGAATGTTCTAAAAAGAGCCAGGACTTAAGATAGCTATAATTAAACTAGTTTAAAGTTCTCTTCTCTTGCACTCGCTTGCTCTTAAATAATTTTTAACTCAGACAGGCTAACTAACTAGGTGTTTTGCTTTTCATTGAACTATTCTTCATGTATATCTAGATAATAAGCTCATTGATGGCAAGGGACAAACCAAAGTAGAGTTTTATATAATGAAGCCTCAAAAGTGGATCATGAAATTATTTTACATGGCTTAAAGTAATTGGCCTCCTTGAGGACCACCAAAAAATATATAAAACTTTAGCCATGTTTTTACAAAATCACATACCTGTGATATTAGACCCTACTTTACATTTAGATGTGAATTTCTTTCTCTCTAGGAAAATGTTTTATAACCATAATATACTTACAGCAGTAAAAGAGTGAAAAAACCCCTGTTGATTGAAAATAATATTTATGTACTAGGACAATTATCCTCACATCATTTAAAACTTTCTGCACTATTATTTTACCCTGTATTCCTCATTTTGATTATTATGCCACATTTGGGTGTTGGCAGGCTTAACAGAAACATACATCTTTTATACTTGAGTGGTTTTGAATGGCCTTTCTTTCTCTCCAATTTACAAACATAGTAGACATGAACAGCTTTTTAAAATGATCATTCATTTGGTAAGAAGCAAACCGATTCTAGCACATTTTATTTTTGATCAAGATAATATGATTTTACCTAACATAGATTCAAGTTAATTATATGGTTAAACATTAAGGATGAGAAGGCATATTTTCCTGATGTAAAATGTGGCATCTTTTATAATTAACTTTAAGTATTTACCAGTTAAATTAACTAAAGAAACACACAATAAACAGCTCAATTTGTATGGTGCTTACAGTTGACAGCCTCTTCTTAAATACCATCTTTAATTTGATCCTAAACATATCCATGATTACATTTGTATTTGTTTGCCTGCCCCCTCCTGCTTATTAAAAAATCGAGGTCCAGTTAAGTCAGGTTGCCAAGTTTGTTCAGGTAATATTTATCAGAGCTAGAATCTGAACCCAGGTTCCCTGACTTAAAATCCTCTGTTGTTGTTACTATGTTCCATTACTCCCCTGTGTATAAATACAATTATGATCAGACACCAAGGTACTCTTTCCTATGGCAGTTTGTGAATAGCTGTCTACTGTAGCATATTTGTTGTACAATATTTTGCTTAATTTTATGTTTTGAAGAAAGACAACCTCTTTCAAGATCTGCATAGTTATTTTGAGCAGATGTTATTTTGTCTGAAAATTATTATTAAATACTTCAGTTATTTTAATACTGGGAAGCCCACTGACTTTCTATATGAATTATAAAACCAAAGTCTATCTTCTAGAAAAGAGTCAAATGGTTAAATTGGCTTTTGTCAACCACATACCAGGCACTAGTGTGGAGTGCATTGCTATATGGTGTATCACGTGAACACAGGCTCAGGCATAATAGAAATTTTCAGCAAATGACCACTTTATTACCTACACAGCATAAAGGGTCCAAAAGAAAAAAGGAAGAGATCCCATCTTGGCTGATATCCTGGAGAGGCCAACTGCTCAGGCCAGGCTTGATAGATGGCAATTCCTTAAGCCCAGCTTCAGTAAGGGGAGAGACAAATGTGTGCTGCCCAAGGACAGGGTATTTACAATCAGGGAGAGGGAGGCCTGCCATAAAGAGTTGATAAGGAACTGAAACTGCTTGTTCCTGGTTTCAGGTTTAAGGTACTGCCAGGTGTTTCCATTAGACCCAATTCTTCCCCCACTGGTATGGAATCGAAACTTATTGAAACATCAGCACACAATAGAAAAGTACCAATGGGGGTGGGTAAAAGCTGGGAGATGGCTGCTAGGTGTGTCTTCCCCAGCAACTAGTTATCTTTTATTCGTTCAAATTTTCTGTCATTCCCTTTGAATAGGTCACCACTAGCTATATGAAGGCAAAATCTGAAAATATACATGTGGGAGCTTTTACATGATCATGTATTAACAGTCTCCCTGTGAATTACACATATATCTGAGGTAAAGATAGAATCGAAAAGAATATACGTATTTTCATTAATTTTAATGTAAAGTATATTGGTCCACTTTTTAAATTTGGTCAGATAATTTCTCACAGAGTAGCCTGAATTTTCCAGGAGAGTTTCTCAGAACACAATCTCAGAAGGACATGGATAGGTTTTTCTGTGAGAAGAAAAAAAAAGGAAGTTTCGAGATTTTAGTTTTTGTTGCATTACACAACCTTAAACAGGTTTGCTTGCTCCAGGATAAAATAATGCCCCGAGGGACATGTCCCTCAAAAAGGGAATGTCCCTTACATTTATCTGAAAGCATAAAATGCCTTCTTAGTACTTCTCACAGATCATTCATCTACCTTACATATTCACACAGGGAAATTTATTTTCTTGGAGTCAATTCATGTGTTGAAGTTTACCAAGACAAATTCTGAATTCTTTTCTTTTAATCAGTGAATTTTGAATGAGAAATCTAAGAGTAGCCAAAAGACATTGGTCTTGGTGTTCAGTGCCATGTAAAATTCACTCTTCATTTCACAAACTAAATTAGAATCCCTCAAGTTCTAGATCATCTTACATGCTTCCAGTTGTCTTAACATGGCTTTCATCTGGAAAAGTATTTATTATAATCCATAAGTTCCCAGTCCTGATCTATAGTCTCAGCATCTTAATTCATCTGACTATTCCAATTTTTCACTAGGAAAAAACTAGTTGTTAAATTCACACAATTTATTAATTTATGAAAAAGAAAAATTTCCTTAAATATTTGCCTGTCAGAAATATTAATTTGGATTCTATGTATGCAAAAATAGAATGTTAATTCACATTTTGAAAAATAAAGGAAAAAATAAAGCTAAATCTCTGTTCCTCTCTCATCATCTACAAAATAGGGGAAGTATTCACTCATAGCTTTTTAAAAAACTTTTTATTGTGGTAACATACTTATAACTCAAAAAATTCCCACTTAACCACCTTCAAGTATATAATTCAATGATATTAATTACATTTGCAATGCCGTGCTTCCAGCACCCCCATCCATTGCCAAAATGTTTTCATCACCCCAAACAGAACCTCTTCACCCATTAGGCAATAATTCCCTGTTTCCCTTTCACCCTCCCTCCCCAGTCCCTGCCAACCTGCAATCTACTTTCTGTTTCTATGAATTTGCTTACTCTATGTATTTTGTATAAGTGAAATCATATAATATTGTCTTTTTGTGTCTGACTTATTTCACTCAACATGAAGTCTGCAAGGTTAATCCAAGTTGTGGCATGTACCATAACTTCATTTCTTTTAAATGATAAATAATATTCCAGTGTGTGTGTGTGTGTGTGTGTGTGTATACACATACATACCACATTTTGTTTATCCGTTCATGTGTTAATGGACATTTGGTTTACTTCTACCTTTTGACCTTATGGATAATGCTTCAATGAACATTAGCAAGTGAATATCTGTTCAAGTCTTCGATTTCCATTCTTTTCGGTATATACCTATAAATGGGATTTCCAAGTCACACGGTAATTCTATGTTTAACTTTCTGAGGAACCACCACACTTTTTTTCCACATTGGCTACACTATATCACATTCCAACAGTGTATGTGTGAAGGTTCCTATTTCTCCACATCCTTGTCAACACTTGTTATTTTCCATTTAAAAAAATTAATAGCCATTGTAGTGGGTGTGAAGTGGTAACTCATTGTGGTTTTGATTTGCATTTCCCTGATTACTAATGATATTGGGTATCTTTTCATGTACTTTTTGGCTATTTGTATACCTATTTTGGAGAAATGTCTATTTAAGTCCTTTGTCCAAATCTTTACTGGGTTATTTGGCTTTTTATTGTTGAGTTGTTTCATATCTTCTAGATAATAGACTCTTACCAAATATATTATTTTAACCTATTTTTCCCATTTTGTAGGCTGTCTTTTCAATTTCTTGATAATTTTCTAGGATATCAAGGTTTTTAATTTTGAAGCCCATTTATCTATTTTTTTCTTATGTTGCTTGCATTTTGAGTGGCAGATCTAAGAAATCACTGCAAATTCAAGGTCATGAAGGTTTTCCCTATTTTTTCTTTTAAGACTTTTATGATTTTAGCTTTTATACTTACATACTTGACCCATTTTGCATTGATTTCTATATATGGCATGAGGTGCGATCCAACTTCATTCTTTTGTACTCAGTTTTCCTAGCACCATTTGTTGAAAAGACTATTCTTTCCCCATTTAATGATCTTGGTTCCTTGACAAAAATCAGTTGCCATAGATGTGTGATTCATTTCTGGACTCTCAATTCTATTCCATTGGGTCTATATGTCTATCTTTATTCCATCTACAATAGCATTTAAAATAATAAGATAGCTATGAATGAATTTAACAAAGGAGTTGAAAGAATTGTAGAGTGAAAATTATAAAACACTGTCAAAAGAAATTAAAGAATACCTAAATATACGGCAAGACATCCCATGCTCATGGATTGGAAGGCAATATTGTTAAGATGTAAATACTACTCAAAGTGATCTACAGATTCAATGCAATCTTTATCAAATCCAAGCTTTTTTTTTTGTGGAAATTGAAAAGCTGAGCCTCAAATTTATATGGAATTGCAAGTGGCCCTCTATAGCTAAATCAACCTTGAAAAAGAAGAACAAAGTTGAAGGTCTCATACTTCCCAATTTCAAAATTTACTACAATTCCACAGGAATCAAAACAGTGTAAATCTCATATATATATATATATATATATATATATATAGTCATCAGAGTTTACAGTTAATGTGTATAAGGAGCTTAGAGCAATTCTTGGCACATAACAAGCTCTAAGTAAATGTTATTTATTATTATTACTTATAATAGTGAAATATGAGGTAATGCACCATGCCTCCAACACTTTCTGGACATTAGTTGTATTCATTAGTTAATTAATTTATAATATTTACCCAAATAAATTAAATATTGAACAAAGGAGACAAAAATCTTTGTACTCATGCGGAAGTTGCAATAAAATTATAAGTAAGAACTTTATACAGTATGTAAAAAAGGATGAGTTCTACAGAAGAAAAATGGATGCATATTAGAGCAATGGCAGTTTGAGGTGAGGGTGTTTGCTGTTTTAAATGGAATTGCTAGTGTAGGCCTCAAGGTGAAGATGACTTCTGAGTAGAACCATGAGGGAGATAATGGAATGATACTTGTGTCTATATGGAAGAAAAATGCTACAGACACAAGTCAGTGCAAAAGCCATGATCAGGAGGATGCTGGCTTTTTCAGTTTTCTAAAGGCTGCCAATGCAAAATATCTGAAATGGGTTGGCTTTTTTAACAGGAGTTTATTCACATAGAAGCTTACAATTCCTAGGCTGTGAAGATGTTCAAATCAAGGCATCTTCAAGAGATGCTGTTTCCCAGTTGCAGCTGTCTTCATCTAAAGATGCTTTCTCTCAGTGCACAGACGTGGGCAATCAAGCATATGGCCGGTCATAATGGTGGCCTGCTCGTCTCGTTACTCTCCTCTCGTCTTGTCTCTTTCAGCTTCGAGCTACCCTGTGGGCCTAGCTTCTTGGGTGCCTCTTTCCATGTCTCTGTGCTACACAGATTCCAGGTTCCAGCCTCTGGGACATCTCCTTTGTTTATTGAGGCTTTTTTTCCTGTGTATCTCTGCTTTTAGTCCCCTGTTTATATAAGACTCCAGTGAAAGGATTAGGCCCCATCCTGGGTCCTGCAATCCAGTCAAAGGCTCTTAATTTAAGCAATCTAAACAAAAGATCCCTTAACTGAATCTAGCCAAAAAGCCCCACATACAATAAGTTTACATGCACAGGAATGGATTTGCTTAAGAACATAATTTTCTGGGGTCCACAAAAGACTCAAACCAGGACACTGGCTGACTGAAGAATATTAAGGAAGCCATTGAAAGACATTGATTAAGGAAGAATATTAGGAGACATGGTCAGAAAACTAAAGGAAAGCCAGACTATGCAGTGCTTTAGAGAACATTTATAAGAACTTTAGCTTTAACTCTAAGTGAAATGTGGAGCAAGGAAGGTTTCAAAAGTACAGGAGTGGTATGATCTGACTTCTGTTTAGCATAAACATTCTGGCTATTTTATCAAGAACTGACTTTAGGAGAGTATGATGGCTAATTCTTTTTGTCAACTTAGCTAGGTTATGTGTCCAGTTGTGTGGTCAAACAAGCACTGACCTTATTGCTACTATGAGGGTATTTCATAAATAGATTTAAATAATTAGTCAGTTGATTGCATCTACAGTTGGTTGAATTTACATTCAACAAAGGAAATTGCCCTCAGAAATGAGGGTAGTCTCCTCATCCAATTAGTTGGAGGTCTTAAAGCAACACCTGAGGATTTCAGAAGTCAGAAAGATAAAACAAAAAACAAAAAACTGACTCTTCTTCTTCAGAAGAAGCTAGCTGCTCCTGGAGAAATATGACTTACCCTTCATTTGCAGTTTTAGCTTGCCCATCAGTGTTCTGATGTGCCAGATTTCAAAATCATCTATTTTGAGGTTTGCCAGTCCCCACGGTTGTTCTATAATAAATTCCTACAATAAATGTCTCTATGTGTGTGTATCTCCTGTTGATTCTATTTCTCTGGTAAACCCTGACTAATATAGGGAGCGAGAGTGAATGCAGTATGGCCAGCTTGAAGGATATGGCAGTAATTCAAGTAGATTAAGATTACGTAAATAGTGATTTTTATCATTTTTTGAGAAGATGATATTATTCATCTTTTCTACTCCTATGTCTCATTGATGTCTCCTTGATTCATTAAGTGCTAGAGGTTTCTTTTATCTTTTGATTTATTTTGTTTATGCTACCAGTCCCGGACAAAAATCTATACTGTATTATAGTGTAGTAAATGATTGGTAAACAAAATTATATAGAATATATTGACCCATTATTTCCATATGTAGGATATTATCCTGATTTTATCTGGAAAATGATTCAGGTGCATAGGTGTTCATTGCAGTTCTATTGAAAAGTAAAAACAAAAGAAAGAAAAAGAAACATTCTACATTTTCCACAATTTGGATTTGTGAAATCAATCAGTACATTCATATTTTGTAATATCTTGCAGCCTTTAAAAGTAATGTATTTGGAAAATGAAGTTAGGGAACGGGAAAGAACTGTACAAGTGAAAAAAGCATAATATAAAACTATATGTATTGCATATTATTTTCCTAGGGCTGCTATTACAAATTACCACAGACTGGGTGGCTTAAAACAAGAGAAATCTATTCTTCTACAGTTCTGGTCAGAACCCTGAAATCAAGGTGTCAGTAGATCCATATTCCCTCTGAAGATTCTAGGGAAGAAGTTTTCCTTGCATTTTCCAGCTTCAGGAGGCCCTGGGCATTCCTTGGTTTGTGACAACATAACTTCAAGCTCTACATCTATTTTCACGTATCTTTCTTCTCTGCAAATCTCTTTGTGTCTTCTGCTCATCTTAGAGTGGCTACCCTAAATCCAAGATGATTTCATCTCAAGGTCTTTAACTAATTACATCTGCAGAGACCATATTTCCAAATAAGCTCATATTCTGAGGCTTGTGGAAATAAATTTTGGAGAACACTATTCAACTCTCTCCACATGGAATTATTGCAATATTCTTACACTTATACAATATGTGTATAATGTATTATATAAGAGGACCAGAAGAAATAGATCTAACTTGATTTTATGAGGCTACAACTACATTTTATGTCTTCATATCATTCAAATTTTTTTCAATTTTTCTTTGTGAACACATAGAAAAATTGATAAAATTCTCGGAAGTTTAAAACAAACAAAAAATAATTCTCTAGAAGCCAGCATGTGTCATTAGTAAGCAGTTATAAGTTAAGCCATGATTTCTTCTACATAAGATTATTAAATTGGATAAAGCATTAGCATTTTAGCAGGAATGAGAAGGTATTGAATAAGGAGTAACAGGATATAACTCCTGTTGTAACTGTATCACTATGATGTTCGGTTGAGAATTGACTGCAGGGAAGCAAGGAAAAGGGTGGAAGCAAATCCTGGAAGCTTTCCTAGCGGTAGTAATCCAGCAAATATATGATGGCAATGGCCCAGAGGGTTTCTGCAAAGTTTTGTGTCTTGTGTCCTGCCCCTTCAGCATTTTTGCAAAGTCCTGAATAGAAGACATCCTTATAATGATTTTAGAAGTCACAGCTTGGAAGAAGCTTACCTTTTCATTAGATGACATAATTAAATTTAAATAATTTTGGTTACCTGAATTGGTGGGCCAAAATTAAGAGTGTAGAGTCATGAATTTAGTGGGAAAAAAACACAATAAATCAATTGCACAAACATAATTTATGACAACCTGGCTAAATAGCAGTCTATGTTAAAGAAAATAAAAAGACATATGCATATAAAGGGTGTTTGTAGGCTCACACTTTCAATGTGAGCCAACAGTGGGGCACAATAGCCAAAAAAACATAATTCATTCCAAAGATGAATTTATAAAATACAAAGAACTTAATAGTGAGAAAGATCTCAAGGAATCAAACAACTTCCTAAAGAATTTTATTTTTCAACAGTAACAAAACTTGAGACTTTTACAACAATGACAGGGAAGATGATTTAGATTATTGGATGGAAATTGTATAATCAGTAATTGTGTTAAAATTTTGTAGTTTTTTTATTGTCCTAAACATGCAATAAAATTTATGCATCCCAATTTAATAAATGATAGTAATTGTAGTACTCACTTTTTGAGATTTTGGAAAACAAAATAAATCTAGAAAGAGAAATTACTGGTTTCTGTGAGCAAACAAACCCATGACATTTCTCACAGGTATTTTGGGATCACAGACAAATCCTGGTTTTCACTAGTTCAACAAACAAAATGAAAATCCCCCTCTGATGTTATGTCTGATCCTGCCTCTTAGATAAGACATCAGATGGCTTGTCAAAAATTATATCACAAGAGGGTAAAGCAGCTGTTATTTATGCCAAAGTAATCTACGAGGCTAGTGTCAGTATAAGAAGTTCAAGTCCAAGGGAATTAAGAGGTCTTCCAGTAGTCTGCCTGTCATTGCTAAATGAAAGATTAGGATAGCAGCTGCAAAGGCAGAGGAAGTACTGCCTTCTGGGTTTCCCTGGGTTTTTAATGATTGTAAATTTGACCCAAGTAATATCGGCCACTTAACAAATATAACCTTGGACAGGAGTACGTATCTGTTTTTCAATTTACCATATGCAATCCACCAGGGAAAGTAGATGGTAGAGAGTTATTGGGAATTGCAGGCATTTCCTTCTGTAGAAAACCCATATACAAACATAAACATATAAAATAAATAAAAAAGAAAACATTATTATTTGCTTCATGCCAAATTAATTTTAGATTTTTTCCAAATAATAAATTATTATTTTATATGGTTTTATATGTTTCAATTGGTAAAATTAATGTATTTTTCAGGAACAGAGTCACCAATTTAACAAATATTTATTGAATGCCCGCTACATGCAAAAAAAAAAAAAAACGAATAAGACATTGTAGCAAAACAAAGCACTCATGGGTAAGTCAATAAATGCTTGTTGATTGGAATAGATACTAGAAATAATCTCATGGGAGAGAAAAACAGTTACACAAATATTGTACCGCAGGCAGAATGTGATAAAAATCTATAATAAAAGTACAAAAATAGGATTGGTATAAAAATATGAGGTTAAAATTTTAACTGGGGGAGATCATGGAGTGCTTCATAACAAAACTATCATATCATTTCTGTTAGGCTTGTACAGAAAAATATGATATCAAGAGGAAGAAAGTGAGAATGGAAGAAAAGAGCAGAAAACTGTAAAGTAGGTTTTAAGGTAAGAATGGATGGTGAGGTCCCTATACTATCTTCTTGATGGAAAAGTATTATTTCAGAGAAAGCGACATTTGAACACAAACCTAAAATAAAGTGAAAGACAAGTCATGTAAGGCAGGTGAGGGAAGAGCGGTGCAGAAAGCCTGGTTTGGGAATAAATTAGAATTACATTGAGAAGGCCAACATTCCTGGAAATAGAATAGATGAGTTAGGAAAACAGGGGCTTTGTCATGCAGATGAGGAAGACTGGAGTAATGGGTTTGGTAGGGAAAACAAAAGATTGGCTTTTTATATATTTATTTTTTAGATGTGTTAAGTAGTCAAATGTAAATGTTGGAAAAAAAGTTAGGTCGCGGGAGTCCAGCTCAAAGAGAGGTCAGGGCTGGAAATATACATTCAGTAGAGTGTAATGGCTAAAGTTATGAGCTGATAAAACAAACTGTCAGAATTTGAATCCTTTGACTAATACATACAAACTTTGTAAATTCGGTCAAGATACTTTATTTCTCTGGAACTCAGTTTTCTCATCTGCAAAATGAAATTAAATTTTCTCTGAGGTGAAAATTAAACAATACTTTTAAATTAATTACAGTATCTGTTATAAAGTCATGACCTTTATTAGTATTTTTAGAGTATACGTGGAAAAGTTATGAGATTTCATGAGACCATCTAGAATGTAAGTATAGATAGGAAAAAATGGCACAGAAATCAGTGAGATGGCAGCAAAGTAAGGAGCTCCTAGAGTCAGCTCTTGCTGCAGGGCAGTTAGTAATCACCCAGAGCTAACTAAAATACCTGTTTGGGGGCTCCAGGAGACCAGAAGAGCATCCTTCGACATCCTTGAAAGAATGGAAGGAGGAAACTGTCCATATGCAGAGAAGATCAGTAAGTAGAATACTCCACGCCCCGGAGGCCGGTGTCCATCCTCCACTGGTGGCACAAGCCACCTCAGGAGCTTTTTCGTGGCTGGAATTGGAAGCTCCACTTCCCCAAAATGGGGGAGAAAGATACATATGGGCACCAACTTCAGCTACTGATCAGTAAATTTGGCAGGCTAAAATATAATCCTAAGAACAGCTAAACTTTGAACTTATCCAAGTCAGAAAGAGGCTTGTAGCCACCATCTTAACTCCACCTCTGACATGAGGGGAAATGGGGCTGACTGAAAATCACAGTGCTGGCGGGGACCGGCTTCTTTCCATCCAATTCGGATTGCCGCTCTAGCCTAAGCCCCAACCCCACCTCTGGCAGGGGAAGCTGGGTGTACCTGCGTCAGCCTCTCCAGGAAAATACAGGCCACACTGCAGGGGTCAGTGATCATCCTACATGGATTTCAGCTACTGATTCGTAAATTTGGCTCACTAAAATATAACCCTAAGAACAGCTAAAGTTTGAACCTGTCCAAGATGGAAAAAGGCCGGTAGCCGCCATTTTGACTTCACCCCTAGCATGAGGAGAAGCCAGGCTGCCTGAAAATCACAGTGATGGTAGAGACCGGCTTCTTTCACCCAGATTGGCCTGCAGCCCTAGCCTAGGCTTCAGCCCAGCCTCTAGCAGAGAGGAAGCTGGCGGGCCTTGTACCAGCCTCTCTGGGTAACTTGAAGTACATTTGGCTGGCACAAACTGAATCGTTGGAAGTCTATCTGGGCAACTGTGGACTTTTTTTTTTGTTAATTTAATTTTATTTATATACATAAAAATATATTTTCAGAGGTGCTTAGATTACCGAAAATATTACACAGAACCCCTTGGGATTCCCATGTTGCCCACCTCCCACACCTCCCACCACATCCCGCACAAACAACTCCCACAAGTGTGGCCCACCACCCTCAATGGACTTATACATCCTGAGCCCTTGCCACCAACCATAGACCACAGTTCACATCATAGACCACACTCTATCCCACACAGTTCTGAGTGGTGTGTGCTGATTTAAAATGGCCTACATCCATCGCCACAACGGTATTCAGGACAACCTCCAAATACCAAAGAAGCCCCTGTATTTCAACTGCTTGTCCCCTCCCTGCCCCAAAAGTGTCAAGTGGCCACTGGCTCCACCTCATTGTTATAATTTCTTCCATTGCTAGAATCACCATATGTGTACAACAGAATACCATCAAGTCCACTCTAGCCCATAGTTCTTCCCCCAATCCTGAGGGGACTGGGATGGTGATGTCCACTCCACCTCCAAGTGAGAGAGGGCTTATATCCCATGGATATGGTGGGTGGGATGATCCTTTCTGCAGATGCAGGCCCTCTCCATTCCCTGGGATGGCCATTGCCCATCGTTGTCTCCTCGCCAGGTGACTTGAATGAGTCCATTGAGCTGTAGGGTAGGAGTTGCAGCTCCACCGAGATTCCACGCACACCTGGCACATAGGTAGGCCAGAGGCTCCAGTCTCTGGAAGTATACCTAAAAACTCTTGGACCCGCATGGCATAGATTGTTGCCCACACCTGCAGCTTCATTCCTTCCCCAGGCAGGGGAGAAAGGGGCTTGAAGCTTCATCAGTCTCTCTGGGCAACTACAGTCTAGGCCTGCATGACTTGGATTTTTACAAATAGCTGTGGCTCTGTCCCTATCCCTGGCAAAAGAGAAAGTTGGGAAAAGCTTCATCAGTCCCTGGCGCAATGAGGGCAGCTTGAGCTTCCACAATTTACAGCACCAAATACATCTTTGGCTCCTACTATGCAAAGGGCAAGGGAGAAATGACAAGAAAGCTCTAAGTTAAAGAGAGAAACTGCACCCAGAATAAATACATCTAGTAAACCAGATGTCAAGACACCAACAAAAAATTACAATCCACACCAACAAACAGGAAGGTATGGCCCAGTTAAAGGAACAAGATAAGCCTCTAGATGACATAAAGGAGTTGCGACAACTCATCATAGATGTTCAAACAAATCTCCTTAATAAATTCAATGAGATGGCTAAAGAGATTAAGGATATTAAGAAGACATTGGATGAGCACAAAGAAGAATTTGAAAGCATACAGGAAAAATAGCAGATCTTATGGGAATGAAAGGTGCAGTAAATGAAATAAAAAATACCCTGGAATCATATAACAGCAGATTTGAGGAGGCAGAAGAAAGGATTGGTGAGCTTGAAAAAGTGGCCTCTGAAGGTGAACATACAAAAGAACAGATGAAGAAAAGAATGGAAAAAAATTGAACAAGCTCTCAGGGAACTAAACAAGAGACATGCAAACATATGTGTCATGAGTGTCTCAGAAGGAGAAGAGAAGGGAAAGAATATTTGAAGAAATAATGGTAGAAAATTTCCCAACACTATGGAAGGACATATATATCCACGCCCTTGAAGCACAACATACTCCCATCTGAATAAATCCGAATAGACCAACTCTGAGACACATCATAATCAGAATGTCAAATGCCAAAGACAAAGAAATAATTCTGAGATCAGCAAGAGAAAAGCAATGCATAACATATAAGGGATACCCAATAAGATTAAATGCTGATTTCTCATCAGAAACCTTGAAGGCAAGAACGCAGTGGTATGATGTATTTAAGATACTGTAAGAGAAAACTTCCAACCAAGGATCTTATATCTGGCAAGACTGTCTTTCAAAAATGAGGGCAAGTTTAGAATATTTACAGATAGACAGAAACTGAGAGAGTTTGTAACCAAGAGACCGGCATTGCAGGAAATACTAAAGGATGTGCTATAGCCAGAAAAGAGAAGACAGGAGAGAAAAGCTTGGAAGAGAGTCTAGAAATGATGATTATATCATTAAAATTAAAAGTGTCAAAAGGGTGGTGGGAAGGAAATATGACAGGTAAAACACAAATATTTAGGAATAAACTTAACCAATGATGTAAAGCACATGTATTCAGAAAACTACAACTCATTGTTAAAGAAATCAAGAAAGACCTAAATAATTGAAAGAACATTCCATGCTCACATATTAGAAGACTAAATATCATTAAGATGTCAATTCTACTCAAACTGATGTACAAATTCAATGCAATCCCAAGAAAAATTCCACCAACATTTTTTAAATAAACGGAAAGCACAAATATCAAATTTATTTGGAGGGGTAAGGGCTTCTCAATAGCCAGAAACATCTTAAAACGCAAAAGCGAAAATGGAGAACTCTCACTTCTGGACATTAAATCATATTACCTAGCTACAGTGGTAAAAATAGTATGGTACTGGCATAAAGACAAATATAGACCAATGGAACTGAACTGAGGTGGTTCAGAAACAGACCCTCACATCTAGGGTCAAGGGATTTTTGACAAGCCTGTCAAACCCAGCCAGCTTGGGCAGAGCAGTCCTTTCAACAAATGGTGCTGAGAGAACTGGATATCCATAGCCAAAAGAAGGAAAGGGGATCCTTATCTCACACCTTATACAAAAATTAACTCAAAGTGGAACAAAAACCTACATATAAAAGCAAGAACTATAAAGCTTCTAGAAGAAAATGTAAGATAATATCTTCAAGACCTGGTCTTAGGTGGTGGATTCTTAAAGTAGATAAGAGGAAGACTGAGATGGACTACTGATATTTAATGTATGTAGAAGTTTTAATTAACTTTATTGTAAAAGTGTGGAAATATATAGAGTTGATGGTAACACATTATAGTGAGTAACAGCTGGTTTATAAATGGGAATGTGACTGAAAAGCATAGTTTAGAGATGTAAATGGCAATTGACAGAAAGCTGGATAATAATCTAGGGACTGAATAACACAGTAAATCTAGAGGTGGATAAGAATTGTGGTTGTTGGTACAGATGCAGGAGTGTCCTTTGTGAGCTAGAGCAGATGTCCATCATTATTACAGGGTGGTGGGAATGTGGAGAAGCATGGGAAAAATACAACTGGAGTGACCTATAGACTGTGGTTAACAGTAATAATGTAATATTCATGTACCTATGCCAAAGATGTACTGTGTTGATAATGGGGAAGTATGAAAAACATGCGCCAAAAGTACGCTATGGACCTGGTAATAATCTGATGATATTATCTCATAATCTGTAACAAATATTCCCTCTACCATGATGTAGTGTTTTGCTAGAGGGCTGTTGTATGGGAATTCTGCACATGTGCCTAATAGTTCTGTAAGTTTACATCTTCTGTCATAAAATATATTTAAAAAATAATGGGGTAGGTTGGGGGAAGAATACAGAAAATGTAATATAAACTCTATAGTTAGTAGTAAGATTTTGATGATATCTTTCATAATTTATAACAAATATCTCACAACAATGCAAGTTGTTGTTGGTGGGTTGATGTATGAGAGCCCTGTATGATGTTATGCGTGTTTGGTTTGTAAGTTCACAACTTTTACTGTCCACTTATTGTTTATGTAAGTTCATATATAAATGATATAAAAAATAGTAAGGTGGGTTGGGGGAAAAAGACATCAAATGGAAGATCCTTTGGTTAGTAGTAATATTTTGAGGATGTTCTTTAATCATTAGTTAAAAATGTTTCACAACAATGCAAGGTATTGGTGGTAGGGTGAGGTATGAGAGCCCTGTATGATGTTATGTATGTTTGTTTTGTAAGTTCACAACTATTACTATACATTTATTGCTTATGTATGTTTATGTATGAGTGATATATTTCAATAAGTTTTTTAAAAAGCACAGAATACTGGAAACCTCTGATATTTAGAGGTTAGAAAAAGATGAATGAGGCCATAAAGGTGAATAAGAGGAGTGCTCAGTGAAGTAGGAGGCAAATCAGGATGCATGTTGTCTTGGAAGGAAACACAATAAAATGTTTCAAGACAGAGTGTGTGATTGCAAAAAAGTGCTGAGGGTTTGAGTGAAATGAAGAAATATAATTTACTAACAGATTGCTTCAGCAGAATGGAGTCATTGGCATCTTGGATGAAAGTGATTTCCATGACTTAGGAGGAGAGAAAACTGTAGTGGAATGATTGAAGGGAGAATGAGAGGAAAGGAAGTGAGGATGGAATCCAAAAGCCATTCTTTAAATTCTAAAGGGGAGCACAGAGATTGGAGTATAGCCATAGAGTAATACAGTATCATGGGAGTTGCTTCTTTCTTTCTGAAATGTGGACATGTTGTATGCTGTTGGAAATAATATAATAAGTAGGGAAAAAAGATGATGGAGAGGCAGAATGGATAACTGCAGGGACAGTTTTTGAGTTGGTGATAATAGATGGGCGCCAAAGCACAAAAGGAAAGTTGACTTAAATAGAAATGTGGATAATCTGTTGAGTGGATTTGTAAGGGCAGCAGGATATATATGGATACAGATGCAGAGTTTTGGCAAATCTGGAATATGTTTTTTAATTGCTTATAATTTCTTAGTAAAAGAAGGTCAACAATGAGAGTTGAGGGGAAAGACTATTAAAGTATTTCAGCTAAGAATACAAAGGTTCATCATGATTTATTCAAGTCCCCACAGCTCCCCAGTATATTACTAATATTTTTTTCTACAGTGTTATTAGACATATAGACTGGGAAATAGAAGTAATAGCGGGTGTGTGCTGTAGGATATTAAGACAAAGATACACTGTACTTTGATGAGAGTGTGGGATTTAAAAGGTGAGAAGGGTCTAGAAGTAGGATTAAGGAGTCATTTTCAATCAAATCATTGATGTGGATGCAGTTTTCAGTAGAGAGAATTGGAAAGGAAAATGAGAGACTAGAGAGTCTTGAGCAAAGCAACTATTTAGGAAACAGAAGAAGACTGAAAAGGAGTGGTCAGAGGATTAGAAAACAGCAGGAGAATGCTGCAGGTAACAAATGAGAGAAGTTTCAGATGAAAAGACTTGTCAATGTAACTAGTATTTGAGGGTGATAAAAATGATAAGGAGTACTAAAAAGGCATTTGATTATTAATGGCTTAAATATAGACCTATATTTCATAAGAAAAGCCACACACACACAAAAAAAAAACACGAAAAAAAGAAGTCATATTAACTGGACATTTTATTGAATTCACAAAATGCTTAGTAAAAATACCAGAATTTCAGATGATTTGTTGGCATATAAACAATTAATAGGTGCCAAATAAGGGTAATCAATCAGTATGTTTAAGGGGTTCTAAGATCTTCCATGCTTGGTCACAAAATGTGCATGGCAAAAGAAAAAATAAATGAATGAACAAAAGCATAAAATGTTTGGGGTCACCATGTAAATACCATATTGAAATTTACTCTATAGCCAGATAGCTGGGGGAAAAAATTTAACAAGTTATTCTAAAATAAATCAAAGTCTTTTCCTTTACATCAAAAATATCTTCTATACTCAGCACTCCAGGCTCATTAACCTGGGTGGAGTGTATATCTCCACTTTTCTTAGTCTGTAGCTGAAAGTTTCTGCAACAGGAAGGCTGCTGTAAAGTGGCCTGGTTATTGATAACGTTAATGTACGAAAAATATATATATATACATCTTTCAAAAAAGCAATTTTCTTGAAATGGGATCATTGCTATTAAGATTTTAAAATGACACATTATATATTGGGTTAAATCTATTTAAGTAGTTCAGGAAAACAGAAAATCATGAGAACATAAAAAATGCCAAAAAATTGATAAGAAGTGATGATTTGAGCTAGTTCAAGTTTATAAATTACTTCCTGAAAAACTTCTATGATAAAAGCTGCATCTTAAAATTAAATTATACATAGTCAAGTGAAGCAAAATCTGAATAGTATGATTTGTCAGATAGGTGTTAAGTGCCTATAAGAAAACATGATGGTTTCAAAAATTTATCCAAAAGAAAATTAATGGAATGTCATGTGGTGGTTTGAATTATCTTCTATAGAGCCCTAGAGACTTATCTATGTACTGTACTGACTTTAAATTTTATGTCCTCAACTAACCCTAGCACAGGGTTTATGTGAATGATACAAAGTATCTTTTGTAAAACAAACAAACAAACAAACAAAAAAAACAGAGGATAACCATGCCTTCCTGGAGTTGTGCCAAGAATTTTTAGGGAGCAGATTTGCAATTTATAAACAATCAGTGATATGTAATTACAGATGGGTTATTTTTGTGTTTGTGTGGGAAAGCAATAAACAGATATATAAATAAATCTAGCATGTAATTTCCAATGTGAAACAAAATATTTAAAAAAATGATTTCAAGGGAAAGAAAAAGAGTTTGGGATTAAACTGTAGTACTTAAAATACATTTCCCTCTATTATGAGATCCTTAAATTACCATTTTAGTAAGACTCAGGTTTAAAGAAAAACTTAAATAGGTGTTATTTCCCTTTCAATCTTTTGCTCCTTCTGTGGGACTTGAGATACTAGGTTGTGGGAGGGTCTGAAACAGAAGAGAATGGGAAGGGTTCTTTCTCCCACCAAGTCCAAATATTAGTTTGCCTAGAAGAAGGAAAGGAAAGAGACTAACATGAACCCAAATGTAAGTCATGGACTAGAGTTATACAGTTATGTATAGTTAAGTATTTTATTAATAGTACAATTATAATACTCTTTCATTAATTGTAACACATTTATCACTCTGTTAATAATAGAGTGGGGGTATCTGGGAACTCACCATTTTCTGCATGATTTTTCTGTAAACCTACAACTTCTCTAATAAAAAAGAGACTAATATATATTGAATCTATTTGCCTTTACCTAATTCTTCAAACCAAAAAAATCACTAGGCCATTAAAATCTGACTCTAACTTCCATCACCTCACTAAAACTGTTTTGACCAAGATCACTAAGGTTCTATTTGTTGGTAAAAGTAAAGGGCACTTCATAAATGTTTCTCTTATTCAGAATTACAAAAGAACTTGAAATTGTTTTCTCTCTCTTTAAAATGCTCTATAATCTTGTCTCGCAAGATACTACACTCTCTCATTATCCTTCTTCTCTAAAGACCCAACTTCACTTTTTTACAGGTTCTTTTCCCTCTACTAGATCCCAATTATTCATCCGTTAAATTAATACATTTAGATCCAGACACTAGATCAGAAGTCTAAGCCTATTGATAGCTTCACATGATATTTCCTGGGACCTCTTTTAAAATAAAACTTTCATCTTTACCCTGTCAATGCACTTAATATGTGTCTCCTTCTCTGCCTTTTAGTTAGAGCTAGTATGTCTAATGCAAACAGGAAACCATGGTCAATCTTGATGCTTCACTTTCCCTTATTCCTCCTCCACTGATGCTATCTAATCTATCGCAAATACCTTGCATTTTTTAGCCAAGGGACTATTTCTGCCTACTATTTTGATCACTCACTTAAGAAAATTCTATCATTCACCCTTACCCCCAAATTGGAGGTGTTACAATTCTGATAAATCAGAGCACTGGCTATTGATTGAGCCCTTTTTACCAATGGGCATGATCTCTGTGCATGATCAGAAATGATACCTGCTGTTGCCTGGCCCTCTGTGCCAGCAAGATATTCACTGCTTCAGGTTCTTATACTGCTTTTTTAAAAAAAAAATTTTTTTTTAAAGATACTTAGATTACATAAATGGCACAAAAAATATAGGGATTCCCATATGCCCCACTTCCTATACGTCCCACAATATCCCACATAAACATCATTCATTAGTGTGACACATTCATTGTAATTCATAAACACATCCTGAGGCTTTGCCATTAAGCATGGACTATAGTGCAAGTTGTAGTCTACACTCTCTCCCACACAGTTCTGCATGTTATGTGATGATATAAAATGGCCTATATCTGTCATTGCAATGTCACTCAGGACGATTCCCAAGTCCCAAAAAAAACCCTGTGTTACAACTGTTTTTCCCTCTCCCTGCACCCAGAGCTTCCAGTGGCCATGGGATCCACATCAATGTTGTAATTTCTTCCATTGCTAGAATCATAATATATCTATAGTAGAATACCAGTAAGTCCTCTCTAGTCCATAGCTTTTCCCCCAAACCTGAGGATTCTGGGATGGTGATGTCCACTCCACCTCCAATTGAGAGGGGGCTTATATACCAAGGGGAAGATGGATGGGACTATCCTGCCTGCAGCTGCAGACTCTCTCTGTTCCCTGGGATGGCCATTGTCCATCATCATCTCACTGCCAGTTGTCTTGGGTGAATCCAATGAGCTGTAGAGTAGATATTGCAGCTCCACCAAGGTTCCAGGCCCAGCTGGCACATGGACAGCCCAATGACTTGAGCCTCTGGACATACACCTACAAACTCCAGCACCAAGTATAGGTTTAAATAGAAGGGACAGATGAGCCATGTTCAGGGAAGCCATAATTGAGTCCAACTCTGTCACTCTTAGGAGCACAAACTCCAAAATAGGGCCCACTGGCAAGGCACCAAACTCCAGATCTATCTGCCCTGACCATAGGACCTGGGTGTCTCCAGAGCCCTCAGGAGCCCTACTATTTGGGGTGGTATCCACTTTGGAAGTCTATGAGATCCTGCTGAGACGTGCATAAGCGTTACCTCTGGGGTGACCTCCTGACTCACTTTGAGGTCTTTTAGCCATATAAACTCATTTGTCTTTACTTTTTCCTCCTTTTATTCGAGATCTTTTTCCAGTTACATTGCTAGTTTGTCTTGGTAGCAATCCCTCGGTGCCAGGGAGGCTCATCCCTGGGAGTCATGTCCACTCTGGGGAGCAGGTAATGCATTCATATGTTGAGTCTGGCTTAGAGAGAGGCCACATTTGAGCAACAAGGAGGCTTTCAGGAGGCAACCCTTAGGCACCCCATAACAATAGGCTAAGTTTCAATTTCAAGAGCAAAGACTCATAAGCCTAGTCATCAATATCAAGGGCCCATCAGTGGATCATTCTCCTTTGTCAGTCACTGCCCCTGCATTTGGGAGACTGTTGCTCCTTCTTTAGAGAATGTGGCAGAGCTCTCCAGGGCGGGAATTCAGTATTCTCTCATTTAGGTAACTGCCTTAGATATAGTTAGTCTTATTATACTTAGCCAGGCTGTTATGACAAATACCACACAATAGGTTTTGGTTTAATAACAGGAATTTATTGGCTCACAGTTTTGATACTAGAAGTCCAAAATCAAGGTATCAGCAAGCCTGGCTTTCTCTTAGAGACTGTAGTGTTCTAGTGCTGGCTGCTGACAATCCCTGGAGTTCCTTGGTTTGTTCCTTTGCCTCCCTTCACACTGCAATATCCTCTACTTTGGTGTTTTAGTTTCTTAGGGTGCTCAAAGCAGATACCATGAAATGGATTGGTTTAAACATAGGGAAGTTATTACCTTACAGTTTGAGGCCAGGAAAATAGCCAAATGAAGACATCATCAAGGCCATATTTCTTTCTGAAGACAGGCTGCTGGTGATCCTTGACTCCTCTGCCATGTGGTTAGGCCCATAGCAGTGTCTGCTGATCTTTCCCTTGCTTTCCAGGTTTCATTGATTTCAGCTTCTTGCTTCCTTGGCTCTCGTTACCTCTCCCTCTCCCTCTCTGTATTCTGTTTATAAAGTACTCCAGTAATAGGATTAAGACCCATCCTGAATGAGGTAGGTCACATATTGCCTAAAGTAGCCTCATAAAAAGTAGGTCTTATCTTTATAAGACCTCCAGTAATGTAAATTAAGAGCCACTCTCATTCATTAGTTATTTATTAACTAAAACTAGTATCTTCAAGAGGTCATATTTATAATGGGTTCATACCTATAGGAACATGGATTGAGATTAAGAACACGTCTATGTTAGGGTACATCATTCAATCCACCACATATACCACATAGAAAGTTAGAATGTGGAAAGATAAAGTTTGGATTTGGATTTAGGACAACTTAGGGGGACACATATAAACCAAAATTGAACTGTCAATTTTCTTTCTCAAATCTGTGCGTCAGCTTATCATTCTTTCTCCCAAAATTGCACCACCGATCATTCAGTTGCTCATGAGAATCTTGGCAATAATCTTGGATTTCCCTCTTCTTTCATGTTTACCCATATTTAATTCACCCTTGGGCCTTATGACTTATTTAATGTGTGTCTCTTTCCATTTATTCCAAGTGACCATCTTCTCTGGTCTTTATTATTGTAATAACCTTTCAATTGTTTTCTCCATTCCTCTAGTCTTCCTCGGATCCATTCTCCATGCAGCTGTTTGACTGACATTCACTAACAAATGCAGTCAATCATTCCACATTTAAAATGGAAAGAAAAGATGTGAGAGACATAGGCAGGAAAAATGGGGAAAAAGTCAGTACTCTATATATTCCCTTTAATCTCTGCTTGCAAACTGGCTTGCTATATAAAGTAAATAAAAATCAAGATATACTAACATTCTGACGTTTTTCTGAAGCTATGAGGTCAGTAAGTAGTCATTTCATCTGACTTTGAAGTGATTCCAAGCTACGGTTTCACCAAATGTCCTGCTAGAGAATCACAGAGGTCCCATTCCTCCAGTCTACTATACCTCTTTCCTCACTATTTTCCAATGGACTTCTGAACTAATGTCACAAATATTATATTTTATTATGGCAACAACTCAGTTTAAGATTCCATTTTTTCAATATTAGTGAGAATAACACTAGTTGCTACAACAAACAGACCGCTAAAATATACCGTTTCTTCCCTAATAACATAAAAGTCCAAGGAGGGAGCTCCTAGTAGGTGGAGGAGATTTCTTCTACCAGGTGTTTTGGGGACTCAGATGGGTTTTTTTTGTTTGTTTGTTTCTGTTGTTGTTTTATTTTTTCATTTTGAGGATTTTTCATCTTCAGGGAACTCTTCCTCACCTGCATCTAGACAGCACAAGGAGAAAGAAAGCACTGAGTCACACTTTCTACTTAAGAGCCTTGGCCCAGAAAAGGTTCACACAAGTTCCACTCATCTTTCATTGGAGGAAACTCTACCACATGGTCCTACCTAACTTCCTTGACATCTGGGAATTGTGATGTATCTCTTTTGCCCAGGAGTAAAAAATAAAGAAAACATACTTTTAATAGCTAGCTAGCAATCATTGGCACAAGAAAGTATATGCAATTTTTACATAATTGCTAAAAGCTAAAAACTTATAATTCTAGAAAAGCTACAAAACAAAACAAATACCCAACCCACATGGGATGATAATGTAACAACAACAACAAAAAGGTAAATAAAGGAAAGAAAATGAAATATTGGAAGATGGGAACAATGTAGAGCAAAAATAAGATAATAGGTTTAATTCTATATATATCAATATATATGTAACAACAAAAAAGGTAAATAAAGGAAAGAAAATGAAATATTGAAACATGGGAACAATTAGAGCAAAAATAAGACATTAGATTTAATTCTACATAAATCAGTAGTTACATTAAATATAAATGTACCAAAATTTCCAATTAAATTGCAGTTTATTAGATTGGATTTAAATACACACATGCACACACATACTCACACATCCCAAACTATATACTTTGTAATGCTGCCATTAGGCTCATATAGGTATATAGTTGAATGTCTTCTTGTTGAAATGATCCCTTATCAGTATATAGCAGCCTTCTTTGTCCCTTGTAATTTTTAACTTAAAGTCTATTTTATCTGTTATTAGTATAGCTACCAGAGCTGCTCTCTTTTGGTTACTACTTGCATGGTATATTTTTCCCATCTTTTAACTTTCAACTCATTTGTGTCTTTAAATTTAAGGTAGGACTCTTGTAAACATATACTTGGGTCATGGATTTTTATCCATTTTGCTAATTTCTGACTTTTGACAATTTACTTTTTAAAATAAATACTTTAAAATATGCTTAGATTACATAAATATTACACAAAAATGACAGAGATTCCCATGTTCCCCACCTCCCACACCTCCCACAACCTCCCACATAAACATTTTCATTAGTGTGGCACATCACATGCAATAGATATACACATCCTGGGGCTTTGCCACTAAGCATGAACCATACTTCACATTGTAGACCACACTCTCTCCCACACAGTTATGCAAGTTATATGCTGATGTAAAATGGCCTATATCTGTCATTTGTAATGTCACTCAGGATAATTCCCAAGTCCTGAAAAAACCCCTGTATTACAACTGCTTTTCCCTCTCCCTGCCCCAAAAGTGTCCAGTGGCCACTGGCTCCACATCAGTGTTGTAATTTCTTCCATTGCTTGAATCACAATATGTCTATAACAGAATACCAGTAAATCCACTCTAGTCCGTAGTTCTTTCCCCAATCCTGAGGAGTCTGGGTTGGTGGTGTCCACTCCCCCTCCAAGTGAAAGGGGGTTTATATCCCATGGATAAGATGGATGGGATTATCCTGCCTGTGGCTGCAGACGCTCTCCATTCCCTGGGATGGCCCTTGTCCATCATCATCTCCTCGCCAGGTGACTTGGGTGAGTCCATTGAACTGTAGAGTAGATATTGCAGCTCCACCGAGATTCCAGGCACAGCTGGCACATGGGCAGGCCAAAGTCTCCAGCCTCTGGAAGTACACCTACAAACTCCAGCACCACATATAGGTTTGAATATATGGGACTGATGGACCATGTGCAGGGAGGACTTGTTTGAGTTCCTCTCTGTCACTCTCAGGAGCACAGATTCCAAAGCATAGTCCACTGATAAGGCACCAATCTCTGGAGATATCCCCCCTTATATAGGACCTGGGTGTCTCCAGAGTCCTCAGGAGCCACTCTATTTGGGGTGATATCCACTTTGGTGTTCTATGAGATCCTACTGAGGTGTGCGTAAGCATTACCTCTGGGATGACCTCTTGACTCTCCTTGAAGTATCTTAGCCATATAAACTCATTTGTCTTTACCTTTCCCCCCTTTTATTCAAGGTCTTTTTCCAGTCGTATTGCCAGTTGGCACTTGGTATTAATCCCTCGTTGCCAGGGAGGCTCATCCCTGGAAGTCATGTCCCATGCTGGGGGGAAGGTAATGCATTCATATGCTGAATTTGGCTTAGAGAGAGGCCACATTTGAGCAATAAGGAGGCTCTTAGGAGCAACCCTTAGGCATCCCATAACAGTAGGCTAAGTTTCAATTACAAAAGCAAAGATTCGTAAGGCTAGTTATCAATAACAAGAACCCATTAGTGGACCATCCTCCTTTGCCAGACACTGATCCTGCACTTGGGGGACTGTTGCTGTTCCCTTGGAGAATGTGGCAGAACTCTCCAGGCTGGGAATTCAGTATTCTCTCATTTATTGAGTGATTTTCCACCCACTGTGACCATGCCCCACCCCTTGATCATTTGAACAATTTTATGTACCTTTTATTTATATTCAGGTGAACTTCCTCCATGAAACCCCTATCGCAGACACCCCACACCAATGATCCTCTCCTGCCCCAGTTGTAACCCTTCTGTGATCCAAACCTTCCCCAAAGATGAAGCCCATATAATAGCCAAATACAATTAATAGGAAAATGAAATAATAATGATAAGTTTAAATATAAGAGAAAAAATACCTGGAAACTTAAAAAAGCACTAAAAATAAAATTAAAGGATTTGGATATCCAGAAAATGGGAAAAATTTTTAAGGTTTTTTTTTTTTTTTTAACATTTTTCCTATTATCATTGCATTATTGGATTTCAGTCTGTACCATGGCACCTTCCCCCTCTCACTCCCCAGTGTCTCCCAAATTTTCTTTTAATTTTCAAAGAAGTTTTAGGGCACAGCAAAGTCACACACAGAATCCTAGAGATTCTCATATACCCAACCTCCTTCCCTTTTACTCACCCCATATTAAAACCGTTTTGTATGTGGATGATAGCATTGTTATAACTGTTATACAGATAGTGAAACATAGCTACTAAACATTGTCAATGGTTTACAGTATAATTTACAATTTAGATGGTACAGTTTAATAATTTTTGATGATATTTACCATGTCCTGTGCCCATCACTGTAAGGTAATGAAAAACATTTCCCCTGACCACTAAATGCCCCCTGTTTAATCTATTCTGTTCCTCCCTCCCCATCCCCCTGGGGCACATGACACCTCCCTGTCTTGACTCATTGGATGACAAGATTCATAGTTACATGCAACAAGAAGCCTAGATACACTGATTATCCTCCCCTATTAGGATCCACCCTTGCTCATAAGAAATACCCACCTGTCTGCTTCTGGGTGAATCGGTCCTCCCAAAGATGGGGGTCCATCTCCTTCCCACTCACAGTGTGGGTCTCCACTCCCCGACACAACACATTATGACAGGATGAACACTCACACACTCCCCAGAAGCCTACTCCAGATGTGCCCCATCCTGAATTCCCCCCCAACCAACACCCTAAACCAGTGACACTACCTTGTCATACTACCATAAGAGCATTCCCACTCCTGCACTTTCAACCTCATACCCACAAATCTTGTGTTCACCTGGTCCCTCTCCCATCTCTCCCCCCAGTATCCTCGGTACTCTAACCTGCCCCTTCCTAATCTACCCACAAGTCAACCCTGCACCACCAAACCCAGTAATATCACTAGCCACTTGTCCTGTCCTTCAATATACAACTATACTCTATCATTTTACCATAGATTATGCCTGTATGGGTGATGGCTCACAACCTTCTCTTCTCTTTCTCTTTCTTGTTAACCTATATTTCAGACAATGGTTCTCGGAGACTGCTCACTTTCCTCAATTCAAATCAGTGAGGTCATATACTGTTCATCCTTCAATGCCTGGCTTGCTTCACTCAACAAAAGATCTTCATGATTCATCCATGTTATTCCATGTATAAGCACTTTATTCCTTCTTACTGCTGAGTAATATTCCATTGTGTGTATGTACCACATTTTGTTTATCCATCTGTTGATAGGATGTAAGATGGTTTCTCATTGTAGTTTTGATTTGCATTTCCCTAATAACTAGTGATGTCGAGCATTTTTTCATGTGCTTTTCTTCCTTGGAAAAGTGTCTTTTCAGGTCACTTGCCCATTTTTTAAATGGGTTGTTTGTCTTTTTATTTTCGAGGTGTAGGATTTCTTTATATATGCAGGATATTAGGATCCTATCAGATATATGGTAGCCAAATATTTTCTCCCATTGGGTAGGCTACTTTTTTATTTTCTTTATAATGTCCTTTGAGGTGCAGAAGTTTTTAATTTTGAGGAGATCCCATTTATTTATTTTTTCTTTTGCTGCTCGTGCTTTGGGTGTGAAGTTCATAAAACCATTTCCTATTACAAGGTCCTTACATTATCTTCCAAAACCTTTATAGTTTTGGCTCTTATATTTAGTTCTTTGACCAATCCTGAGTTGCTTTTTGTATAAGGTGTGAGATGGTGTTCCTCTCTCATTCTTTTGGATATGAATATCCAGTTCTCCAAGCACCACTTGTTAAAGAAGCTGTTCTCTCCCAACTGAGAGAACTTGGTGGACTTGTCAAATATCAGATGACTGTATATGCGAGGATCTAAATCAGAACTCTCAATTAGGTTCCACTGGTCAGCATGTCTATCCTTGTGCCAATACCATGCAGTTTTGACTACTGTTGTTTTATAGTATGTTTTAAAGTCAGGTAGTGTGATACCTCCAAATTAATTTTTCTTTTTCAATATGACTTTGGTGATTTGGGGCCTCTTACCTTTCCAAATATTTTTTGTAGTTAGTTTTTCCAGTTCCTTCAAAAATACAGTGTTGATTTTTATTGGGATTGCATTAAATCTGTAGATTAGTTTGGGTAGGATAGACATCTTGATGATGTTTAGTCTTCCTATCTATGAACAGGGAATAGTCTTCCATTTATTTAAGTCTTCTTTGATTTCCTTTAACAGTGTTGTGTAGTTTTCTGTATATAAGTCCTTTACATCTTTAGTTAAATTTATTCCTAGTTATTTGATTCTTTTAGTTACTATTGTAAATGGTATTTTTTTTCTTGATTTCCTCCTCAAATTGCTCATTACTGGTGTACAGAAATGTTACTGATTTTTGGGCATTGAACTTAAAGCCTGCAACATTACTGAAATCCTTTATAAGTTCTAGAAGCTTTGTTGTAGATTTCTCCGGGCTTTCTAAGTATAGGATCATGTCGTCTGCAAATAATGAAATTTTTACTTCTTTTCTAAGTTGGCAGCTTTTTATATCTTTTTCTTGCCTCAGCGCTCAAGCAAGTACTTCTAAGAAAATGTTAAATAGAAGTGGTGATAGTGGACATCCTTGTCTTGTTCCTGATCTCAGAGGGAAGGCTTTTAGGATTTTACCATTGAAGATGATGTTAGCTTTGGGTTTTTCATATATACCCTTTATCATATTCAGAAAGTTCCCTTCTATTCTTATCTTTTGCAGTGTTTTTATCAGGAAAGGATGCTGTATTCTGTCAAATGCTTTTTCTGCCTCTATAGAGATGATCATGTGATTTTTTCTTCCAGTATGTTTATGTGGTATATTACATTGATTGATTTCTTATTTTGAACCATCCTTGCATACCTGGGATGAAACCCACTTGGTCATGGTGTATAATTCTTTTGATATGTTGCGAATGCAAGTATTTTGTTGAGGATTTTAGCATCTAGGTTCATTAGAGAAATTGGTCTGAAATTTTCCTTTCTTGTGGTATCTTTGTATGGTTTTGGTATTAGGGTAATGTTGGCATCATAGAATGAGTTAGGCAATATTTCTTCTACTTCTATTTTTTGGAAGATCTTAAGCAGGATTGGTGTTAGCTCTTTCCAGAATGTTTGCTAGAATTCAGCTGTGAAACCATCTGGTCCTGGGCTCTTCTTAGTTGGGAGGTTTTTGATGACTGAGTCTATCTCTTTACTTGTAATTGGACTGCTGAGTTCATCCATTTCTTCTTTTGTCAATGTAGGCTGTTTGTGAGTTTCTAGAAATTTGTCCATTTCCTCTAAATTATCATTCTTGTTGGCATATAATTTTTCAAAGTATCCTCTTATGATACTCTTTGTTTCTGTGGGGTCAGTAGTGATATCCCCTTGCTCATTCCTTATTTTGTATATTTTCATCTGTTCTCTCTTTTTCTCTATTTCTCTTTTTGTCTTTTTAGTTGTTCTTACACTCTCCTCCAACTCTCTCTCCCCTGTTTTTTCCTTTCAACTTGTAGAAATTCCTTTAGTATTTCTTGAAGTGCAGGTTTCTTATTGGCATACTCTCTTAATTTCTGTTTATCTGTGAATATTTTGAACTCTCCATCATTTTTGAATGCCAGTTTTCCTGGATAGAGAATTCATGGCTGGATGTTTTATGGTTTTAGTATTTTGACTATGTCATACCACTGTCTTCTTGCTTCCACGGTTTCAGATGAGAAATCGGCACTTAATCTTATTGTGCTTTCCTTGTATGTGATGGTTCTCTTTTCTCTTGCTGCCTTGAGTATTTTCTCTTTGTCTTGAGCATTGGACATTTTGACAAATATATGTCTTGGTGTTCGCCTGTTGGGATTTATACTGTTTGGGGTGCATTGTGCTTCCTGGACATGTACAGCCATCTCTCTCAATAGGGTTGGGATCTTTTCAGCCATTATTTCCTTCAACACTCCTTCTGTTCCTTTTCCTTTCTCTTCTCCTTCTGGGATGCCTATAATGCATATATTTGTGCATTTTGTGTTGTTGGTTAAATCCCTGAGTCCCTGCTGGATTTTTTTCTATCTTTTTATCTATCTGTTCTACTATCTGATTTCAGATGTATTGTCTCCCATATCACTAATTCTTTCTTCTGCCTGTTCAAATCTGCTGTTATGTGAATCCAGTGTCTTTTTGATTTCTTGGATTGTGCCATTGATCACCACCATATCCATTATCTTTTTATGTATGTTTACAATTTCTTCAGTATGTTCTCCCAGTGTCTTCTTAATATCCTGAATCTCTGCCTTTACTTCATTAATTTGGTCCATGATATTTGTTTGGAAAGCTTTGATTACTTGTTTGATGTTCTGCATCTCTTCCTGGTTTTTAGTTTTTTCATTGGACTGGTCCATGTCTTCCTGTTTCTTAGTGTGGTTTGTAATTTTTTGTTGCTCTCTAATCATCATTTTATCTTGATGGGTTTATTCAGTTAATTAGCTTCTCTCTCTGCTCTAGAGTTTTATTTAGCTGGTGGTTCTGTGTGTATGTTAAGTTTTCTCTTTGACTCTTTGTTCTTCTTATTTTATTTCCTTGCTTCTTTCTATGTTCCCTTGAAGGCAAAAGATTAGAGCCAGAGGAATCAAACGATGTGAGAAAGGAAGAAGAATAATAGTAATATTGATAAAAGTTTGAAGGGGCTGTATAAGACTTAGTAAAATCAATATTTAACTCATGTAGGCAGTGTAGTGTGATAGGAAACAAAGTAGAGTACCTAAAATGGACTGGGAAAACAAATAGAGGAAAATATATATAATGATTCAGAAGGCCAGAATGATGAGGAGAGAAAGAGTAAAGAAAGGGCTGAAAGAAAAAAGTTAATAATTAAAAAAAGAAGAAAACAGAATAGATAAAACAGAAATTGACACCTTTAAGTTACTGGCTAATGAAAAAAGGTGGCATATAAGAACCACAACAGAAAGCAGAAGGCAGAAAGATGAAGGAAGGAAAAGAGATAGCACTGGGAGACAAAATCAATATAGACAGAGAATGGGAAATCACGGAAGAAGAAGCACAGCAAAGAAGAGACAAGCCAGCAGCACCTAATTTAAAAAAAAGAAAAGAAAAAGAAGGGGAGGAGGAAAGAGGAAAGAAAAGTAAGAGACAACAAATAAACAAAGAAAAACCAACCAACCACACAAGCAAGCAGTCAAACAAAGCTAAGAAAGAGCAGTGTTCCTTCTTGGGCTCTTGTGGAACCTCTCAGCCTGCTTCTGTTCATCTTTCAATTGCCCTGCAAGGTTCTATTTGCAGGTTTTGAGACAGATTTTAACAATTAAACTAAGTTAAAATTTTTTTCTTTTTTTATTTTTTAAAGTGAATGTCTTCTTTTTTTTTTTTTTTTTCTTTTTTGGTGAAATAAGGGACCCAAAAAAAGGTCTCTTCTAGACCATCCCCTTCACCGAGGGGACCCTAAATAGGCTCATGGAAACTAATCAAGAAGCTCTTCCCACTTCCTGGCCTCCCTAGGGGACCTGAAGATCTGATGCTTGTCAGTGGAGAATGATAAAATTGGCTGACTCCACCTCCTCTTGAGCCAAGCCTCAGTATCACCAGGCTGTTAGGTAAATCAGGCTTCCTCAGCAGATTCGCCTCTCCCCTCAGCCTGGTGTCACTTCAAGCCAGCTTATTTGCTCCCCAAATCTATGAGAGGATCCAGGCAGCCAAATCCACAGAAAGGAAACCCCTCTCCACTTTCTGTCAGAACCCTCCCACTCTCAGAGAACGCTCCCTCTCACAGGGTTGCCGGCGGCAGTTGGGGCGTATCCTTGGGCAGCTAGTTAAATCAACCTTCCTCAGCAGATTCGCCACTCCTCTCAACCTGGTGCTGCTTCAAGCCAGATATTTTGTTCCCCAATGCTGCAAGGGGTTCCAGGCAACCAAATCCACAGAAAGGAAACCCCTTCCGCGAGAGTCACGGCTCAAACCAGCTTTTTTCCCTGAGGGTGGGGCTCAGCCATCTGTTTTGACTACCACAGGCAGGAGAAAAACTCATGAAGCTTTCCTAAGCAATCCACCTTGCCATCCAGCTCCCTCCAGATTGATGTCCCCAAGGTTTTCTCTCTGTGTGCCCTCAGCATAGACCCTTCAGTCAGGATCCTGTTCCCAATCAGCCATCCTCCGAGAGTGAGTTAGTGCATGCCCTCCTAAACCAATGCCATCTTACCCCAAACCAACAATTTATTTTTAAATCAATTACTGATAATGCAGGACTTTGTTCTGCCATTTTGCTATTTGGTATTTGTAAGGTGTGTGTGTGTGTGTGTGTGTATATATATATATATGTATATGTATCTTATATATGTAAAACATCCCTCAGTTCCTTCTGTTAATTCTTCTGTTCATATTTATTTGATTTTTTGTGTCATACCATTTTGAGCCCCATCTCATTTTCTTCTGTGTATTTTTTTCATATATTTTCTCTGTGGTTACCATGCAGCTTAAATTTAGCATACTAAATCTATAACAATCATGTTTGATTTGAAACCAATTTAACTTCATTAGGATACATACACTGTTCATATATCCTTCTCCTTCTGTCCTGCTACTTTTTTGTTGCACTTGTTACAAATTATATCTTTATATGTAGTATGTCCAAAAGCATAGATATATCATTACTTTTTATGTATTTGCATTTGGAACCATAAGAAGTAAAGAGTGTAATTATATACCTAAAAATGCAATTTCATGCATAATTACCCATACCTTTACCAGAGATCTTAATTTTTTTATGCTGCTTTGATCCAATGTCTAGTCTTCTTTTCTTTATGTCTGAATAAATCCCTTTAGTATTGTTTATAGGGCAGGTCTCATGGTGAAGAACTACCTCGGTTTTTGTTTTTCTGGGTATATCTTAATCTCTCTCTCACTTATGAAAGAGAATTTCACCTTATATAAAATTCTTGGTTGGCAATTTTTTTCTTTCAGCGCTTTAAATATTTTGTCACACTGTCTTCTTGTGTCCATGGATTCTGATGAACAAGTGTCACTTAGTCTTATCATGAATCCCTTGTACTTAACATATTGCTTTTCTCTTGCAACTTTCAGAGCTCACTCTTTGTCCTTCACATTTGACAGTCTGACCTCTATGTGTCTGGGCATGGTTCCCTTTGTGTTCTTGTCTTTGAGTTCAAAGATTTTTTCTTCTAACATCCCCACTCAATTGTTGACATGCCCAAGAGAACATTTCACTTCAATTTTTGTCAGCTCTTTGGTTCTTTTTTAAAATTTCTATCTCTTCATCAAGAGTCTCATACTGTTCCTTCATTGTTGTCCTGATGTCCTTTAGCGCTTTCTCTATGTTTTTCTTTATCTCCTTGAGCATATTTAGGATTTTTTAAAGTCTTTCTCTGGAAAGAATTTCCCCATTTACAAGAATTTGAATGCCATTTATATTCTCTATGAAATAGAATTTCTCCCCCTCCTGAGTCCTAGGTTGTATGAATTAAGGAAGGTAATCCTTTGACCCAGGCTGCTTTGATTTAATTGTTTCTTATACTGCTTTAGGGATCTGCAAGCTGCTTTTGCCTGAATGGCAAGTTTTAAGAGGGTAAGACAGAGAAGTTTCCTGGTTCAATTTTTAAGGCTGCCACCTGAAAGATTGCTACTATATCCAGGCACCCCAATATGAGCATAGAGGTTATTATGCTCATTCTGGGACAGGACCAGGGACCTACAATAGGAGTGCTGGTTGACTCCAAACCTGTTGGCAAAGGGATAGGAAAGGGTCTAACAACAGTGCCACAAGCTTCTGCTACTATTTTTAAAGTGGTGTTTTATTGATTTGGCTCTCACCCAGTTACTGCAACTCTTTAACTGCTGATCATCATTTTGACAGGGATGGCTCTGTCATGTTTTTCCTAGATGTTTAAATAATCTTTGAGGGAATGACACCCTTAAGCTTCCTATGCCACCATCATGGTAGAGCAGAACTCTCCCTTAATTCTTAAAGAAACTTACATCACAGAGGTACTTTAATTATCCCCATTTTATTTTTGAACAAACTGAGGGTTAGAGAGGTAAATTACCTTGTCTAAGGCCACACTGTTGGTATTTAAACCCAGGAATTTCTGATTGCCAAGCCAGAACTCTGAACTACCTTAATATATTTCTGTAAGTGGCTCATTATTTCAGACAAGCCACTACTTTAGCAATTCACATATTCCATGAATTTTTTGTGGTTACTATTATAGCTACACCCACACAGACAAAGGAAAAAAGTTTCTGATAAAACAACTGAGCAAGACCCTCTAGTCTGTTGTTAGTGGATAATGCCAAGTGATACTTAATTCACTTAGCTATCACAAGTGCCTGCAACTGAAATTTGATCCCCTATTTGGAAAAATATTGTAACATTTAAATATGTATAGACAAAGTTTATCAAAAGGTGAGTTATTCACCATGAGAACATAAATTTTTTTTCTTCTTTCTATTCCTCTTTAAGCATACTGTCAGACTAAACTTAACCATTCCTCCAAAACATGAAACTAAGCCTTTTTGAGCAATTTCAAACATTTCCACAAATGAATAGACATAGCAATGTGTCATGAATTCTTGCCAATTTACAATGCCTACATTACTTCTCAATAATATATTTCTTTACTTAAAAGCTATTTTATTGCCTCTTTACAATTTTCAACATGCATTTCCCTCCCATTATAAAAAGTAGTAATGTGAGGAAAAAGGTGTCAACTGAAGCACAGGTTTTAAGGTTTCCAATTTCCAGTGAACATAAGAAACCACACTGATCAAAATTTGCATGGGGAAAATCCTCTGTAAAATAACCTTTTGCATATGTTTAAATATTATTCACAATGGAAAACTCTTTCCTGCAGAAATACTTTAAAATAATTTGGCTGGCTGGTACCATGTGAATGCTTTCTTTCTTTCTTTTTTTAACATAACCTTTTATAATCATATATTACTCTTTATCCTTTTCCATTTCAGTTCCCACTTGGTGAAAATGAACAAAATATAAAATTCAGTATAATTTTACCATCCGCATTAAGAAGAGAACAATGACAAGCAGCTTTGAACTGCTCTTCCATCTGGCATTTTAGTTACTGTTTAGATTAATAAATATAATAGGACTTGAAATTTTTCTGGGCCAGAGTTTAATGGTGCTCAACTCAGCTCCTTTCTGAAAGGACCCATCCACCTGTGGACAAAGCCTTCCATTTGTTACCATGGCCCTGAATAAAGTGACTGATGAGAATGTGAATCTGTTTCAAGTTGCAAAAAGGAAGGACTTACATTTCAGTTAGCGACACTGTCTCTTAAGAATTATACCAGCTGAGATAATCAATAACTTATCAGGCTTCTGAGAGCCCATTAGCATGTGGTTAACATGCTAGTGTTCACGGCAGTATTCTTCAATGTGGAAGGAGTCCTTTGGTATAACACACTTCAGTAGTTTAAGCTCAATAATAATAACTCTTGTTTAACAAGATATTAGATTGACTCTTACAAATTGGAAGATTGTTTTCATGATCTATGTAATCTAGTCTATTAATAAAAATAGAACTGAAAGCTCTTGGCACAATTCATTTCTCACTTCCATTTACAAGTGGGCTGTAAATATAAAGAATCATGCCTGCCCAATTAATCACAGCACTGAACATCAGTCTACCTGAATAGAATATAAAACCGCTTCTATTAGAAAGCTTAATTTAAACACTAGGGTTAAATTAAGGAGCTTTTAACATTCAGAGATTATTGTACAGTAACAATAATACACGACCATGGTTTTTTTTTTTTATTTCATTTTTTAGGAATTTATTTTCAGGAAAAATATAGCAAGTTGCTAAATTCTTTGGAGGGGGTTGAATCTTGTTGCTGTCACACTTTAACATGAACAAGAAAATGGCAAGAAGAAATAGCAATAGTCCAATCAGATGAGTTAAGGATTCAAGGTTTTCAGTTGTGTCTTCCCAGTGACAAAGACAAGGTTTTTTATCTGCTGTCTGTGTACTAACCGAATTTTCCACTGTCTACTTAAATGCAATTCTGATTCTGCAGCTTTAAGAAAGAACAACTAAGTGAATGAGCAAGATGCAATATTTCATGTACTATTCTCACTTTGGGATTGTCACAGGCATCTGTGGGATTAAACGTTTTAGGAAGTTGTCAAATTTAATTGGCGAGTTTACAGAGTTCTGGTTTACTGGATACATCACACCACCAAGATATTTTTCATTTATCACTTGATGTTAACTCCTTGATTTAAATATTGCCATCTGTGAACAAAGCCTACAGAATTAAGAAAACAGCTTTAGCAAATTAAAATCTTAAATGATGCATATTTTGAAGATTTTAACATTGTTTATTTGATGTTTGGTATATTAATCTTTCTTTTATTGTGGCAGATATCATATCTTGTACATGTTCAGTATAGCAGAATGCCCTATAAACACTTCAATAGGATTAAAGTCTATAAAAAAGAAGAGCAAAATCTATAACATCATCAACCAACACACAGTCCTTTCAAGAATAAGGATAAATGCTTCAAATAAACACTTCAAATGAAATCCAGCTTTCTTATTTATCTATGAAGCCTGCACGATTGTGGCCCTAACACTCCATCTCTCATTCCACTATCTAAATTTCTTTTCACGGCCTCACACATCCAGGCTCTTCTTCTTTTCACTTTTCTGGCTTCTCTGAAGGTCTCGGTATAAATGTTTGGTCTACACAGGGGCCTCTGCAAATACCCTAAGTTGGCTCCCTCCAGATATTTTTAATTGTTCCCCCAAAGTGTTTTTCCTTCAAATAGTTATCAAAAATTATTATAACATAGCCATTAAATTTTTTTTTCTCTGTACATTATTTACCCACAGAATGTCAGTTCCATAAGGACAGGGACCATGATTGTTTTTATTTTATTTTTTTATTATTATTTTTATTTTGCTCTCTGTGTAGATCTACTACCTAATATAATGTTGGCCACAGATGTAGAAGTGATAGGAGGAAAAGAGGGAAGATCAGGAGGAGGAATAATAAAATTATGACCAATAAAAAAATAATACCTATAGTAGCTAACATCTTATGAGATCTTAACATTTCCTCAGCTCTCCTGAGCCTGGCTCTGTGCAAAGGGATTTGCATTATTTCACTTAGTCATTAAAGGAATCTGTAGGAGGTAGATGCTACTATTATCCTCAGTTGGCAGAGGGAGACCTGAGACTTAGATAGGTTAAGTAAGTTATGGGAGTACACATGAATTAATTAAGTTGGTGCCAGGATTCAAACCCTGGCCATTCCACTCCAGAGCCTATGTAAGGAGCTTATTAAATGAATGTTTGGAGGTGTGGACAAAGGAAAAAAAGAGGGAAGAAAGATTTGAAGGAGGAAAGAAAGGAGAGAGGGAGAAGAGAGGTATGCTTCCAATAGCAGTGGATAACTGGGTAAAAAAAAAAAATCATGAATTTAGGCCAAATACCTAGCAACTTCAATAACTTAGCTCTTTGAACTATGGTTTCTGAAACTGAGAGAACAAAAGACTTGCTCAAATGGTTTCAGGTGAAATAATACTCTTAACACATGCAGCTAACTACAATAACAATGACCCTCATAGATTCATTTTGAGAATCAGTATTGTGTTTGACGATTCACTGCACCTAACAGTAGAACAACTATAGGTATTACCCTATATCACATGACAGTTGGAGTCCAGACATGAAGAACAAAAGGATAACAATAGCTAATATTGAGTTATGTTTGTGTGTGTCAGTTTTGCACTAAGAACCTTATATGCCCATGACATCCTTTAACCCTAATCTGTGAGATGCAGAATGGTTCAGCAGCTTGCCTGAGGTCACAGGCCCAGCATGCCATGGACCTGAGATTCAGATTCAGACCTTCCAATTCCAAGCCCTGGCTGTGAAGAAGTCATTCTCCTGATGTCTTGGATCATCTACCTGTAAAATTTGAAGCCATGGAAATTGAGGAATTTATAAGGAATATGAGGTTTATACGTAGGCATTATATATCCGTTACCACACAGCAACCTACAATTTTTTTACTTTGTAAGTGTGGAAACTAAATCTCGTAAGGTGAGTAAGCTGCTAAAGTTTGTACAACTCGTAAATGGCAGAACCATGATTTGGTCCCAAGCCTGTGTGTCTCCAAACTCCATGTTTATTCATTTTTTTAAAGTCACAATATTTCCTGGAGCTTATTGTATATTGTAATCCTTAACAGAAAGCAGTACAGTGTTCCAAATCCCCAGTTGAATCATTTGAATGCTAATTCTGGGATAACTCTGAACAGCTGAATCATCTTGATTTTCTCCTTTGAGAATGATTATTTTCTTCAGATACATGATAACTGCAAGTATAGGAACTGCTATAAAATGAGGATGATGCTGTTAATATCATTCTGGAGAACAGGCTCTTCTTCAGGATTGGAAAATTGTATCTTAAAGGAAAAACAACTAGTTTCCCGTTGAATTTGTTTATTCAAAAAGTAAGCACACTCTATTGTAATGATATATTTATATATTAATAATAAATGAACTATCTACTAAATAAATAATAAATGAACTACCTACTAAATAAATAAGACCCTCTCAATTGGAGGTGGAGTGGACATCACCGTCCCAGAATCATCAGGATTGGGGAATGAAATATGGACTAGAGTGGACTTACTGGTATTCTACTATAGACTTATTGTGATTCAAGCAATGGAAGAAATTACAGCATTGATGTGGAGCCAGTGGCCACTGGAGGCTCTGAAGGCAGGGAGAGGGAAAAGCAGTAGTAATACGGGGGCTTTTTCGGGACTTGGGAATTGGCCTGAGTGACATTGCAACGACAGATATAGGCCATTTTATATCATCATATAACATGCAGAACTGTGTGGGAGAGAGTGTGGTCTATAATGTGAACTATGGTCCATGTTTAATGGCAAAGCCCCAGGATGTGTTTATCGATTGCAATTAATGTGCCACACTAATGAAGGATGTTTATGTGGAAGGTTGTGGGTGGTGGAGCGTATGAGAATCCCTATATTTTTTGTGTAACATTTGTGTAATCTAAGTATCTTTAAAAATAAATAAATAAATAAAACAAATCACATCAAAAAGAAAATAATAATAAATGAACTACCATTTCAAAGAAGACTTTGAAAGGTAAGAATATACAAACCCAGATTTGTTAATATGGAAGTTTGACTAAAACCTCTATAGACTTTTCTATAATTAAAGTCTTATAATTTTATGAAACAGATACGTTATGCCTAAACTAAATAATAAGTAATAATTAACTGAGCAGTTCATATGATATTACCATAAGGAGATTAAATAATTAGATCTTGACTTACTATTTTTTTGAGGATACTTAATGATGTAAAAAAGGAAGTGTCGTGTGCGGACATATGGGGGCCCCTGCATAAGGATTGCTTTAAAAGCTTCCTTCCATTATCTTGGACATCAGAATAACACCACTAACACCATTCTGAAAGAGGAAGCATAAATGTAGATTGCCTAAATTAGAAATAGGGGGCAGCAGTATTACACAAACATAACTAGCATATTAAATATTATCTTACTGGAGAGGCAATCTTTCCATTGAAAAAACAACAGCAAGTAAAGACTTACTATCAAAAGCTTAGTAGGTAACAGGGGCCATAATTCAGAAGAAGATATTTCAGGGAGATCAGACTCACTGACACTACATGGGAAATAATCCGGACTCAGAACTTTTTCTCGAAACCATAATAATTCTCAATCATTATTAGTTTCTTAGACAGGAAATGGTTACATCCTTTTTGGTTCCATTTATATAACTATGTATAGACATACATGTAGTATTCATTATGTCATTTTATTTATTCATCCCAATAAATCTTTATGTTAATGTCATAAATTCAAAATTAAAAAAACCACATAATCATATTGTTATAATTAGATCCCAATAGAGTTGGATGGTATTGAAATATTGTAGCCTACACTGGATATAAATAAGCATATTTTTGGTTCAATCAGTATAAAAGAAAACTTTATCTGATAGAGATAATTTGTTAAATATTAACTAATAGATAAGTAGTTATGAGTATCAGTTACCAGTTTATGCAGTTGGATTTGCACTGTGGAATAGTATAAATCACAGCTAATAATAAATATTAAATAAATGAATGCATCATTTAAAAAGTCATAGATTTCTTCCAAATTGTATTTAGAACTAGAACTATCTTAAAATTCACTCATATTCTGACTCATAATACTAATTTTTCACTTTATTTTACACTTAATCTATCTGATTATTCAGGCTTTGATGAAAAATGTGAATTTCTCTTATGTGGGTGCAATAATATGAAAGTTCTGATAAAACTCTCATCTTAAATCTGAAAGACTTAACATAGAATAAACCCACTTTCAGTACTAGACTATTCAGGCAACTTTTCAAATTCTTTTGAATTGGAAGCAGCATAATTTGCATATAATAGATTTGAAGTCAAACCATATTTCCGATTATTAGCATAAAAGTAGGAAGTGAAAACTAACTGAAAATATATGTTTTATTTATTGCACAACCTTAAACTATCACATAAAGTTATATCCTCATTTGATATAAAAGTTTTACCTGAAAATAAATACTCTGATTCCTATCACTTACCAGTTATATAAATTTGGTTAATGTATTTTATGTCACAGTGCATGTTTCCTCATCTATCAAATGGGACAATAATATTATTTCCCAAGTAGGACTGACACATATTAAACTCAATTAATGATTGTTAAAGTATTATTTTATGTTTTCTTCCTTTGAGTCCCCATAACACTTACTTTGTATCAACTTTATGGCATGAGGGGAGAGAATCTTTTATTTATCTCTGTATCCTGAGCATCTTGAGGTTGTCAGTGAGTATTTGAAACACACTGATACAGTGCAGTGGTTCTTATACTTGAGCATGCATCAGAGCCACCTGGAAGCCTTGTTGGAACACAGATTTCTGGGTTGCACTCCCAGAGTTTCTGATCAGCAGGCATGTGGTGAAGACCACAAGTTTGTATTTCTAACAATTTCCTAAGTGACGCTGATGCTGCTGGTTTCGGGGCTGCCTTTTGAGAACAACTGGTATGTGGGAAGATATTAACCTTGCAGTCAAATATACTAGTATTAAAATCTTCAATAGAGTACATGGTATTAGTTTTAAACTTTGCAAGATACTTAACTTCTTTCAGAGTGTCACTCCTCTCCTACAGGTAAAAGACAGTGGCTGTTCAGTATTAAATCTACCCTTCTCAGATTCCCTTCTCAGAATTTGCTGAGCTTTCCTGGTCCTCAGACCGGGTAGCTTGAGGTACCCCAGGCACCTCCTGTCAGCAGCACCTTCCAAAGGCCTTGTTGCTCCTTCTATCCTCCTCCTGACTGTTGATATAAAGGAGAAGGTTGTCTTAAAATCCCTAATCAGCCCAAATTTCTGCTCTGCACTGACCATCCTCCAGTACCAGGCTCTTAATCAAGCTTGTGTTTTCGACCTGGATTTAACTCTCAACATAGTCCTGGTCAGAATCTGTTACCCACTTAAAGGCTGTATTGCTGGAACTGCTCCAGGTTCTGTGCTTTGGTGAATAAAACACCTTTTTAAAAAGTTTAAGGTCCAAGGAATTCAAGAGAAATGTCAAAGCTTAGATAAATAGAAGTGGGTGTTATCTATACAATGATATTTGGCATAAAGAGACTCTTTGAAATCCCAGGAAGAGAGTGAAGAGAAATGGCACAATACAGTTGAGGACAGACACTTGGAAGGAAACTACATTTCTTTAAAAGGAAGGAGGAAGAAGATTGCTGTACCTCATTACAATATAAGTGGTTAGTCACTCTCACTCAGAAATCATTTCTAAGGATTTGGAAAAATTAACCTTCATTTCTGCAGCTATTTTGAGACACTATGATTTACTTAAGGCTCTTTGTAGTAAAGAAATCACAATCCTGTTTCTCTTACATCATGTTTTGATGGGCTCAGCCAGAACTGTAATGTCAGTGAACTCCGTAGCTTTAAGCTCACCATTTCACTGTGAACTTTATGACAGTACAACAAAAATAAGTTTGCATATTGTGGGTATTTTTATCTTTTGGTTTTGCAAAATTTCTTAACACAGCTATGAAAAGATGAAAGGCTGATTAGTGTGGAATTATACATACTGGGGTCAAAGCATGTTTACGTATAAACAGTAATACATAAAATAAATTTCACTGTTTCTGGTTTTTGCCATTTTTTTCCCACTGCCATTTTCTTATAAAAGAGACCGACAGAATTATAGGTGTTCACTCAAAAAGGATTGGAGATGATAATATCCAGTGAAGTGAGGCAGACATATCAACAAAGGGAAAGGCACACATGTTCAAAGAACTGGCAGGAAATATATTAATGAGTTATTTGTTTCTAAGGTCCCCATGCCTTAAGGCGTGTTCAGGATCCAGACCTAAAAGCAATGTGCTTTTGAGAAACTAAAAGTGACAGGGCAAAATGTGGATGGTTTATCGTTGCTGAAAACAGGCGCATGTCATCTCTTTCATTTCACTGACACACATTCCACACTATTCATCAACCTTATTCCTTTCTCCTCTGGTCTAACCTTTCGGTGACAGTAAACATGACTTGACAGAGGGTCTAACACAGAAATTACATGATCTTTAACCTTTTTCTGATTTGTGACAGGTTTGAGGTACATCTGGACTAATCCATCAAGGAGAACTCATATCTTTGGAATTATAATATGACAGTGATCTTTAGGAGCAAATAGCCACATGGTTGCCTAAAGACCTTTTCAGTTTAAGTCTAAATGAATAACAAAAACAATATTACTGTTCAACAAAAAGAAACTCATTTGCTTAGAGTAAAAGAAATATTTCCCATCAACTGAAAGGTAATAGGCCAACACATATCTGAAAATTTCTTATGAATCAACAACATATTCTGGAAAGAACAATTCATAAATTGATTCTTATGACTTTGGTATTAAATATGGATATGTATGTAACTGAGAAAACAAAGGCACTATCGGCATCTGTAGAATTCAGGCATTTGCTAAGTTAGGACTATTGATGTAAATATATCTGTAGGTGAAAATATCCTTATAAATGAAGAGCATTCTTAACTACATAGTCGTGCAAAAATATTTGTCCGATAAATTGCATGGATAAACACTGATGTAACTACTACCCAGTTGTGAAATGAAAGGAAAGAAGTATATTCAATTGTAAATGTCTAGAGTTCTCCTATTTGAGGCAGAAAACAATTGTTTTCTAATCTGTCTTTTTTCTTCCTTATCAGAAAAATTCATAAGAATAATCATATTCTGAATTAGGAAAAAATCACGAGAAGACAGCTTAGTAATCTCTTGGCAAAAGGAAGAATAAGGTATTTAACTCTGTCAACACTACAATTGTTTCAATGCTTTTACTTCCACTAGCATAAAACTTTACACATTGAATTACCAAACCACAATTACCAATTCCCAACACAATTAAGCAAGTTGGCCCTTCCCCTTATCCCCTTTCCATTTTGCCTGACTTTTCAAGATAACTAAGAAAAATGCAGATAATCTCTGCTATCTTAACATTGCTAGGTAATTGATACCTCCCCATTTCCTTTCATATTGTAAAGTTCCTACATAAATTTTTACAATAATAATTATGGTACCACCCTGGGTGGCAGATGGGAATTATGCTTGAATGACTTAGCAGGTTTTCACTAAGTAAATGCTGAGCAAGAATATTCCTAGAGCATGGACTCTCTTTTGGAAATGCTCTGCTCAGTCTAATACATGTTTTAGCTACAATTGTTTCCTACAGATGAAATGTATAGATTTAAAAAAAATTATTATTGGCTTTAGTAGTGTCTTAGTTTGCCAGGAATGCTATGACAAATACCACACAATGGGTTAGCTTAACCAAGAATTTATTGGTTCACAATTTAGAAGCTAGAAGCCCAAAAGCAAGGACACGCTTTTCCCCCAGAGTAGGTAGCATTGTGTTGATGGCAGTCCTCCATCACATGGCAATCTCTCTCTCCATTCTGGCCTCTCCTAACTTTTGGCTCCTACTTCTTCTGCTCCTACTTCTTCTGGCTTCTAATTCTGGCTGACTAGGTTTGAATTTCCTCTCTCTATAATGCTTCCAGGCAAATGGATTAAGGCCTACCCTGATTCAATTTGGCCTCCATCAGAATAGGATTTTTGAAGATCCTATTCACAAATGAGCCCACACTAACTGATAATAGCCTCCTCAGAAGCCCTATTTACAAATAGGTTCACAACCACAGGATCATGGATTAAGACTTGAACATTTCTTTTGTGGGGAACATGATTCAGTCCTCAAAAAGTAGAATTAATAGGGATACTTGACTATACTGACCCAATTATTATTCCAAAGACTGAAATAAAGATTACAGTTTGATAAGTTCCTGCAATGCTCCTGGAATGCCATACATCCAAGTATAAGTTTAATTCACTATGTTCCTCAGTTTTTCCCTTAAATGATTTTAAAAGGTTTATTTCATAAATATATTTTTTGGACTTTGGATTGTACCTGTCAGTTTCAAATGAAGGCTTTATTTAGTCTCCAGCATTCATTTAACATCAGACACTTGTAAACTAATATTTAAGTACATGCTGAGCTTCCAAAACTAATGTAAAGTTCATCAAAGCCTTTTTGTTCCATTCCTATTTAGAATTGATGCAATATCTTAACATTTTGTAAATATGCATTCACAAAATAATGTACTACTTTTTAAAAGTAAAAATGGCTTCCTTTTTAATTACACTCCTCTAGGTGTTGACCTCAAAGATACAAGAAATATTTCTATTTAGCTAAAAATTCAGGTAAAAATCCATATAAAGTCCATAGGGTAGTGGAAGATTTTCATTTTAAAAAATATTCTCATGAAAGATATTTAAAGACATGCACAGGAAAGGCCTGGTGGAAAGCAATCAGGATGGTTTTGCAAGCACCTTTCCAGGTACAGCATTAAGAGGAAGGCAAGTGCTGCATTTTACCTAGAGTTAATCCTAAAAAGATTGCAGAAAGTGTAGCTGTATTCAGATTTTCATGATTGGGTGTGGTATGTGGAATAAGGCCAAGGACTGGGATTTTTCTACCGATTGGCCCCTTGATGACACTATCGGTCTCATATTGCAGAAATCCCTGCAGTTTCCAGATGTTCCAACCAACCTGGGGACTTGACAGCACCATAATAAACTCCACATGCATCTAGGTCTTTTCTGTTGGGTTCCCCTTTCTAAACTTAGTTCAGAGCTGCACACAATGGTGGGACTGATGAGTGTATTGGGGTCAGGAATTAGTATCCTCATAATCATCTTCATAATTGCTATTAGACACTCTCAGCCACCCCCAATAAACACGTCCCATATGAAAAGCCAGTGTGCTTGCAAGCAAACATAATTTCAAGATAGCGCTTCAGTCCTAAGTCACCCCTTCATAGAAATTCTGAAGATTTCAACAATGGCACTGAATAGATACTCAAGAAATATTTGCTGATTGAAAAAAAAGTTGAAGATGAGCCAGTAGATACTAGACCAAACGTCATGTCTCTAATTTAAAATGCTCTTCCTTTAAATATTGGAATTTCTCTTGGGGTAAATTGGGGTTAGGGTTAGGTAAGTGGAGTGTTTATAAATGTTTTGACAAATAGCTGGAAAGCCTATGTGCGAGTGAGCAACTCAGCCATTTGAGCTGAATTAATTTCTGTGAGAAGCTCATATTCTAGTGGTAAATTACATATGGGACAACATAGCTTCCTAGACAGTACTTAAATCTGTTTCCAGGAATATACCATCACCAAACAACAATTAAATCAAAGCTTTCCAAAGGAATTTTCAAAAGATGTGGATAAGGTTTAAATAGTTACTTAATAGTCAATAAGTAAGTGATTCTCCTTCCTTAAGTAAGAGAAGGAGATTTACTGAGTTTAGGATTATAACAATGCATAGTGATAGACAAAAAGTTAAAAGCAATAATACTTCACATGATGTAAGTCAACTAAATGAGAATTTCTTGGTGTATTATGTCAATAGAAGTCTGCACAACAAAGGAAACCACCAATTTAGTGGGGACGCTCCAACTAAATTTGCCGAAGATTCCACAAGTGTTGTTGCTGTTGCTATAGCTCTTCAGTGAGCTTATGCCTCACATGACGTAATATCAAAATACATCTAGTGTCTGTCCAGAATATTTATGGTCAAAAAGGAAAGGTATATGTGATTATTAGGAAACCCTAAATTTGTGGTTTTTGACCTCTGACCTAATTCAACTTACAAAGGCTTTTTGATGTTTTTACTCCCTAGGGAAGATTCAAGACCTAAAGATTTGATTGAATTACATAAATGAAGGGCAATCTCAAAAATATTTGATATACAGTGTCTTAAATACCAGCTAGTCGTATATCTTCCCAGAGTTGCCTTTTGGAATTGATCTAGGAAAATTCTACATAGTTACAATATCTAGTTTGAAGATTTAACTTGTTGGAATATAGTGTGCTTTAATATGAACTTTTGTTGGTAGAATTGCGACTTCTCTTTGGATGCTTTGTCTCTTCTGGATTAATGCTTTTTTTTTTTTTTTTTTTTTAAACAAATTAATGTTATTAATACATATTAAGGATTAAAGCTTTTAATAAATAGCTGGCGTTTTAGTTTCTAGGCTTCTCCAGCAAATACAATGAGATGCTTGACTTAAGCAATGGGAATTTATTAACTTTCAATTTTGAGGTCAGGAAAACGTCCAACTCAAGGTATCATGCTTTCTTCCCAAGGCTGGCTGCTGGAGATCTTTGGGTCCTCTGCTACATGGCAAGGCACATGGTGGGAGCTACTTGTCTCTCATTTCTCTTCTGGTTTCCTTGATTTCAGCTTCTTGCTTTTGTGGCTTTCTCTCTCTCTATATATATTCATTCCATTTATAAAGAACTCCTGTAATAAGCTTAAGACCAATTCTGAATGAGGTAGGTCACACCTTAACTGAAGTAGCCTCATCAAAGTACAATGGGTTTACAGCCACAGGAATGGATTAACTTTAAGAACATGTTTTTATGGGTGACATACAGTTTCAAACCACCACACTCACCACAGATGGAAACAATGATAGGACTTTGTCATTTGGGCTTCATTAAAGATGATATATACTGTATAAGAAGGAAGTCCCAGAGAAAGCATATATCCTTTTTTGGGGGGGGGAGTTGGTGAGGCTTACAGTGTACAAAGATATAAGTGGTAACAGGAAAAAGTGATATGGGGACAGAGGTATATAGGAAAAGTATACATTCATGCTATTGTAGTTAAGTTGGTATCAAACCAAATATAATCATTACATATTTAGGATGTTAAAGTTTTTCATCAAAGTCTTTTATTTCATTATTTTTTTACAAATCAATATTATTGATTCATATTAATAAAGAATAAATCCATCCAAAGTGTATAATCAGTGGTATTTGGTATTATCATGTAGTTGTGCATTCATCACTTCAATCATTTTTATAGTATTTTCATTATTCCAATAACAATAATAATAAAAAATCAAATAAACAAACAAAAAACTCACCAACTCTCAATCTCTCTCTGTTTCCCCTGAGTACATACCTGCTATTCTGTTTCCTTTAAGTTTTTTTTTGAAAACATATTTTAATAGTGTCATAGAAATCCATTAAAAACACTACAAATAATGTTAGTCACTATTAATAAGTAACCTAAAGCTATGCAAATGAAAAGACCACAGTTTGAGCCACTTGTCCAACTCCTAAGATATGCTTTCTTTTTTTATAAAAATATTTTTTTTATTTTTAAAAGATACTTAGATTACATAAATGTTACACAAAAAATATAGAGATTCCCATATGCCCCACTCTCCATGTCTCCCACACCCTCCCACATAAGCATCCTTCATTAGTGTGGCACATTCATTGTAATTGATAAATGCATCCTAGGGCTTTGCCATTAAGCATGGACCATAGTTCACATTGTAATCTACACTCACTCTGACACAGTTCTGCATGTTATGTGATGATATAAAATGGCCTATATCTGTCATTGCAGTGTCATTCAGGATCATTCCCAAGTCCTGAAAAAGCCCCCGTATTACAACTGATTTTCCCTCTCCCTGCCCCCAGAGCCTCCAGTGGTCACTGCCTCCACTTCAATGTTGTAATTTCTTCCAATGCTAGAATCACAATATGTTTACAGTAGAATACCAGTAAGTCTACTCTAGTCCATAGTTCATTCCCCAATCCTGAGGATTCTGGGATGGTGATGTCCACTCCACCTCTAATTCAGAGGAAGCTTTGATCCCATATGCCTGATATATAGGACTCTCTTACTTGCAGTTGTCGGCTATGTTGTTTCCTTAGTATGCTGGTTGTCAATGCTCACCTCCTTGTTAGTTGTCCTGGGTGAGTCCAATGAACTGGAAAGCCACTGTACATACAGGATGCCATATATTACAGTGATGAAAGGCAAATGTCAAAAAATTTAAAAAAATATTTTTCATTAGTTTTTAATATCCCAATCTTTTAATTTAATTTAATTTTTATTTTTTTTAATTCTTATGTATTTTATTTCTTATATTTAAACCTATCATTATTATTTCATTTTCCTATTAATTGTATTTAGCTATTTTAATGGCTTCATTTTTGAAGAAGTTTTGGATCACAGCAAGGTTACAACTGGGGCAGGGGAGGATCATTGATGTGGAGTGTCAGTGATGAGGGATACATGGGAGGAAGTTCACCTGAGCATACATATGAGGTATATAAATATGTTCAAATGTTCATGGGGCATTGTCACAGTGGGTGGAGACTCACACAATAACCGAGAGAATATTGAATTCCCATCCTGGAGTGCTCTGCCACATTTTCTAGTGGAGCATCAACAGTCCCCCAAGTGCAGGGGCAATGACTGGTGAAGGAGGATGATCCATTGATGGGCCCTTGATATTGATGACTATGCTTATGAGCCTTTGCTCTTGAAATTGAAATCTAGCCTAGTGTTGTGGGGTGCCTAAGAGTTGCCTCCTGAGAGCCTCCTTTTTGCTCAAATGTGGCCTCTCTCTAAGCCAAACTCAGCATATAAATGCCTTACCTTTCCCCAGCATGGGGCATGACTCCCAGGGATGAGCCTCCCTGTCACCAAAAGATTACTACCAAGCACCAGCTAGCAATGCAATTGGAAAAAGACCTCAAATAAAAGGGGGAAAAGGTAAAGACAAATGAGTTTATATGGCTAAAAGACTTCAAAGTGAGTTAGGAGGTCATCCCAGAGATTACGCTTATTCACATCTCAGCAGGATCTCATAGACAGACAAAGTGGATACTACCCCAAATAGCAGGGCTCCTGAGGGCTCTGCAGACACCCAGGTCCTATAGTCAGGACAGATATCTCCAGAGTTTGATGCCTTTCTGGTGGGCCCTTCTTTGGAGTTTGTGTTCCTGAGAGTGACAGAGTTGGACTCAATTATGGCTTCCCTACACATGACTCATCTGTCTCTTCTATTTAAACCTATACTTGGTGCTGGAGTTTGTAGGTGTAAGTCCAAGAGACTGGAGTCTTTGGGCTCTCCATGTGTCCACTGGGCCTGTAACCTCAGTGAAGCTGCAACTCCTTTAAGTTTTAATTGAAAATAGAAAAGGTTTTTTTTTTTTTATAAATTTTTGGTATATAATATACCTGGTATATTGTGGTTTTCCCATGACAAGGCAATTAAATATTGACTGCTTGGATCTAGATGGGCAGTCGAAGGAAGTATTACAGGGCTAAAGCAAGAAATAAAAGCATCTTTTTTTGTTGTTAGATCTTCCAGTACTTTCCTTGTTTGGAGATTCAAAGGATATTGAGTAAGGCTATTATTTAGAAGGTGTGGTAATTTGAAGCTGTATGTAGCTCAGAAAAACATGTTCTTAAGTCTAATCCATTCCTGTGGGTGTAAACCCATTGTAAGTTGGACCCTTTGATGAGGCTACATCAGTTAAGGTGCGATCCTATTAATCCTATTACTGTATCTTTTATAAATGTGATGAATACAGAGAGAAAGCCAAGGAAGCAAGAAGGTGAAAGCAACAAAACCCAGAAGAGAAGGGAGAGACCAACAGATGCTGCCATGTGCCTTGCCATGTGGCAGAAAAACCATCACCAGCACCGGTCTTTGGGAAGAAAGCATGGCCTTGATGGTGCCTTGATTTGGACATTTTCTTACCCTCGAACTAAAGGGGAAATCTGTTGCAGTGAGGCAAGGTAGAGAGAGACCGTCAGATACCACCATGTGCCTTATCATGTGGCAAAGAAGCCAAGGATCTCTGACAGCCAGTCTTCAGGAAGAAAGCATCACCTTGATGATGCCTTGATTTGGATATTTCTCAGCCTCAAACTGTAAGTTAATAAATTTCCATTGTATCCATTTCATGTTATCTGCTTTAAACAGCCTAGGGAACTAAAATAGGGGGGATTAGGCCTTAATATTTTCAAGTATCATTGGTTTCTTCGGCTTGGAGGGAATAAAGGACCTAACATAAATCCTCAAATTGGGGCTGGGTTTAAGTACCCAGGACTGGGAAAACAAACATCCACTTGAACTCCTATTATGTGATACATATAAAAGATTTTAAGTATTTCAGAAAACAGTCCATCTGAAGAGCATTTGATTTGACAACTCCATTTACAAAGGAATCTCTCAATAATAAATATGTTTGGATGTTATCACAAAGTAGGAATGCAATTTCACTCTTGAGAGGGCTGAATGTTATTGCTGAAGGATGGGTGAGGGAGAGAGTCTGAAGGATATTTTAAAAATCTACCATGTCAGTAGTCTGAAGATTCTGAAGAGAGATATATAATTGGTGATAGTATTTCTAGTTGGCAGAGGAGCACCCATGCCATTTAAAAAGTTTTGTTTCTGTCAGTTTATTTTTAAAGATGATTCATCTTGTTGATTTGAGAGAATCATTGGAAATTGGTTGTTACAGTCTACCTTGAGGTCTCTCAAGTGGCTTCTAATTCTTTACTCTTTTTTTAAATTAATATAAGTTAATTAATTTTTTCATTGGTCTATTGTGTTTACAAGACCATCAGAGGTCTTGTAAATAGGGGGATTTTTATTTTCTTAAGGGTATGGCTGTTTTTTGTTCATCTGCTTCATTTTTAAATCTGCCAGTTTAGCTTGAGGTTTTTTTTTTTTTTTTTTTTTTTTCCTATCTAAATTCTCTCATGCACTCATTCAAAGGCTGAAGCTTTTTTAATGGAGTGACCTGTCAATCTTTCATTTATATGCTAGTTCTGCAATTTCTGGTTTTAGACCATCACCATAAAATGTTGCATAGGGCAGTTGAAATTTCAGGATCCAGGCCTAATTCTGAATATTATCTAAAGACCCTAATTAATATATCTCTGAAGTCTCCTATGGATTCACTATTTTGCTTTTTACAAGATTGAATCAAAGTCCAATTTATATTGGCAAGAAAAACCTGAGATATAGCGTCTGTAAAAGATTGTCCTAACTTATGTGCCCTCAGATATCCTATTTCAGTAAAGTTTATTTCATTAACCTTTAAATCCTTTTTTGGGTCCTGTTAATTAGCCTTTTCCAATCAATTTTTTGCATCTCCTGACCCCATCAAAATATGCACTAATTGATAGCAGTCAGTGAGGCTTTAATTGTATGTTCCCAGGACAAGTAAGAATTTTTTGGTAAACCTTTTATTTCTTTCATTTGTGTCCTAGGATTTTAGAAGTCCTTAACAATATCACAGAAATGCACACAAATGACTGGGCTTTGAAGTACACCAGGAAGTATTAGGATCACCCTTCAGAAGCAACTTAAATTAAAAAAAATTTTTTTTTTAATTTTAAAAAGAAGCTTTAGATTACATAAATGTTACATAAAAAATATAGGGGATTCTCATATGCCACACTCCAGTTCCTTCCCATACTTTCCCACATTAACAGCATCCTTCATTAGTGTGGTGCATTTGTTACAATTGATGAACACATATTGAAGCATTGCTACTAATTGTGGACTATAGTTTAAATTATAGTTTAAACTCTGACTCACCTAGGACAAATAACAAGGAGATGATGATGGTCAACACCCATACCAAGGAATAGAGAGTGTCTGCAACTGTAAGCAAGATAGTTCCATCCATCTGCCCCATTGGATCTAAGGCCCCTCTCAACTGGAAACAGAGTGGGCATCACCATCTCAAAATACTCAAGATTGGGGAATGAAAATGGACTAAAGTAGACATTATTATTTTAATATAGACGTAATATTATTATAGCAATGGAAGAACTTTTATTATTGATATAAAGGCAGTGGGTCACCAGAGGGTCTGAGGAGAGGGAGAAGGAAGAATAGGGTAACATGGGAGCATTTTCGGGACATTGGAATTGTCCTGCACGACTTTGCAATGACAGATACAGGCCATTATACATTTTGTCATAATGTATAAAATTGTGCAATTTAAATTTTAATGAATGTTTCAACAAAAGAAAAAGAAGGGAAGAGTATGAAGTTCATGGGGCTTGAATTAGGTTTGTGGTTGGATGAGGACATAAGGGGAAAGTGATATACAAACAAGGAAGGTGAAACGGAATTTGGCTCTTTCGTTGGCTCTTACTAGGGAAGCAATATTACAGTTCAGTTTGCATTGAAAACTTCCTCATAAAATGGAGAGCATTGAATAATCTAGACTTTTCCTTTTTTGTTCTGAGTTGACTCTAAACTGAACAGCTCTCTTCCTATTTAAAAGTTCCCAAAGTGTTCATTGTTATTCCAAATTGTCTTTCACCAAAGTTAACTTATCCTATTTAGAGAAAGCAGTGCATGAATTACATTAAAGAACTTACAGTAGTTCTACTGGATACAAAGGCAAGATTGAGAAAAGTTCTTACAAGATTTTAGAATTTGACCCAAAGGCTAAGTTTGTTTAAAGCATATTAATCTAATGAGAACTTCTGAACTTAGTCCATAGAGTGGTCTCCAGGATGGACTGATTGACCACATGTCTATCCTCTTGCTACTGACTTCATTTTATAGACAAACAACACTCAGGAAACTATATATAGAATGCTTAATGAGGTTGATTGTAAATATGTGGAAATGGATAGTGTTGATGGTAACACATTATACTGAGTATAAGTAACAGTGCTGATTTAAATGTGATTGTGGTTGAAAGGTGTATTCTAGGGATGTTAAAGTTAATTGAAAGACAACTAGAGAATAATCTAGGAACTATCTAACATAGTGATGTCAGTGGTGGATGAGGATTGTGGTTGATAACACAAATACAAGAATGTTCCTCTATTAATGGTATTAAGAATATGGTGATCATGGGGGAAAAACAACTAATATAACTTATAGACTATAGTTAACAGTAATATTATAATATTTTTGTAGCAAAAGCAAAAAAGTTATTATATCAATGCTAAATGTAAAAAAAATATGGGATTTAATTTTATGAGATGAGAATATGATCAAGGATTTTTTTCTTTCATTTTCTTCATTAACAAGGAGACCTTGGTTATGTCATTTAATCAATCTGTGTTCATTTATTCATCTTTCTGAACACTGGAGAAACAATTTAGTTTTTTAAAGGATTAAAGATAAATGTGCCTGGACAGTACCTTTTTTTAAAGTAATGCTTCCATAATTTGTTAAACTGCCTTTGTCTGTTATTTATTTATTTTTTAAATTTATTTGTTCATTTATTTCTTCTCACCCCTCCATTGTTTTTGCACTCACTGTCTGGCTGTCTATGCTCTTGTGTGTCTGCTTTTCTTCTCTTTGGACGACACCGGGAACCGATCCTGGGACTTTCCGGAGCAGAGAGAGGCTGCTCAATATCTTGTGCCACCCCAGCTCTGTGATCTGCTGTATCACTTATTGTCTCTCCTCTGTGTTTCTTTTTGTTGCGTCATCTTGCTGCATCAGCACTCCACACAGGCTAGCATTCTGTGTGGGCCAGCACTCCATGTGGGCCAGCACTCCATGTGGGCCAGCACTCCACATGCGCCAGGTCTCTGCTGGGGCCAGCGCGCCATGTGGGCCAGCTTGCTTTTTCACCAGGAGGCCCCAGGAATCAAACCCTGGACCTCCCATATGGTAGACAGGAGCCCAATCACTTGAGCAACATCTGCTTCCCTGTCTTTTATTTTTCTGAAGTTGAAATAAAGGTTGCTAAATTAGAAAAAGAAAGATGCTGTTCAAGCAGACAAAGAGTAGAAACAAAGTCAAATTTCAAGGGAGCAGATGTGGCTCAAGCAGTTGGGTTCCCACCTACCACATGGGAGGTCCCAGGTTTGGTTCCTTGTGCCTCCTAAAGTATACAAGCAAGACAGCGAGCTGACACAATGGGCTGGCACAGCGAGCTGATGCAACAAGATGAAGCCAGGAGATGACACAACAGGGAAATACAATGAGAGACACAAGAAGCAGGGAGCGGAGGTCGCTCAAGCCATTGAGCACCTCCCTCCCACATGGGAGGTCCTGGGTTCAGTTCCCAGTGCCTCCTAAAATAGAAGACAAGCAGACACAGAGAACACACAACGAGCAGACAGTAAGCACAAACAATGAGTGTGTGGGGGAGAGAAATAAATAAATAAAATAAATCTTTTTTAAAAAGTCACATTTCACAAGGAAAAAATATATAATCTGTTTAGAATTTGAAAACATAGAAATTAAATGTGAATCTAAAGAATAAAGCTCAATGAAATATTTAGAGATAACATTAAGTACAAACTTATCATTTTGTGTCTCATGCAATTTGACCTTGGAGAGGTGAATTCCTAGGAAGCCTCAGATGTATACACTATCACTAGGCTGGATTTCCTGGTTTGCAAGAATCGGGGTCTTGGCTCAGTTTTGTTGAAGTATACTAGGAAAAGACTTCAAAGAACACATCATAGTCAAACAAAAGCAGATTTGGTTATCTTGTTGCAACAAGGGAAAATGCACCTCTGAGGAGCCATGGCAGCCCTTCAGAAGAAAATAGGGGAAGACTCATGAGAAGTTTGGGCTTGTGCTGTATGTCTCTGAAAGGAAATTGTGGAAGAAGGAACCAGTACTAAATTGGTGGCTTTCAAGAAGTGAAAGTAATACAATGATTAAGTATTTAAAAGTTTATACCCAGAGGGTTGGGAGGATTATAAAGGAAGCTAGAATTCTCATGGGTAAAGAACTAGCCATCACTGATACTGAAAAGAGGGAGTGTTTAGACAATTCTATTGTTGCAGAATTGTTCATATTTTGTTGGGACTATCTTGTCTGGTTTTCAGCAAGGGAGGTCTTTACCTTCTCTGTCTGTCAGAAAGGTAGATTTTCAAATTTTCATACTTTAATGCCATCCTTGGAAGAATACTACAGCATTATATCATAGGTGAAGTCAAGGCTTTAACTATCCTGATTTTTCATTAACGTAAAGGCTTTATCTAGTGTCTGGTATGAATGCATGTGACACCAAATGTTTTATAAATTTTTAATTTGCTTACTTTTCCTTAATATGTACAAGCCCTAGTTTAGCCTCTAGGCATATAATAGTATTTAAAACAAACAAAACAGAACAAAATCCTCACTGTTATAATGGAGCTTCTATTCTAGTGTTCTGGTGGAAAAGATAGAATACAAGCAACTAAATATATAATTATGGTAGTAATATTTGCTACCAGGCAAGTAAAGAAAGATAAGGAATAGAGGGTATTTTGGTTTCCTGGGCTACTCAAGCAAATACCAATATAATGGTTCAATTTAAACAGTGGGGATTTATTTACTAATGGTTTTGAGGCTAAAAGAAAATCCAAATCAAGGCAATGCTTTCTCACCAAAAGCTGTGGCATTCTGGGATTGCCTGCCATTGCTCCTGAGGTCCTTAGCATGCCACATGCCAAGGCATATGACGACAGGTCCTGGTCTTCCCCTTCTCTTTGGGGTTCACCTGCTTGCCTTCAGTTGCTTTCTCTTCATCTCAGTCTGAATTTCTTTCCCTTATAAAGGACCCCAGTAATAGGATTAAGACCCATCTTGATTGAGGTGGGACATGCCTTAACAGAAGTAACCTTATCAAAAGTCCTACTTACAATGTGTTCACACCTGTAGGAATACATTAAATTTAAAACAAATACATACAGCTTCAAATCACCACAGAAGGTTACAGAATGGGGGCTTTCTAGTGGTGTGTTATATTAAAGAATTAGCAGGAATGTACTCTGTGAAGTGGTGACTTAGTGCAAAGATCTGTGTGAAGAAGAGGAGCGAACCTTTTGGAGATAAAAGGGAGTAAATGGTGTTACAGGCAGAGTGAACAGGATAAAAGCCTTTGTGGCTAATGCAGAAAAAGATGGAGTTACGAGATGAGGTCAGGGAGATAAGCAGGAACTAGGTCACATGGGGTCTTGTAGAACAAGATGGAGTTTGGATTTTAATCTTATTCATGAGAGGCCTGGCAGGTCATGGGAGATTTTGAGGAGGAGATGGACATAATCTGATTTACATATTTTGTAGATAATTCTGGTTTCTGTGTGGAAAATTAGCAATAGGGGCTAAGAGTAAAAGGAAGGAATAGGAGTTTACTGCAAAAATCAATGTGAGGTAAATGCACAATTTCTGTAATAAAAATTATAAAAAATCAACAAGAGAGATGGCAGTAGCTTTATCAGGATGATGATAGAGGACTTCAGACATGCTTGTAGTGGCACATAACTTGAAATTAGAACAATAATGACTTGCAAACTCATAGAGTCAGAATCGAGAATATAGGTTACTGGGGTTGGGAATGTGAGTAGGGAATCGAGAGTTATGCTTTAAATGTACAGAGTTTCTATTTGGGATAATGGAAATTTTGATAAGGGATGGTGATGATAGTAGCACAACATTGTGATTGTAATTAATGGCACTGAATTATATATTTGAATGTAGTTAAAAATTTTAGGTTGTATATATGTTACTGGGATAAAATTTCTTTAAAAATCCATGGAATTGCACATAACAAAGTGTTAACCCTAAGTAAAACCAGGAACTATAGTTAATACTACAATTATAAAAATGTGCTCTCATTAATTGTAACAAATGTTCCTCAAAATGCAAAGTGTTAAAAAATAGTGTGGTTCATGAACCCTCAATTTCTCTAATAAAAAAATGACTTATAGATGGATTGGATATAGCGATAATAGAGAAGAATGAAGGATGATCCTTGAGTTTGAGGCCAAATAAACTGAATGAATAGAGTGCTATTTCAGAACAGAGGATACTGGCAGGGGATGGGAGTGTAGTGGGTTTGGGAGAAAATAAAAAATTCTGCTATGAAAGTGCTGTGTTTGAAATGCATCTTGGATGTATACATGTAGCTGTCAAAAAGGCTCAGGGGTGAGGGAGGAACTGGAGATTTGCTGGGAGTCATCAGTGTAAAGCTGGGAATTAAAGCCTTGGGAACAGAGAAGATCACTTAGGGGGAAGTATAAACAGACACAAAATGAGGACTGATTGCTAGGACTTCCAAATTTTAGATATAGGAACAAGAAAATATTGCAGCAAAGGGAACAAAACAGAGCAGATAGTAAGCTTGAAAATAATCCAGGGAAAGTGGTTTCCTGAAAGCCAGCTGAAGATAGTGGTTCTGACTGAAGGAGTAATCAACTGAAACTCCAGTGTGCTTCTCTGTGCTGTTGTAAGCTCCTTATAGACACTTTGAAAATATTTCTCTCTGTGCAAGCAAAAGAATATACATTATATTACTGATTTATTATATTTATTCTTTGTATTATAGTCCTAATTATTTCCCTTTAATGTGATGATACAGAAATTGAACTATTTTGTATTTTCACTATATTAGAGATTTAGGTGAATAAATAAGGTTGGGTGGTGTGTTAGTCTGCCAAAGGGGTGCTGGTGCAAAATACCAGAAATCGGTTGGCTTTTATAAAGGGTATTTATTTGGTGTAAAAGCTTACACTTACAAGCTCATAAAGAGTCCAACTCAAGGTTGCAGTTGTTGCCACATGTTGAAGCAAGATGGTTGCTGATCTCTGCCTGGTCTCTTTTTCCTGGGCTTTCTCTTCCTCTTGAGGTATCATGAGTCCAGTTTCTTCTCCATCTCAAGTGTAGGTTGGCATAGGGCTTGTCTCTGGGCTTCCTCTCTCTCTTGGTATAGGGCTCATGTCTTTCCATGCTTTCTATATCAACTGCAAACTATCAGAGGAATGGCTCATCTCTCTCCAGGGCCCCAAGATAAAAAATGACAGAGCTCTCTCTCTTCCTGTGTATTTTCTTGAGTGAGTGTCCATTTATATCAGCTCACCATGGGAACAGGGACTCAACCTGTGTCACGCCCTACTGACATGGCCAAATCAAAGCCCTAATCTTAACAGGTAATTGAATCAAGGACATCTCAGCTGAATCTAATACAATTAAAGGGTATCACACCCAGAAGAATAGATTAGTTTACAAACATATTTTTTTTCTATTTGGGATTCATAAATAATCTTAAATTGCCACAGTCAGCTAAACTAGGGAATAACACTTCAAATTTGGAAGAGGTCATAAAGTCATTCCCCCTGAATCTTTTCTTTTCCATCTTCCCCTCATTGCCTAAGGCCTGCCTCAGGCCTGCCTCAAGCATGCCAGGTGATCTTGTACTGTAAATTTGAATAACTTAAACCAAATTATACCCATTATTTGCAGGTTTCTTTTTTAATTTATAGTTTTCTGAAAGCCTTTATTAAAAGAAAACTCCCATTTATGTTACTTCTGATCCTTTATTTCCTTAGCTTTCACCTATTAGTCCTAGACTTTACTCTGAAGTGAAGCAGAATAGGTTAAATTCTTGTTTATAAAGACAGCCCTTGAAAAAATATGCTGACATTATCTTCTTGAAGCAATATGTAATATACTTTCAACTACAATAGGAACTGGCTTTTGGTCATCATTCAGCTTCTGAATTTTCTCTTTTAAATGTTGCTATTAGAATGGAGAATTGAGGCAAGTAGGACTAGCATCCCCTCTCACTTTTTAAAAAAAATTTCAATGTACTTCTATTAATTCTATTAGTCACATTATCACCACCATCATCATTGTTATCATTAGCAATAATAACAGCTACCACAGAAGTAGTAATACTAGTAAGGGCAGTTATTTATTTTTTATTAATTTTTGTAATTATTTTCTTGTTTCATATACAATGCTGGTTACATCTTTTTGATATTTCAGATGACTACAATGCTTAAATGTATTTACTACTAAAAGCAGATTACTAGCTAGATACATTTATATCTCATGCTAAACTTGGGTTATTGGCTTTATCCATCTAATCCTTGTAGTTTCCATAACAGTGCTATGCTCCCCTTGCTTTCACCTTTTGTTGTAGTAGGCAATATAGCAGAGCAGTCAGGAGTACATTCCTTGGACTAGGTTGAAAACCTGGTAACAACACTCTTGTATAATTTTGAACAGGTCAATTACCATTTTAGTACTACCTATTTCTTCATCTATAAAATGAAAGTGAGGGAATAAATCGGTTTTGCAATCATTTGTGTTGTAAACATATGACTCCCTTTCTGAAAACTGGCCTTCTTCAGCATTCACTCAAATTCAAGTCTCTGTTTTTACAAGGCAAATTGTTTACTTTTGGGCTTGCCAGTTCTTAAAGCCCTTGCTGGAGTTTTGTGATGTGCCATTATACCTCACCATAATTTACCCATATTGGCAGTTACTAAGCTCCCAGGCTGTGTCCTGTGCCTATCGGTCATGACACTAACAATTTTATCAATAAATATGTTGTATTGAGAATTAATAAATGATATCCACATGAGAAAATTTTATCATATATTGACTTTTCCTAACTCAAGAATTAGGTATTATCATTTTCTTTATACAGATAAGGAGAATGAGACTTGAAGTTGAATTTAATTTCTCAAAGTCATAATTAACAAATAAATAAAATAGGATTCAAATCTATGGCTGTGTGATCCCTGAACCTAAAAAAGTTAACTTGTTTGTTTTGCCTCCATAAAGTGGTATTGCCCCTGCTCAAGCTTGAACCATGAACCTCTCTGTTGGCCAGATATGCTCAAAAAAAGAATGTGATAAGAAACTCATGTTGATGCATTAATGGTTTGATGCTACTTTTGACAACTGTCAATAAGTTCTTCAGATTCCTAGCTCTCATCTTACACTGAAAATGAAACACTCTGGAGGTTGGGGCAATCCCAGTTCCTGATCCTCTCGTGTCTCTCCTGCACCATTCTGTTGTCCTGTCTAGTAAGTCTGAGTGGCTAGGGTATTGGCTATGTGATCTAGCAGAAGAAATCCCACTGATTTGATCTCAGAAAGTAAGTGATATCACTTACCACCTACAAACCGAAATTAGAATCAAGGACTTGAAACCTAAGGAATTTATGTGGCAAGCAGTTTTTCACTGTTAACTGTAGGCTTATTTCCACCATTCATATTTTTCTTTTTGCATCTATATTATACATAAGCTGAAAGATGCTTTGTCTAACAAAATTCTTTCATGTCAAAATTTTCCCAGTAGCATCTGGGAAAGTCATTGAATAAACTAATAGTAGGCTTCCAAGCAAAGAGTAATTATTTTACATTGCTCTTTTTTGTCAGGGAGGTCTTTTTTCCTGTAAATGAGACAAGTTAATATAAGCATACTTTTATACTATAAAGTGGGGGAGGACTTGATGCAGATGCCTTTCAGGTGAGATGCAGATCATATTTTTCCCAATTCTAGGATAATATAGTGAAGTGATTGATCAATTAATCAACTAATCAAACTGCTTTCTTTTTCTGATAATAACTGTATCAGATAGTGACTAGAAATGGAAACATATGCCCTTATAATTTGAGACTTTTCTTGATAGCTGAACATTAAATGACATTTTTATTCAGAGAATACTCTAAAATCATTCATATTAGTTTTCCTTAAGCCAAATTGCAAGGAAAATCATTGCTCTGATTGCCATTTTTAGAGGATAAAACTGTTTCAGGAAGGTTAAATAATCTGCCTAAATATGTTAGCTAATTGATGGCAAAAATGGGGCTAGTATTCTGGTCTGCAGTCCATCTATTTTACCATAAATCTTTATAACAGACATACTATCTTAATTTTTCCAGAAGAGAAATTTGAAGGCATTTTTCAAATTGCCTTTGGAATTGGATACATATTTTGAGGATAAAGAAAAACCCATATTAAAACCTCATTATTTTCATGCAAAGAGTTTTTGAAAATTTTATTTCAAATACAGAAATCTTTTGAATGTAGAGCTTAGTTGGAAGTTCATAAATTATCTTCAGGAAATAATACTAATTATTGCCAATGTATTGATAATTTATAAGGTAGCATTCAGTATGCTGAGCAGTATGCTTAAATTATTTCATTTAAATCTCATTAAACCCTATAGAAGCAAATATTATACTGTTATTATTATTATATTAAGGTGAAGAAACTGAGGAAGTATGTCATTTCCTCAAGATCACAGATACCAAGGGGTTGAACCAGGACATGAAAAAATGCGTCTGTTGCTCTAAGGAATAAATGCTTAACTATTCTTTCCTACTGCAGTCTACTCTGGTGGCTAAATAAGACTTTCTATCTATTTATTATGCAATTGCAATTTGTATATTTGCTTTGTTTTCTTTGGTTACTTTTGAGCATGTGTACTTAGGTCCCTTTTTATTAATTAATTCATATATAGTGACAAAGAAGGGAATAAATATCAGATTTTAAAACATATCCATCAGAGTTTAAGAAGATTCAATTCTATAATATGTTCAGATAGCTGTTTTGATTATCTTCCATCAAATGGAAGATGACTATGAGATGAGAAAGTTCACAAAGAGATAACTAGTTAATGAGCTCTAGGCGCAACATGGTTATTAACTACATAAGGAGCAACCTGAATCTTTCCCACCCTATCTCCCCTGGTGGGTCTTAGCTATTAGCTGTATGGTAATCTGAATGCTAATTAACCCCATGCAGATCCTGGGTTTTAAATTGTTCATGGAAACCATATAAGCTGGAATATGGAAATGAGATGATGAAATAGGGGATTTGATGTAAGACATCATTAAGACTCGGCAATAGATTACCTGATGCTCTGGATCCTCATTTGCCTCATCCCAAGAAGGTAATTTTCTTGGCACTGGCTGTATTGGCACTGCCTCCTACTGTCCCCCATATTGTTTTTATTTTTAATCGCCTGAGTGTGGTTGACAGATTTATTTCTTGAGGGCAACCACATTTGGAATAATAGTTTTGGCTCACAGAAAGAGGAGGTTCAAGCTTTTGTTGACTAAAATGGACCAGGCCTGTAATTTTACTCTGGCAAAGAAAGGTAGCAATAATTTGTGAGGAAAGCAAGAATCTTCACGTCAAGTTGGCATGTGTTCTAAAGTTGGTTTGAACCCTGTTATGTGACCTTGGACAAGCTGCTTTACTTCTCTGAATATTAATCTCAGATAATACGTTATAGTCCCTGGCATAGTGCTTGGCAATTAGCAGACTACTTACTAATGTGATTATTCACATTACTATATCTAAATTAGAATATTCATGAAATTTGGCATGACTGAGAATTGTTGCTTAAATCTCTGTAATTTACTAATAGTGCTAAAATATTTTATGTGCTTCTGTTTTTGTAGATACCTGTACTGTGTAACCACCAAACTATAAACTCTTAATAGAAGACTCCCCTAGAGTTTCAGTCATCATGATGGTAAAATGAACCACCACAATCACCCCCTGGATTGCAGGAGTATGTGTGGTTTTAATGAGTTTGAAAAAATGTTTCATCTTAACATAAAGCCTATTCATAGATGTAAAATGACTATTAGAATAATTAAAATATGGGCTAGGAAATTTCATAATCAAAAGTCTATATATATGTATCTTTAAAACAGTAGTAAAGATGATCCTTATTGTTTGGTTAATCAATCACCAAATATTTTGGAACCCACTATGTGCCAGACTATGTGCTATATGATGACTGCTTATTTGTTTCCCATAAAGTTAGAAAATAAACTTGAGTGTATATGTAATAGTATTGTGATAGATATATCACACAGTCATGAGAACTAGGGCAAATCAGACAAATGAATGCTTTGGCAGGCCAAAAATTTAGTGTACCTTCAAATAGATGATCTTAAAATATTTATTCAACATATAATACACATTGAGCTTGAGCACTCAGGTGCACTTTGGGAAGAATGGTTTGAAGCAGCATTTTTTTTCTCTGTATTGCCCTGACCAATGACCCCAAATTGGTATTCTCTAACAAAACAAACCAACAAAGATAGTAAGCTAATCAAACCTCCATTCCTACAGGCCACTGTAAAAACCTTTTTTACTTGTGCACACTGTTCATGGTCTCAATGCTTTCCCTCAGCAGCTTAAAAAATATTCCATCCACTCACATATAATATTCTTCCTGAGAGGACATTTCCTTACATTTGTTAGAATCCACTGATTAACAGTGTCCTTGTAGAGTGGCATGCTTGTCCACGATTCACGTTGTAATTCTCCTTTGGGAAGAGTGACTGAGAAGGCTTCCTTAAAATGGGAAAGGCATCAGTTAAGGTAACACTAGTTGCTATCACCACAGAAATAAATGTAAAATTACTTTACACATTAAACATTTGTTTCTTCATCTCATAGACTCTAAATGGTATTTCTAGGTGGGTGGCTTTCATTCAAATTGGACCCCAGGCCCCTTCCATCTTGTGGATCAGCAATTTCCTGGGAGCGCAGAGCCTCTGAATCAGGCATGCATATAAGGACAGAAGAGTGAAGGCATATGCCTTCTTAACCACTTTGTACAGGAAGTGGTGTAGCATTCTGATCACATCCTGTTGTTGTCAATGAGTCACAATGAGGTTGGGAAATGTAGGAACTGAATGGGCATCCCATTCTTAACAACAACTCTACACTATGGAAAAAGAGTATAGCATTTTAAAGAATTTCTTTGCCAAATGGGGGAGAGGGTTGGGGGAGGGAGCAAGTGAACACTGGGGTTTGGTGGGTACATGGTTGAAACTACAAAGTTTGGAATGCTCTTTTGGCAATATGGCAAGTGAGGGTTGCTGGTTTGGGGTGTTGGATGTGGGGGGCATACGGGACAGGGTGCACCTGAGGCAGGCTTCTAGGGAGTGTGTGAGTGTTTATATTGCTATAGTGTGCTATATCAGTGGGTGGAGACCCACATAATGAGCCACAAGGTGGTGGAGTCCCATCCTGGGGAGGCCCGATATGCTCTCAAATAGAGGGGCAGGAGTACCTTGAGAGCATAGGTCGTGCCTAATAGGGGAGGGCAGACCAGTGTGTCAAGCCCTCAGTGTTGTTGGAAGTAACCATGAATTTTTCACTTCAAGAAGTGAAGCTTGGTGATCACCATGGGTCCCAAGGAAACAGGGAGGGAGGAATAGAATAGATAGAAAAGGAGGCATTTTGGGGTAGATGGAAGTGTTCTACATGATCTTGCTATTATGGATACAAGCCATATTGAATTGTCTTAAAAAGTTTATAAAACTTTGGTCCAAAATGTAAACCATAATGTAAACCATTTACCATGTTTAGTAGCAATGTTTCAATATTTGTACATCAGTTGTAGCAAATGTACCATCCACATATACAATGTTATTAGTAGGAGAAGGGGCAAAGGGGGAGGACGTTGGATATATGGAAGTCCCCTTTATTTGGTACATGACTTTTCTGTAACCTAAAACTACTTTGAGGACAAAATGAAAAAAAAAAAAAAGTAAGACACTGGGAGAATAAATGGAAGACAAAGTCACTGTACATGTAGGACAACAGATCTTACAGTGATGAAAGGCAAAATGTCAAAAAAATTTAAAAATTTTTCATTATTTTTATTATTCAAAATTTTTGTTTTTTTATTTTTATTAAACATTTTTTTTGCATTTTTTTCTCTTATTTTTATAACAATCATTATTTATTTTCTTATTAAGCGTATTTGGCTATTTTATTGGCTTCATTTTTGAAGAAGTTTTGGGTCACAGAAGGGTTACAACTGTGGCAGTGGATGATCATTGGTGTGGGGTGTCAGTGATGGGAGATACATGGGAAGAAGCTCACCTGGGCATACATATAGAGCATATAAATGTGTTCAAATGTTCATGGGGCATTGTCACAGTGGGTGGAGATTCACACAATAACTGAAGGAATATCACATTCCCAACCTGGGGAGGTCTGCCACATTCTCTAATAGATCAGCAAGAATCTCCGGAGCACAGGGGCAATGACTAGTGAAGGAGGATGGTCCACTGACAGGCCTTTGATATTGATGACTGTGTTTATGAACCTTTGCTCTTTTTTTAACTTTATTTTGTTTATTTAATAATTGAAAATAAAAACAATTAAAAACTAAAAAGTAAACACAGTTGAATAAATATATACATTTTTTCAATTAAATGTTCTGGATACATAAATTTTTTTTTTGAATCAAACAATATGTTACACAATATATTTGGTTCATAGTAATGCATTCATACAGTATTTGTCCTTTTGTGTCTGGCTTGCTTTGCTCAACATAATATCCTCCAGTGAACCTTTACTCTTGAAATTGTAACTTAGCCTAGTATTATAGGGTGCCTAAGAGTTGCCTCCTGGGAGCCTACTTGTTGCTCAAATGTAGCCTCTCTCTAAGCCGAACTCAGCAAATAAATGCATTATCTTCCCTGCTGGTGTGGGACATGACTCCTGGGGATGAGCCTCCCTGGCACCGAGGGATTACTAGCAAGCACCAGCTAGATTCCAAAGGTTACGTTTATGCACATCTCAGCAGGATCTCTTTCACTGCTAAAGTAGATACTATCCCAAAAAGTGGGGCACCTGAGGGCTCTGGAGACATCCAGACACTATAGTCAGGGCAGATAGCTCAGGAGTTTGGTGCCTTGCCAATTAGGTCCTACTTTGGAATTTATGCTCCCCAGAGTGACAGAGTTGCACTCAGTTGTGGTTTCCCTACACATGTCTTTTCTGTTCTTCTATTTGAACCTATAATTAGTACTAGAGTTGGTAGGTGCACGTCCAGGAGACTTAAATCTTTGGGATCTCCATGTGCCATCTGGGTCTTAATTCTCAATGGAGTTGTAACACCTACTCCCCAGTTCATTGGTCTTACCCAGGACAACTAACAAGGAGGGGATAATGGACAACTTCCATACCAAGGTACCGAGAGAGTCTACAACTGCAAACAAAAGAACCCCATCCATTGGCCCTAATAGATTGTAGCCACCTCTCAATTAGAGGTGGAGTGAAAATCACCATCTCAGAATCCTCAGGACTGGGGAATGAACTATGGACCAAAGTAGACTTACTGGTATTCTACTATAGACTTATTGTGATTCTAGCAATGGAAGAAATTATATCAATGATGTGGAGGCAGTGGCCACTGGAGGTTCTGAGGGGAGGGAGAGGGAAAAACAGGTATAATATAGGGGCATTTTGGGGACTTGGGAATTGTCCTGAGTGACATTGCAATGACAGGTACAGGCCATTATAAATCTTGCCATAACTTACAGAATTGTGTGACAGAGATTGTAAACTACAATGTAAACTTTAATCCACACTTAATGGCAATGCTCCAAAATGTGTAAATCAATTGCAATGAATGTACCTCACTGATAAAGTATGTGGTCAATATGGCAAAATGTGGGTGATGTGGGGAGCAGAGTGTATGAGAATCCCCAACATTTTTTATGTGACATTTGTATAATCTAAGTATCTTAAAAAAATTAAATTAAATTAAAAAAAAAAAAGAATTTCTCTGCTAAAGGAGGCCAATGTGGATGTGAAATTCATGATTAGGCATTAACCAAAGAAAGAGCAGAGAAACTGTAAGCTTACAACCTGATAAATTCCCATTGTGAAAGCCAAACCATTTCTGGTATATCACATTTTGGCAGCCTAGTAAAAGACCAGGCTTCATGGATCACACATTCTTGTGAAAGTTTTAGGAGTTGGGGGTACTTTATAAATTTACTGACAGCTGGTTTGAGTTTGAAGTAGGCAGATAAATAGCATGAGCAGAAATAGCATCTTATTATATGAGGCTTTTCATGTGTAGCTTTTTATTATTATATTACAGATTTTCAGAGGAGGATTTTTTGGTGATCAGTGTTATGAAAAATAATACATGAAATCAAGATTCGTATTTAAGGCTATTTTAAAACACACATTGTATTTCTTTGTACTTTAGAATCACCAGTATATAAAAAGGAGATTAAACTGAATGACTAAATGACTATTTTAACTACTTTATTACTAAGGCAGTTATGCAATATACTAGAAATTTCATTGATAGAATTAATCTGATGCATTTTTTTAGATCTAAATCTTCATGTAGGTATAATTCAATATGACTTTAAAGGCAACTTTTCAATCAACACTTGATTTCATTTGTTGGTCACAGTAGGTGAAAGCTGAATTAGAACACATTTTTCATTCAAATGCAGGTGCAGACTTTCCATGTGAAGGGGGGGGGAAACATCATTTCTTTTGACTGAAACACTAATATATAAGGGAGTTTCATTTACATAAATATTCCTTTCCAACATAGGAGGTCTTTCCTTACGATATCTACAAAAATTATTGCAATAACTTTATAAATTCCTTATCATTGTGTGCTACAATTTTATATACTAAAGAATGGAGATAAATAAAAATTAAACTTTTAGGTCACAAAGGAAAGAAATGTGGGAGTTTAAAAATAGAAGTGATAAATTAAACAGCATTGAATGACAAAGTCAAAATAGAAATGGAAGATGCTGAAAAGCTAGGTATATTAATATACTGATGGCAGTATAATATGTAGGGCCATTTTATGCCCCTCTTTTCTATTTCATTTTTTTTATCCTTTAAGAATTGAATCCTGATAAGAGTGTTTTAAAATATAAAGTCTTGGGTTATGGGTGCCAACTCATCTAATGTATACCTGAAAAGCTGCTACACTTATCCTGATGTGAGGATTTATAACACAGGGAAAATCAAAGAGTGGAGATAAATCATTGTAAAAGAGTCATATTAGCATCTTATTAAATGATTATTTATTGTATTGAATAATAGCTAAAGACATAGCTCCATTTTAGTGAGAAAACTACAAGACAATTTTTGCCATCTCGAATGCTATGAGAATCTAAGGCTACATGTTTCAATTTCCTAGGCTGCTTAGGTAAATACCATAAAATGGCTCTGCTTTAACAATAGGAATTTATTCACTTACTGTTCTGAGGCTGGAAAAATGTACAAATCAAGGCATCATCACGGCAATGCTTTCTTTCCAAAGACCTGCTGCCAGCCATTTTTGGTTCTCTGTCACATAACAAGGCACATGGCAGTGTCTGCTGGTCTCTCCCTTCTCTTTTGGGTTTCCTTGATTTCAGCTTCTTCCTTCTGTGGCTTTCTCTCTCTCTGAATGCATTTCATTCTCTTACAAAGGACCCCAGTAAGAGGATTAAGTTTCACCTTGGGCCATATCTTAAATGAAGTAACATCAGCAAAGGGTCTTACTTATAACAATGAGTTCATATCCACGGGAATGGATTAAATTTAAGAACATGTTTACTGGGAACATATAGCTTTAAACCACCGCAACATATGGATATATCAAACTAACCATTCTTTTCTAGGATAATGTTTACATTTGAACAAAATTTATAGTTAGAAAACAACACTCACCTTAGATATTTGACTAAAAGTTCTAGAAAGTTGTTTTTATAAATATATCTCCTTCTTCAGTAGAGATTTTGTTTGAAAGAATATTTATGGCAAATAGCATAGTTTGTCATTACCAAAATTCAAACATTTCCATGAATCCACTGAACAAAAAAATTTGTAGTATTATATGATAGATGCTGGAGATTTAGAGATCAAACAGGCAATCTCTGAATCAAAAAGCATATAGCCTAATCAAATCAGCAAACAGTACAGTGTATTTTATCAGTTTTTATCTGGCAACACTTAAATCTAAATCACTACAACCTTGGCTTCCCTGACACTAATCCCACCTGTTTTTTGTGATGACTCTAATTTCTAGTAGCTTCTTCTAAGTATCCCTTGGAATATTGTTTCTTTTGGTGGTATTCCACATCCATCTGAACTGCGTCCTCTTGTCACACTTTACTATTCCTGAGTGATATTTTCCAGATACCTCCCCTTCATTCATCATCTCTATTAATGGTTTTAAACTTTCATGTGTGTACAAAACATCTGAGATGCCTGTGATAAATTGAGATTTAGTACGTATGGGGTTGGGGTCCAGGAATTTTAACATGAATCCATGTTGATGCCTTTACAGGTCATTGGGAACCACCCTTGAGGAACACTTATTTATGAACTAACAATGCACCAATCTATCACTAAATGCTCCAGATCTCTCCTTTGAACTTCATTGACATATTTACCATTACCTACCTAAAATCTTCTCTTGGTTGTTGCAAATGCTCCTTATATCTTACAAACCTTCCTTACTTCAAAATGCCACTGCCCCTAGCATATATTTCATACTATATCCCACCTTAGAAAATGCTATTAGAGATCTAGGTGTTATCCTTTTCTTTTCCTCATGTGACCTTATTCCCCTCATGTGATCAGTTACAAAATCCTATTATATTAACTCATAAGTAGATCCTGAAAAAATTTTCCCATTTCTTTCCAACCTTACTGCCACCTCTTTCATTTACACAATCATTTCTCATCTATACTGTATGAATTGAATCCAAAATCTTTTCTGATCCTACAGCTGCCCTCTCAATCTAAACCTATACTCTAAATTCTAAGCAAGATAATCTTTCTGGGAAACAAATCAGAAAATAAATTGTATGTAGATAAATTAAAATTTCCATACTGTATTTCTTAGGCCATGCATGATGGGTCCCAGCTTAC
>JAKSZT010053883.1:70052790-70074448 GCA_026826555.1 Tolypeutes matacus
TATATTTCCTATTGCTTGACTAAACTTCTTTACCTACTGGGTGTTTTTTGTTGTTTATGTCATTTATTCAGAGAAGGTGTCCTTGTATAAGAAGTATAGCTTGGATCTCTATTCTACAAGTGCTAGATTTATCATATCTAGCATATCTCTCATGCAATATTTGTGAGACTTATACTAAAAAGAATTAATTCTTTATCTGAAATTCAAATTTAACTGAAACCCTGTATTATATCTGACAACCATAACGTGGGTCTATATGACTTATTACTTCAAATTAAATTACTTTATTAATTGATTGTAGCCTCAATGGCAGGAACCATATCTTCATTTTTCCTCATTGTGTCACTAACAATTTTTGGGTAGTGCCTGATAATCAAATATTTTTTAAAAGTTAAATAATGGACCCAATTGTCAAATCTCACCACTCCTAAAGCCAAACTTCTGTCTTTCTATTAAAGCTTATTGCTTCTAGATCATAATAAAGAAAACGTGCATTTAGTAAACAAGAATATTCATTAAATATTTTTTAAAAGTGCCACTTAATTTTTAGTGATAATTGAGATAATCATTCTATTAATCCATAGCTCAATTAGGCCAACTTTTTGAGAGATGCACAAAAAGGTGTTAAATAATGATGTGAGCCATCACTCTTAGAGCCTTATCTCTGTGAGAAATAAATTTTGTTTTGTTTATGTGAGAAAGTCTTAGAAAAAAACAATTTAACACCCCCCTCCAACTTTCTACTTTATGGATGTCCATAATTCTCAATTTTCAAAACCTAAAAATATCATGTTTTTTGAAAAGGCATTTAAACTTTTTATAAGAGTAAATCTAGACTTTTCTATGTATTGTGATCTAAACTAATGATCTGGATATTAATAGTAAACTGTAAAATACAAAGTATCAATAAATTAGAGGTCCGTTAAAACAAAGCTTTTCATAATTGACTCTAGTAGCTAGCAATTGATCTCCAAATGTCAGACGATACCACAGGGCTCCTAGAAATGATGATGGATAGCAATTTTAGTAAAATCAGGCACAGATAACACAAAGCAGAAACTGTCTGTTAAATGATAAGATGTTTTTGGCAAACGAAAATAGCTGAACAAGGGTATTTTGAGACTAGTTGGGGAAATGTTCCTCCCCCTACCCATCCCCCCATGGTGTCAGATTATGGTGAAGACTATTTTTTCATTGAAAAATGTGTATGTGCCTGGCATCAATCCTCTCTGCTTTGAGTGGGACAGAGACAGGTAGCAAACAAGAACAGGACAAACAACTTTTGACTCAAGCAATGATAACTGTTCCCCTGGTTGGTGACTTGTGAGTTCTAGATTTGAAAGCGCTATGAATAGTGATGGGCACTGAGTTTCTGGTTTGTGCTTGGTGCTTGCTTCAGCAAACCAATTACTTTACTGGGTAAAGACTGGGTGGTGACTAACCTAATCCTCATGCTTTGTGATGCAGCAGAGCAGTCCTACATCAGCCATCTCCTGAATAGTCTTTTCCCCTGGCTTCTTCCTGTTCCCTTTCTATGGAGGCTGTCTTTTGTTTTATTTTTGTTCTAATTTCCTATGTCCTATACTTCACATGAAAGAGACTAATAAATTACCCTCTTTGTTCACAGTTGCAACTTCCAAATTATTCCACTCACCTGTAAAAAATATACAGATATACTGTAACAAATGTTGCACAGCAATGTAAGGTGTTGGTGGAGGGCTGATATATGGGAATTCTGCACATTATGCATGACTGTTTTGTAAGCTCATAGCTTTTCTAATTTAAAAAATGGAAAAAAATGTATACAGTTCTGAAAGCCAAACAACAATGGCAGCAAAATCATCCTTTTGAAACTGATGCCATTCACCCCAATCACTCACTATTCTCCCTCTTTGCTCTCATATCCCTATCTTAGTCATTCTTCTCATTAACTGAAGAATTTAATTTATATTTAGGATTTTTTTGCATCCTTACTCCAGTATTCATTCTCATGACTTCAACATCTATGTAAATGAAACATCCAAGACCTTGTACTCTTGGTTCTTTACTTCCTTACCTCCAGTGAGTTTGTTTTTTTTTTTTTTTTTCACTTCTTTTCAGCCACTCACTTCTTTTGACAAAAGCTAAATCCAGAATTTGTCATTACCAGAAACTCTGGCACTTCTGAGTTCTCTATTTCAAACATTTCCCTCTCCAACTGTCTTTTTCTAGTCTTCTGGCTCACCTGTTTAATTAGCCCTAATGACAGAATCTTTTGATTATATTGACCTTGCTGAAATATTAACCATGCCTGTCTTTCACTTTCTACCAGTCCTTTCTATTTTGATCCTCTATGTTGTAAGTCAATATAATGACTCCATTGCAAATTACACGAACTCATTTGCCGTCCCTCTTTTTCACTCACTTGACAATTTCCCAAGCCTGGGTGATCCATGCACCTGGAAAATGACATCTTTTTGAGGAAAATCACACTATCATTTTAAGTTGACTGGTATCACTTTAAATTTGGCAAAAACATTGTAAATGATCTGGCATTCTTCATGTTTTGTGCTTCTATCCAACAGATATTCATTGGAACTCTCAATGTATTAGCAGCTATTCTAGGAGCTAGAGTTTGAAGTGAGACATTCAAATCACATCCTTCTTTTATGTGACTGTTTTTCATGAGGGTCTAGTGAAATGAACAAGAAAAAGTGAGTAAAGATAAGTAATCAGGAAACACCAGATAGTATTAAGTGCTATTTATTCATTGAACAAATATATATTGAGAACCTACTACCTTCTGGTACCTTATTATAAATATAATAAAATAGGGTAATAACATAAAAAGTCCTGGGGGAATGGGACATTATTAAACTATAAACTCTATAAGGCATCACTTATGGGGAGACATTTTTGCAGAAACCTGAATTGTAGAGGTCAGATGAAAGACTATTTCACGGAGAAAGAACCTTCTTCAAAAGTTCTGAGTTGGGGTAAAATGTGTCCTGTCCAACCCAGAAAGAAAGTACAGAAATAAAATGTATGTGCCTGGAAATTAGCGACCCTGGAGATGGGTGGTGTAAGCTGAGATTGGAGAAGTAGGAAGGGACCATGGTAGGATATTAAAAGCCATGGTTCATTTTCCCCTTTGTAATTAAAAAAGCAGAGAACTAGTACTTACTCTCCTTCCTCAAAAACCCAGGTCCTTCTGCTTTCATTCTAAGCGAATATTTTTTCTTCATATGTCAGTTCAAAAATCAGAAGCCATCAAATGCAAACTATCTTCCTCAACTTTCCACTGGTAATCCTACCATATTTTCTTAACCTCCTATTAACAATGGATGTTGTGTCTCATCTCTTTACTCACTTTCCTAACTATACCTAACTATACCTATCCCTCCCTCATTTCTTTCACAGATTATTTCATCCTTCCATAATAACCTTTATATCTAATGTTATTAATATCTTCTTCATTCGATCATTACAATTAAGACATATGCTAATATCTACTAATTCAAAATAACTCCTTTCCTCTATCTACCTCTGAACAAACCTCTTCACATGGGCTTCTGCCCTACCACACCATCAAATATATTCATCTCAAAATTATCATCAGTTTCCATGTTTCCATTTTAAAGGGCTTTTCATTATTTCCATCTTATTTAACCTCTCAGCAGCATTCTACAGAATTGACCACTACATAGTAAAATAACCAATAGAAAATTTCTTACTCCCAATGCTGTCAAAAACACCCCTTTATAACACTACATCAGTCTCTATAAAAACCAAGAGTTTAGTGAAATTTTATTTTTGTATTATTATTTTTTTGTTTATTTTTGTATTTTTTTTTTGTTTGTTTATTTTTGTATTAACTCTCTGAGTGGTCAATTAAAGTTCTGCATTGAAAAGTAAAAAGGATCTTATCATCGAATAGAATGAATTTATATTTTAATTGAGGACACTATTGGCATCCCACATTATACAACATAATAAATGTATGTGTATATATGTGTGCATGTGTAAATTTTTGTTTTAAGAAAATTTTACGTTACACACATTTAAGCACATCATATAATATGCCTGTTTATACGTGGCTGATATAATTGTGTGTGTTTGTTCATGTGTGTATGTCCTTATGATCCTAGTCTTCCAGGGTTGTAATCAGAAATATGTCTTCCACCATTTTCTGGATCAAGTCTTTTCTCTACTTTCAGTTTCTTTTTACTTCAATTCCCTTTTGCTGATCAGAAGAGGTCTTCTGTGGCATTCAAATAAGAATTGGGTTTTACAAAGCAGGGCAAGTCTATAAACGAAGAAAAGGAACAAAAAATAGAAAACAATAGACAAATATTTTAAAGCAAGAATTTCTTATACTAATGACATTTTAAATTTCTGAAATTTTCTAGAATATCTGAAATGCAAAGTGGATAATTTTTCACAACACTTTGCTGTTTTTATTATAAATTTTCAAAGAAAACTTAGTGTGTTTGTTTAATGCCTCTTTCTCCATCAACTAATGCTAGTTTTGTAGCCCAAAGCAGGCTTTTGGAAAGTGTAGTGTAGTAATTGCTTTATTCTGATAGAAATATCCCTATGCTGATGATGTGAACATAATTCTTTGACTGGCCTATTCAAATGTAAATCTACCCAGTGGGTAAACAAGTTCAGATTATTAATCATTTTTAAAATATTTATATATTGTGGAATTGTTAATGAGATTTTGTAGTTTTTCTTCTTAAACTTGTCAGAGATAACTGGTCAACATGAACACACCCTTCAAAGGTACTGTAGATAAGGTAAGATAAGGCTGCTTTCTGTTTTTCTGCTGGCAGCAGGGTTCTCTGTCAAGTTTCTGTACTACTCCAGACCCTCAGGGCCACTGATAGCCATGTGGATTTTAGAGCTTCCTTGGCTTTGCATGATAGACTACTTAGATCCTAAGGCATCAGAATTAAGCTAGTGTTTACATCTAAATTGCTTCCTTCATTAAACTCCAACTTTGATTTTCGATATATTAATTTGTATGTTGTTCAAAGTAATAAAATGATTTCAAGCATTTTTTAAATTGGCTTTGTTTGTACAATTACTACATTATGATTGTCACTGAGTATTATTTCATCTGGAATGATAATTTCATAGCTGTCATTTTACATGCAATCTCAAAAGAACAGCAGAATTTTGAAATCAAATTTAGTGAATAAAATTTTTCTTCTTACCATATCATATAGTGAAACTGAACCAATTAATTTAAGTTGAAGTAAAACAACATTGAACTCATAGAATATGTAAACTCTAGAATATGTTAAGATATTTAAATTAAATTTAAAAAAAATTTTAAAGTTGATCTACTGAAACTCAAGCCAATGACTAATAAAGTGTTGCCAATTTAATATACTTCAACCCCACTTCAGTGTCTGCATAAGGATCATTTGAACTGAGCACTTTTCTGTTTAAAAATAAGTGATAATTCTAAACTGCTAGAAAGAAGTTATTCTGTTAAGTAGGTTTGACATTCCAAATAGTTTTTTATATTTTAATTTACTATGTAGGTATTTTGATTAAATACAATGCAAAGATAAATTTGATCATGGATTCCATATTTTTATTTAAATTAAATTTCTCCATTTTAGTGCATATTTTGAGCTATTAATAATACATTAATCATAAAGAGGAAATGGATTTTATTTTAAAGATATTACAGCATGACCATGTTTAAATGCCTATTTAAAGAGAAACTATTTCAGATGAAAGGGAAAGGATTATAAATAGATTCACTTTCCATCATCATTTGATCTGAGCAGAGGAATTACCTTGAAAGTCTTCCCAAACCTGAGATAAAAAGGCATTCTCCAGATATGTAGGGAACCAAACCAAATCAAACCAAACCAACTTTGGTTAAATTTATTTAATAGCTTAAATTTATTCTGTCAGTTCATCTTGCATAACCAGTCGAAAACATCAATTTGGGATTATCAAGGACTCATTTTAATCTTGGTTTCAATATCCTTTCCCAGAAGCACTTTTCCAGAGAAAACAAAAGTAGCAAGATTTCCTGGTGACATGCAACTTGTATCCCTTTCTCTCAATTTACGTCTAAATTAAAGACAAAATCTGGAAGACCTTGGAATTGTTTCAATCTCTTCACATTTCCATATTTCCCAAATCACTGATTCCATCAAGGCCTTTGATCATGTCCATAGTTAATTTTACATTGAAACCTTATTTTTCTATTTCAAAAGCAGCCCTCATTCCAAGCTTTGTGGCAACAGTTATTAAAACTAGCAGACACCTCTTATATATCTGATTTTGCATTAAAGATCAAATTTCTGCTTTTTTTTACAGAAATGTGAACAACATGTCATTTGCAAAAGGCTAATATTTTGGTTCACTTGTCAATGGTAATCAATGTTTAATGAAGCAAAATGTAGCTGTGTTGATATTTTTATTGTGGCATTTTATCATTCTTATATTGGCAGACCCACGGTTGGCTTTTTTTTTTAATCCAGAAAATATCTGGCCATATATGTTCTATTTATGATGTGCTTGCTATTAATATATTCTTTGGAAACTCTGCTGCCTTGGCTTTTCACTATGGAAGGCTTCAGAATGACGTATTTACATTTACTGCCTAAGTTTCTTGAAAGCCATACCCAATCTTCATCTCAATCTTTTCAGCCTACATCTTTATATATCCTTTGCTTTAGCAAGATTAAATTGATCATATTCTGTATGCAAGTCTTTCACTATTTTTTCATTCCTGGGGCTTCCCTTTGCCAGAATCCTCCTTACCTCCCAATTACTCATCCTAAACCCTAACTCAAGCATTGTTGCCACCAATTAAAGGACTCCATGTTCAATCCTTCCACTCCATAACTGCTGCACTGTGTATGTTTTTTTTTCCCCAGGAATTAATTTGTCTTTTTTTGAACTCTGGAAGTATTGCTTTATATCTTAAGAAAATGCTGTGTTTCTAAAACTGTAAGCTTCTTATTACACCCTCTCTTTTCTGAGTATTTATTCAAGTATTCTTACTACATCTATTTTGCAATCTAATCAGTGCCTACCTTTGACTGACCCCTCTACTTTCTAACAGTCTTTCCTATTCTCTTTTCTTATCACTAGCTTGGATTTCACAGTACTCTTAACATTACTTAGTCCTCCCTAGAGCTTTGGTCCCTTTAAAAACTCAATCCTGAAAGAATCAACATTCCATCTTCTCTATGCATCATATTTTACTCTATGGGAAAAAAAAAAGAAAACATCTATTAGGATCTCCCTGCAAATCTATAAATACTATTTTCCATGCTACTGGCTGAAGAAAATCTCCTTTCCCTTGTGTGGATTCTGCCTTCTCCTATATTTATAGTCAATTTATCCTCCTGAGAAACTATCTCTTTCTCTGATATATTCAAATTCTCCCTCTCAACTTTCCAGAGGTCTTATACATAGTCAAATTTTTAAGATTAAAAATAAACAAACAGAGATGAACCCAGTGCAGAAAGAAAGTCACACATCAGTTCAGTGTTCAACCCAGGATTACCCAGGTTGAAGGTTCAATGAGGAAGGAGGTACATCTTTGCCTGATTCATTGATGGGATTTAGATGTTTAATCTGATCAGACAGCCAGGTTGCTGAATTCAAGCATCCCTCAGTTATTGAAACAAATCCCAAGACGTTCAAGTCAGCAGAGACTGAATCCTTAAAGTTGAATCTCTGACAAACCTTGCTAAGCATGGCTTTATCACAGAATCTCCTTTCCACGTGAGCCAAGAACAATAATGGGTCAGAAAATATAGAATTTGAATCCACACAAAGATCTGATGTCCAGATGGGAGAGAGGATCTCTGGTTTCCAGATCATTCTGCTCAGCTCATTTCAAAATGATAATAATTCATATACATGGCAGGAACTTCAAAGACTCAATAAGTTTTTTCATTTGTGGCTGTGGAGCCTGAAAAACACACCAAAGAAGAATTCATTGCTCAATTGGTCCGGGAACAGTTTATGCTGAATGGACACAACAGTAACAGTTTCTCTTTGAAAGAGAAATGGGATTCAATTAGAAGAAAGCTGGAGAAACTCATGGAAGACTTGACCTATGACTGCATGATTCCACCTAGCTTTGTCCACGTCCACATGCATGGCAGGAAGCCCTCTTTTCTGATTGTATTTCTTTAAGAGAAGTAATTATTCATCTTATGGGACAGTTGTTACCAGGATGATACCCTGCTGTGATCCCCAAGATATTCCCCTGCAGACAGAATAAGGAAATGAAAACAAAGAAGATGGCAGTAACATTTCTGTGAAAACTACTAAAATAAACAGCAATGTTACTAGTTGAAGCAATCAAGTACCTTATCCAATTATCATTTAGGAAGAGACCTGACCTAAGTCTGAAGAGGGAGGTATTTCTTGGGAGAACACGCATAACTCCAGAAGAACAGAGATTGGCTCATCCAGATCCCAGGAAGGATCCCTAGAAGGACCTTCTTATCAAGATGTCCCTATGGAGATGGAACCACAGTTTCTCCCCAGGCCAGATCATGTCACCCTTAGGTCTGACTGTACCCACCAGAGTGATGGTGGAAAACCCAGGTGTGGGGTAAACCAAGAAAGAGTCCATATCCCCCCAAATCATACAAAAGTGAGGACTGTCCCAGGATATTAGGTATCTTGCTCAGTTAGACCTTCACCAGAGAAGACACAGGAATGTGAGACCATTTGTGCTGAGTGTCACAAAGGTTTCTTCCAGATGTCAGACTTACACAAGAACCAAAAGATTCATACAGCAGAGAAGTCCTTCAAGTGCAACACATGTGAAAAGTCCTTCAGTCACAAAACCAACTTGTGGTCTCATGAGAGAATCCATAATAGAGAGAAGCCTTGTATGTTCCCTTTGCTAAAGAAGCTACTGACTGTCATCCACCTACCACCACCATGGGCAGATCTACCAGAAAACTAATCTCAAATTCATTCTGGAGAATTGTGAGAAGATGACATCACACTAACAGGCAGAGTTCAATGTGCTCACAAAAACAATGGACAAAGAACCAAAAGCTGCCTGAGGGAACTGCTTTGGAGGTCAGCAGACTAAGATAGTGCTCAACAATTCCCAGTAGGATGGGGAACAGAGATGAAGAAGCTGAAACAACAAATATGAATTTCCAGCTACCCACTGTAGCTGAAAAAGGCTCCCCTCCTCCACCTCCAAGATATTAAGCTGGGGTAAAACCCCTGGTTCACTGCAGCCAACTGAGAGGGGAACAGACACCTTCTTCTCTGTCAGTTGTTTCAAGAGAAAAAGGAGGGGGAGTCAGGGGGCTTTTCTTCAGTGAATATGGTCAGCAGAGCCAGCTTTGAATCTAGGCTGTAGAGATTTAGCACAGGAACACAGGAAAGTCCGGACTGAAATACTCTGTGGAAAGGTATGCTGATGAATGCCACCTGCTGGCTGGTCTGGAAATTTCATGGACAAAAACTGTCCAATTCCCTGGGAGAGAATCTGTACTCCACTAGTGATTCCCTGGCCCAATTTTGTTAAGTTAAGCCAGGAAATTTTAAAGAATTAGAATAAATTGAACCAAATATCAAAGAAGAGTTGTGAAAAAGATAAGCAAGAGAGAGAAATTGGCCATCAAAGTAAATTCGCCAACATATTCAGATGTCTAGACATAAGCAAAAAAATACAAGCCATTCCAGAAAACAGGAAGAGATTGCCTAGCCAAAAGAACTAACCAAATATCTTGAAGAGATAAAGGATTTAACAGTGATAATCATGAAACTCTCCTAAACCACGTTAAAGAATTTAAAGAAAATATGACTAAAGAAAATAAGGTTATTAAGAAGACACTGAGTGAGCATAAGGAACAATTTGAAAGCCTGCAAAGAAAAGTAACAGACCTAATGGGAATGAAAGACATGATGGATAAGATTAAAAATACATTACAGGCACATAAGAGAAGATTTGAAATGCTTGAAGAAAGAATTAGTGATTTTGAAGACAGAACATCTGAACTGGAAAAGACAGGAGAACAGAAAGAGAAGAGAATGGAAAAAATGGAATAGAGTCTCAAGGAATTGAATGACAATGCAAAACATGCAAACCTTCACATTATTGATGTCATAGAAGGAGAAAAGAATGGAAAAAGGGAAGAAAGAATATGTGAGGAAATAATGACCAATAACTCCCCAACCCATATGAAAGAAATAAATATCAATATCCAAGAAGAACAATGCACCCCAAACAGAATAAATCCAAATAGACCTACCTCAAGACATGTACTATTCAGAGTGTCAAATATCAGAGATAAAAAGAGGATTCTGAAAGCAGCAAAAGAAAATAAAAGCATCACAAACAAGAGAAGCACAATAAAATTAAGTGCTAACCTCTCAAAAGAAACCATGGAGGTGAGAAGAAATTCGTACGATGTATTTAAGAGACTGAGAGAAAAACTGCCATCCAAGAATTTTGTATCCGGCAAAACTGTCCTTCAAAAATGAGTGTGAGTTCAAAGACTTCACAAACAAAAACAGATAGAATATGTTACCAGACCAGAATTACAAGAGATACTAAAGGGAGTGCTGCAGGCTGAAAGGACAAAATAAGGGTGAGAGATTTGGAGAAGAGTTTAGAAATGAAGATTGTTTAGAAGGAGAAACTAAAAGGTAATTAAGTGCCACCCTCTCAAAAGAAACCATGAATGATATGACAACAGAGAGCTGAAGGACAAAATGAATGAATTAAGTAATACCTTTTAGTAATAACATTGAATGTTAATGGATTGAACTCTCCAATCAAAGACATAGACTAATAGAATGGATTAAAAAATATGAGCTGTCTATATGTTGTCTACAAGAGAACCACCTTAGACATAAGGACATAACCAGGTTAAAAGTGAAAGGCTGGAAAAAGTTATTCCACACAAATAATAACGAAAAAAATGCTGGAGTAGCAATACTAATATTGGACAAAATTGATTTCAAATGCAAAACTGTTATAAGGGATGAAGAAGGTCATTATATACTAATAAAAGGGGTTAATTCACCAAGATACATGAGACACACACTGGCAAAGCTGAAGGGAGAAATAGATGCCTATACAATAATAGTGGAGACTTTAATACACCACTCTCAGTATTGGATAGAACATGTGGACAGAGGATAAATAAAGAAACAGAGAGCTTGCATAATATGATAAATGATCTAGCTTTAACATATTTATAGAGCTTTGCATCACAAAACAGTGGGTTATGCATTCTTTTCAAGTGCTCATGGATCCTGCTCCAAGATAGACCATATGTTGGGTCACAAGACAAGTCTCAATAAATTTAAAAAGTTTGAAATTATACAGAACACTTTCTCTGATCATAATGGAAAGAAGCAGGAAATCAATAATAGAAAGAAATGGAAAATTAATAAATATGTGGAGATTAAACAATACTTTCTTAAATAATCAGGGGGTCAAAGAAGAAATTGCAAGAGAATTCAGCAAATATCTTGAGATGAATGAAAATGAGAACACAATATATCAAAACCTATGGGACACTGCAAAGTCAGTGCTGAGAGGGAAATTTATAGCCCTCAATATTTATATTAAAAAAGAAGAAATGGTTAAATCAAAGATCTAATGGCACACCTAGAAGAAGTAGAACAGCACACTAATCCCAAACCAAGCCAAAGGAAAGTAATAATAAAGACCAGAGCAGAAATAAATGGAATTGAGAACAACAACAACAACAAAAATGGAATCAACTAAACCAAAATTTGGTTCTTTGAGAAGATCAACAATATTGACAAACCCTTAGCTAGACTGACAAAGAAAAAAAAGAGAGAAGATGCAAATAAATAAAATCAGAAATGAGAGGGTGGACATTACCATTCACCTTATGGAAAGAAGAGAGAGCATAAGAGGATACTATGAACAACTGTATGCCAAAAAACTAGACAATGTAGAGTAGATGGACAAATTCCTAGAAACACACAAACTGTCTTCACTGACCCTAGAAGAAATAGAAGACCTCAACAAAGCATCACAAGTTAAGAGATCGAAACAGTCCTCAAAAACCTTCCAAAGATGAATGCCTGGGATCAGATGGCTTCACAGGTGAATTTTACAAATCATTCAAAGGCGACCAATCTTATTTAAGCTCTTCCAAAAAATTGAACTGGAAAGGACACTACCAAACTCATTCTATGAAGCCAACATGACCCTAATACCAAAACCAGATAAAGATACTACCAAAAAATAAAATAAAATAAAATAAAATAAAATTACAGACCACTATCTCTAATGATTATAGCTGCAAAAACGCTCAACAAAATACTTGCAAACTGAATCCAAAAGCACATTACAAGAATTATACACCATGATCGAGTTTTATCCCAGGTATGCAAGGGTGGTTCAACACAAGAAAATCAATTAGTGTAATAGACCACATTGATAAATTTTAAAAAAAAATCACATGATCCTCTCAGTTGATGCAGAAAAGGCCTTTGACAAAATACAAAACCTTTTCTTAATAAAAATCTTTCCATGCAATAGGAATAGAAGGAAGATTTAGCAATACAGTAAAGTGCATATGTGAAAAACCTACCATTGAGGTCACATTGTTCACAATGGTGAAAGACTGAAAGCTTTGCTGCTGAGATCAGGAACAAGATAAGGATGCCCACTGTCACCATTGTTATTCAATATTGTGCCAGAGGTTCTGGCTACAGCAATCAATCTAAATAAAGAAATAAAAAGCACCCAAATGGGAAAGGAAGAAGTAAAACTTTCACTATTTGCTGAGGTTATGATCCTGTAACTACAATCTCCTGAAAAATCCACAACAAAACTGTTAAAACAAATAGATGGATTCCACAAAGTGGCGGGATATAAGATTAATACACAAAAATCAATAACATTTCTATATACTATTGATGAGCAATCTGAGGAGGAAATCAGAAAAAATTCCATTTACAATAACCACTAAAACAATAAAATATTTAGGAATAAACTTAACTAAGGACATAAAGGACCTGTATTCAGAAAACTACAAAATATTGCTAAAAGAAACTGAAGAAGACTTAAATAAATGGACATTCCGTGTTCATGGATTGGAAGACTAAATATCGTTAAGATGTCAATTCTACCCAAACTGATTTACAGATTCAAAGCAATGCCAATAAAAATTCCAACAGCCTATTGTAAGAAATAAAAAAGTCAATTAACAAATTTGTTTTGAAGGGAAAGGTATCCTGAATAGTCAAAAATGTTATTCGGCAGGCCCCTTACCTTCCAAATAAATTTGATAAATGTTGGCGAGGATGTGGAGAGATAGGAACACTTATTCATTGTTTTGGGAATGTAGAATGGGACAGCCATGATGGATGACTGTTTGGCAGTGCCTAAAGAAGTTGAATATAGACATGCCATGTAATCGGGATATAACATTACTAGGTATATATCCAGAAGAACCGAAAGCAGAGACTCGAACAGATATCTGACAATTAATCAGTGTGATGTTCATAGCAGCATTATTCATGATTGCCAAAAGTTAGAAACAACCCAGGTGTCCATCAACTGATAATGAATAAACAAATTGTGATGTATACAAAAGATGGAATATTAGGCAGAGGTATGAAGAAATGATGTCGTGAAGCATATGACAACATAAATGAATCTATAGGACATTTTGAGTGAAGCAAGCCAGACACAAAAGAACAGATACTATATTAGTGCACTATTATGAAATAAATATATTATTAACTCATGGAGTTAATAATTAGACTATAGGTCACCAGAATATAGAATGAGACTTTAGAATGGAAAGCTGAGGTTTAATCTGTGCAGAATTGGTAAAAAGCTTGTTTGTAAATCTTTGGAAATGAATAGAGATGGTGAAAGCATATCATGGTGTTTGTAACTAGCAGTGCTATGTATGGGTATGACAGTAGTTGAAAGAGAGAGTCTAAGATCATGCATATTACTAGAAGGAAAGCTAAAAACTGTAAAATGGTACTGTATATGACAGGAAAACCTCATGTAAAACACAAATATAGGTGATATTGCATATATAAGACTGTTTTTACAAAATACAGATACAAATATACTATAGAGAAGGAAACAGAAGAGCAGCTATGTACTGCAGGGGAAGCAAACAGATATTGATAGGTGATGAGTTTTGTTTGTTTGATTTTTGTTTATTATTATTATTATTGGAATAATGAAAGTGCTCTAAGAATGATTGAAGTTATGAATGCACAAATATGTGATTACACCGAATACCATTGCTTGTACACTTTGGATAGATTTCCGCTATATTAATATGTACCAATAAAATTGATTTGTTAAAAAAACAGTTATTCTGCCACACCAGAAGCTTCCTCAGCTACTGCCCCTACAAAAGATATATAAATATGTGTATCTGTATACATATTTATACACAAACATACATACATATTTCTATAGTTTTTAACATAATATATAATTCCATTACTAATATTCCTCTAGTATGTAAGTTCCAGGAAGGCTGGGAAATTGACATTTTGTTCTCTTGTGTGTCATGGTGCCTAAAAAAGTGGTTGACATTTAAACCCCAAATAACTGTGGAACAAAAGTAAATAAATAGAAGGGGGGGAAGATGGCATCAGTTTAGGAGGGCACTCACTGACTCGCTCTCTGAGGACAGCTGATTGGGGACAGGGTCCTGCCCAAGGGTCTGTGCTGGGGGGGCACGGAGCGAGAACATTGGGGACATCGCTCTGGAAGGAGCTGGACAGCACAGATTGCTTGGGAAGGATTCATGCGTTTTTCCCCTGCCTGTGGTGGTAAACACCAACAGCTGAGCCCCACCCTCATGGAAAAAGGCTGGTTTGAGCTGCGACTCCTGCCGGCAACCCAATGAAAAGGAGCATTCTCTGAGAGTGGGAGGATTCTCGAGAGGGCTTTTCTTTCTGTGGATTTGGCTGCCTGGAACCCCTTGCAGCTTTGGGGAACAAAATATCTGGCTTGAAGCAGCAGCAGGCTGAGAGGAGTGGTGAATCTGCTGAAGAAGTTTGATTTACCTAGCTGCCCAGGTATACCCCCCAACCCCCGCCAGTAACCCTGTGAGAGGGAGCATTCTCTGAGAGTGGGAGGATTCTGGTAGAGGGTCGAGAGGGCTTTTCTTTCTGTGGATTTGGCTGCCTGGAACCTCTTGCAGCTTTGGGGAACAAAATATCTGGCTGCTGAGAGGAGTGGTGAATCTGCTGAGGAAGTTTGATTTACCTAGCTGCCCAGGTATACCCCCCAACCCCCGCTGGTAACCCCGTGAGAGGGAGCATTCTCTGAGAGTGGGAGGGTTCAGACAGAAGGTGGAGAAGGATTTCCTTTCGTGGATTTGGCTGCCTGGACTCCCTCATAGCTTTGGGGAGCAGATAAGCCAGCTTGAAGCAGTGCCAGGCTGAGGGGAGAGGTGAATCTACAGAGGAAGCCTGATTTACCCAACAGCCTGGTGATACTCAGGCTTGGTTCCAGAGGGGGCGGAGCCAACCAATTTTATCATTCTGCACTGACAAGCATCAGAGCTTCAGCTCCCTTGGGGAGGTCAGGAAGTGGGAAGTGCTTGATTAGTTTCCACGAGCCTAGTTAGGGTCCTCTCAGTGAAGGGGGTGGTCTAGAAGAGGACATCTTTTGGGTCCCTTATTTCTCCAAAAAAAAAGGCAAAAAAAAAAAAAAAAAAAAGAAGAGTGTCACTTTAAAAAGTAGAAAAAAGAATTTTTCTTTAAAAATTTATTTTAATTGCTAAAATATGCCTCAAAACCTGCAGATAGAAACATGCAGGGCAATTGATTGATGAACACAAGCAGGCTGAGAGGTTCCACAAGGGTCCAAGAAGGAACACTGTTCTTCCTTAGCATTCTTTGACTGCTTGTTTGTGTGGTTGGTTGGTTTTTCTTTGTTTATTTGTTGTCTCTTGTTTTCTTTCCTCTTTCCTTACCCACTTCTTTTTTCTTTCTTTCTTTTTTTATAATTTTAATTTTATTTTAAATAAGGTGCTTCTAGCTTGTCTCTTCTTTGCTGTGCTTCTTCTTCATTGATTTCCCATTCCCTGTCTATATTGATTTTATCTCCCAGCGCTATCTCCTTTACTTTCTTCATCTTTCAGCCTTCAGCTTTCTGTTGCAGTTCTTATATACCGCGTTTTTTTTCATTAGCCCACAACTTCAAAGGTGTCAATGTCTATTCTATGTATTCTGTTTTCTTTGTTTTTTATTAATATTAACTTTTTCATTTCAGCCCTTTCTTTACTCTTTCTTTCTCTCCTCATCATTCTAGCCTTCTAAATCATTATATATATTTTCCTCTATTTGGTTTCCCAGTCCACTGTAGGTACTCCACTTTTTTCCCTATTACTCTACACTGCCTATATGAGCTGAATATTCATTTTACTAAGTCTTATACAGCCACTCTTCTAAGTTTTTTCAATATTACTATTATCCTTCTTCCTTCCTCACATATTTTGATTCCTCTGGCCCTAATCTTTTGCCTTCAAGGGAACATAGAAAAAAAACAAGGAAATAAAATAAGAAGAACAAAGTGTCAAAGAGAAAACTTAAGACACACAGAGAACCACCAGCTAAATAAAACTCCAGAGCAGAGAGAGAAGCTAATCAACTGAATAAACCCATCAAGATAAAATGATGACTAGAGAGCAACAAAAAATTACAAACCACACTGAGAAACAGGAAGACAGGAAGACATGGAACAGTCCAATGAACAAACTAAAAACCAGGAAGAGATGCAGAACATCAAACAACAAATCAAAGCTTTCCAAACAAATATCATGGACCAACTTAATGAAGTGAAGGAAGAGATTAAAGATATTAAGAAGACACTGGGAGAACATACTGAAGAAATTGTAAACATACATAAAAATATAACGGATATGATGGTGATCAATGGCACAATGCAAGAAATCAAAAAAGATGCTGGATTCACATAACAGCAGATTTGAAGAGGCAGAAGAAAGAATTAGTGATGTGGAAGACAATAAATCTGAAATCAAAGAGATAATAGAACAAACAGATAAAAAGATAGAAAAAAATCCAGCAGGGACTCAGGGATTTAACCGAAAACACAAAATGCACAAACATACACATTATGGGCATCCCAGAAGGAGAAGAGAAGGGAAAGGGAACAGAAGGAGTGTTGAAGGAAATAATGGCTGAAAACTTCCCAACCTTATTGAGAGAGATGGATGTACAAGTCCAGGAAGAACAGTGCACTCCAAACAGTATAAATCCCAACAGGCCAACTCCAAGACATATATTTGTCAAAATGTCTGATGCTCAAGACAAAGAGAAAATACTCAAGGCAGCAAGAGAAAAGAGAACCATTGCATACAAGGGAAGAACAATAAGATTAAGTGCTGATTTCTCAGCTGAAACCATGAAGGCAAGAAGACAGTGGTATGACATAGTCAAAGTACTAAAAGAACAAAACTTCCACCCCCGAATTCTCTATCCAGCAAAACTGTCATTCAAAAATATTCACAGGTAAACAAATTAATAGAGTATGCCAATAAGAAGCCTGCACTTCAAGAAATACTAAAGGAAGTTCTACAAGTTGAAAGGAAAAAACAGGGAAGACAGAGTTGGAGGAGAGTTTAAAAACAACTAAAAAGATAAAAACAGAAACAAAAACAATATATGACATAGATTAACCCAAAGAAAAAAGGGCTGAAGTAAGAAATTCATTGTGAGTAATAACACTGAATGTTAATGGATTAAATTCACCACATAAGAGACACAGATTGGCAGAATGGATAAGGAAATATGATTCATCTATACGCTGTCTACAAGAAACCCACCTTCGACCCAGGGATTCAAGGAAGCTGAAAGTGAAAGGCTGGAAAACAATTTTACAAGCAAACAATAGCCAACAAAGGGCAGAAGTAGCTATTCTAATATAAGACAGAATAGACTTTAAATACAAAACTATTGTAAGAGACAAAGATTGACATTATATATTAGTAAAAAACAAGGAGAGAATAATCATAAACATTTATGCAACTTATTGGGATGCCTCAAATTACATGAGGCAAACTCTCGAAAAACGAAGTGGAGAAATAAATGCCTCTACAATTATAGTGGGGGACTTTAATACACCATTATCATCATTAGACAGAACACATAAACAGAGAATCAATAAAGAAACAAAGACTCTCAACAATACCTTAGAGGACCTGGACTTAACAGACATATACAGAACAACATACAAAATACAGCAGGATTTACATTCTTCTTGAGAGCACATGAATCATACTCCAAGATAGACCACATGCTAGGCCACAGAACAACTCTTAATGAATTCAGAAAGATTGAGATTATACAAAGTAATTTCTCTGACCACAATGGAATGAAATTGGAAATCACTAAGGGCCAGAGAAACTGATCAGGTATAAAAATATGGAAGTTAAACAACACACTCAGACAAACAGTGGGTCAAGGAGGAAATCTCAAAAGAAATCAGTAACTACCTTGAAACTAATGAAAATGACAACACAACATATCAAAACCTATGGCATGCAGTGAAAGCAGTCCTGAGAGGGATGTTCGTAGCCATAAATTGATATATTAAAAAAGAAGAAAGAGCTAAAATTGAAGACCTAACTACACACTTGGAGGAATTAGAAAAACAACAACAAACTAAACCTAAAGGAAGTAGAAAGAATGAAATAACAAAGATTAGAGCAGAACCAAATGAAATAGAGAATAAGAAAGCACTGGAAACCATAAACAAAACCAAAAGCTGGTTCTTTGAACAGTTCAATAAAATTGGCAAACCCTTAGCCAGACTAACAAAGAAAAAGAGAGAACAGATGCAAACACACAAAATAAGGAATGACAAGGGGATATCACTACTGACCCCACAGAAACAAAGAGTATCATAAGAGCATACTTTGAAAAATTATATGCCAACAAGAATGATAATTTAGAGGAAATGGGCAAACTTCTAGAAACTCACAAACAGCCTACATTGACGAAAGAAGAAATTGATGAACTCAACAGTCCAATTACAAGTAAAGAGATAGACTCAGTCATCAAAAACCTCCCAACTAAGAAGAGCCCAAGACCAGATGGCTTCACAGCTGAATTCTACCAAACATTCCGGAAAGAGCTAACACCAATCCTGCTTAAGCTCTTCCAAAAATAGAAGTAAAAGGAATATTGCCTAACTCATTCTATGATGCCAACATTATCCTAATACCAAAACCAAACAAAGATACCACAAGAAAGGAAAATTTCAGACCAATTTCTCTAATGAACCTAGATGCTAAAATCCTCAACAAAATACTTGCTAATCACTTTCAACAACATATCAAAAGGATTATACACTATGACCAAGTGGGCTTCATCCTGGGTATGCAAGGCTGGTTCAATATAAGAAAATCAATCAATGTAATATACCACATAAACATATTGGAAGAAAAAAATCACATGATCATCTCTATAGAGGAAGAAAAAGCATTCGACAAAATACAGCATCCTTTCCTAATAAAAACACTGCCAAAGATAGGAATAGAAGGAAACTTTCTGAATATGATAAAGGGTATATATGAAAAACTCAAAGCTAACATAATTTTCAGTGGTGAAATCTTAAAAGCCTTCCCTCTGAGACTGGGAACAAGGCAAGGATGCACACTACCACCACTTCTATTTAACATTGTCTTAGAAGTACTTGCTTGAGCACTGAGATAATAAAAAGATATAAAAGGCATCCAACTTGGAAGAGAAGTAAAATTTTCATTATTTGCAGATGACATGATCCTATATGTAGAAAGCCCTGAAAAATCTCCACCAAAACTTCTAAAACTTATAAAGGATTTCAGTAATGTTGCAGGCTATAAGATCAACGCTCAAATATCAGTAGCATTTCTGTACAACAATAATGAGCAATCTGAGGAGCAAATCAAGAAAAAAAATATCATTTATAATAGCAACTGAAAGAACCAAATACCTAGGAATAAATTTAACTAAAGATATAAAGGACTTATATACAGAAAACTACACAACACTGTTAAAGTAAATCAAAGAAGACTTAAATAAATGGAAGAATATTCCCTGTTCATGGATAGGAAGATTAAACATCAACAAGATGTCTATCCTACCCAAACTAATCTACAGATTTAATGCAATCCCAATAAAAATCAACACTATTTTTTAAGGAACTGGAAAAACTAACTACAAAATATATTTGGAAAGGTAATCGCCAAAGACATATTGAAAAAGAAAAATGAAGTTGGAGGTATCACATTACCTGACTTTAAAACATATTACAAAGCTATAGTGGTGAAAACTGCATGGTATTGGCACAAGGATAGACATACTGACCAATGGAACTGAATTGAGAGTTCTGATATAGATCCTCGCATATACAGTCATCTGATATTCAACAAGGCCACCAAGCCCTCTCAGTTGGGAGGGAATGGCCTCTTTAACAAGTGGTGCTTGCAGAACTGGATATCCATAATCAAAAGAATGAGAGAGGAACACCATCTCACACCTTATTCAAAAATCAACTCAAGATGGATCAAAGATCTAAATATAAGAGCCAAAACCATAAAGACCTTGGAAGATAATGTAAGGAAGCATCTACAGGACCTTGTAATAGGAAATGGTTTCATGAACTTCACATCCAAAGCACAAGCAGCAAAAGAAAAAATAGATAATTGGGATCTCCTCAAAATTAAAAACTTCTGCACCTCAAAGGACGTTATTAAGAAAATAAAAAGGGAAGGTGGCGTTAGTGTAGGAGGGCACACACTGCAAGCTCCCAGAGCAAGGCGGATTGTGGACGGGGTTCTGCCCGCGGGTCTGTGCTGTGCACGCGTGGAGTGAGATGCTTGGGACATCTATCTGCTCAGATCAATGGCATGGACGGAATGGTAGAGATTCGTGAGTTTTAATCCTGACTGTGGTGGTTGGCACAGACGGCTGAACTCTGCGTTTAGGGAAAAAAAATACAAAACAGCCGGTTGGAGCCGCAAGCCCCAAGGTTCAGCAACTGGGTGACAGGGCCCAGTGGGAGGGGGTGTTCTCCAATGGGGGCTCTGGTAAAGGGGTGAGAGAGTTTTATTTTCTGGGAATTTGGCTGCCTGGAGCCCCTTGGACCTTGGGTGAACAGAACAGCCGTAGTGAATCGGCACCCGGTGGAGGGGAGGGGTGATTCTGTTCCGGAAGGGAGTTGATTTGCCTGGCTGCCCAGGGATAAGCCCCAGGCCCCCGCGGAGCCAGGAAGAGGGGGCACTCTCCAAAAGAGTGAGGGTTCTGGTGGAGGACAGGGAAAGGAATTTTTTTTCACCATTGATTTGGCTGCCTGGATGGCCTCATAGCTTTGGGGAGCAGATAAGCTGACTTGAAGCAGCACCAGGCTGAGAGTAGATGCGAATCTGCAGAGGAAACCCAATTTACCCAGCAACCCAGTGACACTGGGGCTCGGCTCCAGAAGGGGCGGAGTTGGCCGTCTTTAGCATTCTGCACTGACTAACATCAGAGCTCCAGCTACCTTGGGGAGTCCAGGAAGTAGGACGTGCTTGATTAATTTCCACGAGCCCAGCTAGGATCCCCTCCGTGAGGGGGGTGGTCTACAGGAGGACTTATTTTGGGTCCTGTATTTCACCAAAAAAAAAAAAAAAAAAAAAAAAAAAAA
>JAKSZT010053883.1:70079080-70182403 GCA_026826555.1 Tolypeutes matacus
ATAAATGAAAAATAAATTCTTTTTAATTTAGTTTAGTAGCTAAAAGCTGTTTCAGGACCTGCATATAGAACCCTGCAGGAAAATTGATTGATAAACACAAGCAGGCAGAGAGGATCCACGTGGGCCCTAGGGGAATCACTGATCCTCCTTAGCTCTGTTTGACTGCTTGCCTGTGTGGTTCTTTGGTTTTTCATGTTTATTTCTTGTCTCTTGCTTTTCTTTCCTCTTTCCTCCCCCCCCTTTCTTTTTTCTTTCATTTTTTAAAAATTAGGTGCTGCTAGCTCGTCGCTTCTTTGCTGTGCTTCTTCTTCAGTAATTTCCCACTCTCTGTCTATATTGACTTTGTATTCCAAACTTTCGCTTATCCTTCCTTCATATTTCTGCCTTCTGCTTTCTGTTGTGGCTCTTAGATACCACATTTTTTCATATGCCCACAACTTAAGGGTGCCAATTTCTATTCCACCTATTTTGTTTTCTTCTCTTTTTTTATTAGTATTAACTCTTTCCTTTCAGCCCTTTCTTCACTATTTCTCTTCCTCCTCATAATTCTAGCCTTCTAAATCACTATATATATATTCCTCTATTTGTTTTCCCAGTCTATTGTAGGAACTCCACTTTTTTTACTATTACTCTACACTGCATACACGAGTTAAATATTCATTTCATGAAGTCTCATTTGGCCCCTCTTCTAACTTTTATCAATATTAATATTATCCTTCTGCCTTCCTTACATCTTTTGATTATTCTGGCCCTAATCTTTTGCCTTCAAGGGAACATAGAAAGAAGCAAGGAAATAAAATAAGAAGAAAAAGTGCCAAAGAGAAAACTTAACACACACGCAGAGCCACCAGCTAAATAAAACTCTAGAGCATGGAGAAAAGCTAATCAACTGAATAATCCTACAAGATAATATGATGACCAGAGGACAACAAAAAAATACAAATGACACTGAGAAACAGGAAAACATGGACCAGTCCAATGAACAAATTAAAAATCAGGAAGTGATGCAGAACATCAAACAACTGATCAAAGCTACTCAAACAAATATCATGGACCAACTTAAAGAAGTGAAGGAAGAGATTAAGGATATAAAGAAGACACTGGGAGAACATACTGAAGAAATAGCAAACATGCCTAAAAAGATAATGGATATGATGGTGAACAATGGCACATTCCAAGAAATCAAAAAGACGCTGGATTCACATAACAGCAGATTTGAACAGGCAGAGGAAAGAATTAGTGATATGGAAGACAATACTGCTGAAATCAAAGAGATAGTAGAACAGATAGACAAAAAGATAGAAAAAATCCTGCAGGGACTCAGGGATTTAACCGAAAACACAAAATGCACAAACATACACATTATGGGCATCCCAGAAGGAGAAGAGAAGGGAAAGGGAACAGAAGGAGTGTTGAAGGAAATAATGGCTGAAAACTTCCCAACCCTATTTAGAGAGATGGATGTGCAGATCCAGGAAGCACAGCGCACACCAAATAGTATAAATCCTAACAGGCCAACTCCAAGACATATACTTGTCAAAATATCCAGTGCTCAAGAGAAAATACTCAAGGCAGCAAGAGGAAAGAGAGCCATCACATACAAGGGAAGCACAATAAGATTAAGTGCTGATTTCTCAGCTGAAACCATGGAGGCAAGAAGACAGTGGTATGACATAGTCAAAATACTAAAAGAAAAAAACTTCAGCCACGAATTCTTTATCCAGCAAAATGGCATTCAAAAATGATGGAGAGTTCAAAATATTCACAGATAAACAGAAATTAAGGAGAATGTCAATAAGAAACCTGCACTTCAAGAAATACTAAAGGAATCTCTACAAGTTGAAAGGAAAAAACAAGGGAGAGAGAGTTGGAGGAGAGTTTAAAAACAACTGAAAAGAAAAAACAGAAACAAAACAACATATGACATACATTAACCCAAAGAAAAAATGGCTGAAGTAAGAAATTCATTACGAGTAATAACACTGGATGTTAATGGATTAAATTCACCAATCAAGAGACACAGATTGGCAGAATGGATAAGAAAATATGATCCATCTATATGCTGTCTACAAGAAACCCACCTTAGACTCAGGGATTCAAGGAAGCTGAAAGTAAATGGCTGGGAAACCATTTTACAAGCTAACATAGCCAAAAAAGGGCAGTAGTAGCTATTCTAATATCAGACAAAATAGACTTTAAATGCAAAACAATTGTGAGAGACAAATATGGACACTACATATTAGTAAAAGGGGTAATCTCTCAAGAAGAGAGAACAATCATCAACATTTACACACCTAATTGGGGTGCCTCAAAATATGTGCAGCAAACTCTGGAAAAACTAAGAGGAGAAATAAATGCCTCTACAATTATAGCAGGGGACTTCAATACAACACTATCATCATTAGACAGAACATCAAGATGGAGAATCAATAAAGAAACAAAGGCACTCAACAATACATTAGAAGACCTGGACTTAATAGACATATACAGAACACTACACCCAAATACAGTAGGATTTACATTCTTCTCGAATGCACGTGGATCATACTCCAAAATAGACCACATGCTAGGCCACAGAACAACTCTCAATGAATTAGAAAGATTGAGATTATACAAAGTAATTTCTGTGACCACAATGGAATGAAATTGGAAATCACTAAGGGCCAGAGAAACAGGTTAGGCACAAGGATATGGAAGTTAAACAACACACTCTTAGACAAACAGTGGGTCAAGGAGGAAATCTCAAAAGAAATCAGTAACTACCTTGAAACTAATGAAAACAACAACACAACATATCAAAACCTATGGCATGCAGTGAAAGCAGTCCTGAGAGGGAAGTTCATAGCCATAAATTCATATATTAAAAAAGAAGAAAGAGCTAAAATTGAAGTCCTACCTGCACACTTGGAGGAATTAGAAAAACAACAACAAACTAAACCTAAAGGAAGTAGAAAGAAGGAAATCACAAAGATTAGAGCAGAACTAAATTAAATAGAGAATAAGAAAGCACTGGAAACAATAAACAAAACCAAAAGCTGGTTCTTCAAGAATATCAATAAAATTGACAAACCCTTAGCCAGACTAATAAAGAAAAAGAGAGAACAGATGCAAATACACAAAATAAGAAATGACAAGGGGATATCACTACTGACCCCACAGAAATAAATAGTATCATAAGAGGATACTTTGAAAAATTATATGCCAACAAGAATGATAATTTAGAGGAAATGGACAAGTTTCTAGAAACTCACAAATGGCCTACATTGATGAAAGAAGAATTAGATGAACTCAACAGTCCAATTACAAGTAAACAGATAGACTCAGTCATCAAAAACCTCCCAACTATGAAGAGCCCAGGACCAGGTGGCTTCAGAGCTGAATTCTACCAAACATTCTGGAAAGAGCTAACACCAATTCTGCTTAAGCTTTTCCAAAAAATAGAAGTAGAAGGAATATTGCATAACTCATTCTATGATGCCAACATTACCCTAATACCAAAGCCAAATAAAGATACCACAAGAAAGGAAAATTACAGACCAATTTCTCTAATGAACCTAGACGCTAAAATCCTCAACCAAATACTTGCTAATTGTATTCAACAACATATCAAAAGGATTATACACCATGATCAAGTGGGTTTCATCCCGGGTATGCAAGGATGGTTCAATATAAGAAAAGCAATCAATGTAATACACCACATGAACAGATTGCAAGAAATAAATCACATGATCATCTCTATAGATGCAGAAAAAGCATTCGACAAAATACAGCACTCTTTCCTCATAAAAACACTACAAAAGATAAGAATAAATGGAAACTTTCTGAATATGATAAAGGGTGTTTAGGAAAAACCCAAGCTAACATCATTTTCAATGGTGAAATTCTAAAGCCTTCCCTCTGAGATCAGGAACTAGACAAGGATGCCCACTATCACCACTCCTATTTAACATTGTCTTAGAAGTACTCTTGCGAGCACTGAGGCAAGAAAAAGACATAAAAGGCATCCAGATTGGAAAAGAAGAAGTAAAAATTTCATTATTTGCAGATCACATGATCCTATACATAGAAAGCCCTGAGAAATCTACAACAAGGCTTCTAGAACTTAAAGGAGTTCAGTAATGTTGCAGGCTATAAGATCAATGCTCAAAAATCAGTAGCATTTCTGTACAAAAATAATGAGCAAACCGAGGAGGAAAACAGGAAAAAAATACCATTTACAATAGTAACTAAAAGAATCAAATACCTAGGAATAAATTTAACTAAAGATGCAAAGGACCTGTATACTGAAAATTACACAACACTGTTAAATGAAATCAAAGACTTAAATAAATGGAAGAATATTCCCTGTTCATGGATAGGAAGACCAAACATCATCAAGATGTCTATCCTACCCAAACTAATCTACAGATTTAATGCAATCCCAATAAAAGTCAACACTGTATTTTTAAGGAACTGGAAAAACAAACCACAAAATATATTTGTAGAGGCAAGTGGCCCCGAATTGCCAAAGACATATTGAAAAAGAAAAATGAAGTTGAAGGTATCACACTACCTGAGTTTAAAACATATTGCAAAGCTACAGTGATCAAATCTGCGTGGTATTGGCACAAGGATAGACCTACTGACCAATGGAACCGAATTGAGAGTTCTGATATGGATCCTCGCATATACAGTCATCTGATATGTGACAAGGCCAAGGAGCCCACTCAGTTGGGAGAGAATGGCCTCTTTAACAAGTGGTGCTTGAAGAACTGGATATCTATATCCAAAAGAATGAGAGAAGAATACCATCTCACACCTTATACAAAAATCAACTCAAGATGGATCAAAGATCTAAATATAAGAGCCAAAACCATAAAGGCCTTGGAAGATAATGTAAGGAAGCATCCACAGGACCTTGTAATAGGAAATGGTTTCACGAACTTCACAGCAAAAGCATGAGCAGGAAGAGAAAAAATAGATAAATGGGATCTCATCAAAACTAAAAACTTCTGCACCTCAAAGGATGTTATTAAGAAAATAAAAAGGCAGCCTACCCAATGGGAGAAATATTTGGCAACCATATATCTGATAGGAGCCTAATATCCTGCATAAAAAAAGAAGTCTCACACCTTGAAAATAAAAAGACAAACAACCCATTTAAAAAATGGGCAAGTGACCTGAAAAGTCACTTCTCCAAGGAAGAAATACAAATGGCTAAAAAGCACATGAAAAAATGTTCAACATCACTTGCTATCAGGGAAATGCAAATCAAAACTACAATGAGATACCATCTTACACCCATCAGAATGGCAGCTATTAAAAAAACAGGAGGCACTAAATGTTGGAGAGGATGTGAAGGAATAGGAACCCTCATCCACTGCTGGTGGGACTGCGGTATGGTCCAGCCACTGTGGAGGACAGTTTGGCAGTTCCTCAAAAAACTAGCAATAGATCTTCCGTATGTTCCAGCAATTCCACTGCTGGGTATATACCCAGAAGAACTGAAAGCAAAGACACAAACAGATATATGCACACCAATGTTCATAGCGGCATTGTTCACCATTGCCAAAAGTTGGAATCAGCCCCGGTGCCCATCAACAGATGAATGGATAAGCAAAATGTGGTACATACCTACAATGGAATTTTACTCAGCTATAAGAAGGAATAAAGTGCTAACACATGGAATAATGTGGATGAATCCTGAAGACCTTATGTTGAGTGAAGCAAGCCAGGCACTGAAGGATGAACAGTATATGAACTCACTGATTTGAACTGAGGAAAGTGAGCAGTCTCTGAGAACTATTGTCTGAAAGACATGTTAACAAGGGAGAGAAAGAGAAGAGTAGGCTGTGAGCCATCACCCATATGGACATAATCTATGGTAAAAGGCTAGAGTATAATTGTATATTGAAGGACAGGACAGATGGGTAGTGATATTACTGGATGTGGTGGTGCAGGGTTCACAGGTGGGTAGATTAGGAAGGGCAAGTTGGAATACCCAAGGTATGTAACTATGAATCTTGTCATTCCATGAGTCAAGAGAGGGGAGTGTCATATGCCCCAGGGGGAGGGGGAGGAAGGACCAGAAAAGAGCAAACAGGGGGTATTTAGTGGTCATGGGAAAGACTTTTCATTACCTTACAGTATTGGACACAGGACATGGTAAATATCATCAAAACTTATTAAACTGTATCATCTAAATTGTAAACTATACTGTAAACCATTGACAATGTTTAGATGTTTAGTTGCTATATTTTGCTATCTGTATAACAGTTATAACAATGATAACATCCAAAAAAAAAAAGGAGGGGGGAAAGGGGGGAAAGGGTGGTGGTTTGGTATCTGGGAGTCTCTAATATTCCGTGTGTAACTTTGCTGTGACCTAAAACTTCTTTGAAAATTAAATGAAAATTTGGGAGACACTGGGGATTGAGAGGGGGAAGTTGTCATGGTACACCGGACATCTGATAATACAGTGAAAAAGAATAATTTTAAATAAAAAGGCATTTCTTTTTTTTTTCCATTTTTTTAAATGTCCCAATCTGCTAATTATATATTTTTTTGATTTTTGTTTGATTGTGTTTTTTTTTCCTGAGTTTCCTTGTGTTTATCTCTTGCATTTAAGCTTATCATTGTTGCTTCTTTTTCCTATTAAGTGTATTGGATTATTATATGGGCTACATGTTCAGGGAGAATTTGGATCACAGAAGGGTTACAATGGGTGCTGCAGAGGATTATTGGTGGGTGGTGTCTGGGAGGGGGGATTCACGGGAGTAAGTTCATCTGAATATACATAAAAGATATACAAAATTGTTCAAATGATCAAAGAATGGGGCACGGTCACGGTGGGTGGACAATCACTCAATAAAAAAGGGAATCTGAATTCCCAGCCTGGAGAGCCCTGCCACATTCTCCAAGGGAGCAGCAACAGTCTTCTGAGTGCAGAGACAGTGTCTGTCAAAAGAGGATGGCCCATTGATGAGTTCTTGTTATTGATGACTATCTTTAGGAGTCTTTGCTCTTGTAACTGAAACCTAGCCTACTGTTATGGGGTGCCTAAGGGTTGCCACCTGAGAGCCTCCTTGTTGCTCAAATGTGGCCTCTCTCTAAACCAAACTCAGCACATGAATGCATTATCTTCCCCCCAACGTGGAACATGACTCCTGGGGATGAGCCTCCCTGGCAATGAGGGATTAATACCAAGTGCCAACTGGTAACATGACTGGAAAAACACCTTGAATAAAAGGGGGAAAGGGTAAAGACAAATGAGTTCAAGTGGCTAAGAGACTTCAAAGAGAGTTGGGAGGTCATCCCAGAGGTAACGCTTACACACACCTCAGTAGGATCTCATAGAACACCAAAGTGCATATCACCCCACACAGAGGGACTCCTGAGGGCTCTGGAGACACCCAGGTCCTGTATAAGGCAGGATAGCCCCAGAGACTGTCGCCTTATAAGTGGGCTCTATTTTGGAATCTGTGCTCCTGAGAGTGACAGAATTGGACTCAAATAAGTCCTCCCTGCACATGGTTCATCAGTCCCTTCTATTCAAACCTATCTGTGATGCTGGAGTTTTTGTGTACTTCCAGAGACTGGAGCCTCTGGCCTATCTATGTGCCAGGTGTGTGTGGAATCTCGGTGGAGCTGCAACTCCTACCCTACAGCTCAATGGACTCATCCAAGTCACCTGGCGAGGAGACGATGATGGGTAACGGCCATCCCAGGGAAAGGAGACGGCCTGCAGCTGCAGGCAGGATCATCCCACCCACCATATCCATGAGATATAAACCCTCTCTCACTTGGAGGTGGAGTGGACATCACCATCCCAGTCCCCTCAGGATTGGGGGAAGAACTATGGATTAGAGTGGACTTGATGGTATTCTGTTGTACACATATGGTGATTCTAGCAATGGAAGAAATTATAACAGTGAGGTGGAGCTGGTGGCCACTGGACACTTTCAGGGCAGGGAGGGGATGTGCAGTTGAAATACAGGGGCTTTTTCGGGACTTGGGGGTTGTCCTGAGTGCCGTTGTGGCAACGGATGTAGGCCATTTTAAATCAGCACACACCATTCAGAAATTCAGAACTGTGTGGGAGAAAGTGTGGTCTACGATGTGAACTGTGGTCTATGGTTGATGGCAAGGCCCCAGGATGTGTAGGACCATTGAGGGTGATGGGCCACACTTGTGGGAGATGTTTGTGTGGGATGTTGTGGAAGGTGTGGGAGGTGGGGAACATGGGAATCCCTGTAGTTTCCGTGTAATATTTAGGTAATCTAAGCACCTTTAAAATATATATATATATATTTCTTAAGCAAATGCACATATATGCATATATATTTCTATATCATTTTACAAGTATTGGTATGTATTGTGAAAAATTTGATTTTTACCTACAATTAAAACAAAACAAAAAAAACACAACAAAACAAAACAAAACAAAAACAAACAAACAAACAAACAAGACATAGACTTGGGGAGCCAAGGTGACTCAGTGATATAGTACTGGCTTCTCACATGCGAGGTCGTGGGTTCAATCCCAGGTCCAGTACCTAAAAAAAAAAAAAAGACATAGACTTATAGAATGGATAAAAAATATGAGCCTTCTATATGTCTACAAAGGACCCACCTCAGACATAAGGACACAATCAGGGTTAAAATTGAAACGTTGGTTAAAGGTATTCCATGCAAATTGTAACCAAAAATGAGCTGGAGTAGACCAGATAAATGTAAAATAGCAACATTATAATATATGAACAAAAATTACTCAGTGCAAGTGGCAAATCATTCCTGTGATCAGTATTCTGTAATTTTTTCATAAAAATAAACAATTGCTTTTTATTGTGGAAAACAAACAAACAAACAAAAAACAACCAAAATAGAAAAAGTGATTCCAGCCTTAGTTCTCATACTGATGCAAAACTGAAAGATAGATTTAATGCATGCTGTAGCAACATCTTACTTTTGATTGTGCTTAATAATTTCCATACTATTTTTCAGAAATCTACCAACCACAGCAGATGTGTTTTTATTCCTCTATACAGAATATATACCAGGGAAGAACTTTGTAGTATATCTCAGATCATTTCTCTAAAAAGATCTATGGAATGATATTTCCAGTACAATGGAATCCTTATAAGGCTTTTGAATGAGATGCCAAAAGTTTCAAATAATTTCCCTTTTAACCTTCATGTATCCTCACCAGTATGTGATGCCTCTTCTCCACTCTTTCTCTATATATGTACACATATGTGTATGCATATATTTCATTATATAATGTTTTCATATTTTATTGCTAATTTTAAGTAATCTTGTGAAATTCCTTTTCAGGTCTTTTGCCTTACCTATTGTTAAATTGCACTTACATTCGTTTTTGCTTTTTTTTTCTTAATCATTTTAAGACCTTTTATCAAAGAAACAAACTCATTTCTTTTTATATAAGTAATATTTTCTCCATTTTTCATTTATTTTTGTTCAACTTTATCAACCTTCTCTTTATGGTTGTTCTTTGTTTACCTTGTTTAAAAATTATTTTCTATTATAAAATATTCTATATATTTTCCAAGTTTTTTAAATTTTGCTTTTCAATTTTTAAATGTTTATTGTCTGGAATTGTTAATGGTGCAAAACAAATTCTTTTTTCTTTCTACCCTTTGTTAATAGTTATATATTCTATTTTCTATGTTTAGTAGATTTCCTTAGTGTTTACTATATATGTTTGACCTAATCAAACTTCCATTAATTATATACTCTACCCTGCTGTGAAACAATGCAAAGAACTTAGAATATTTTTACTCTGGTTAAGTCTCACTTATATCTTATTTGTCTTTATGTTGAAATAATGAATAAATCATTGCTATTAAATTATTTAAAAAATAAAAAATAAAAATAAAATAAAATAAAAAGGCAGCTTACCCAATGAGAGAAAATATTTAGCAACCATATATCTGATAGGATCCTAGTATCCTGCATATATAAAGAAATCCTACACCTCAAAAATAAAAAGACAAACAACCCATTTAAAAAATGGGCAAGTGACCTGAAAAGTCACTTCTCCAAGGAAGAAATACAAGTGGCTAAAAAGCACATGAAAAAATGCCTGACATTGCTAGCTATTAGGGAAATGCAAATCAAAACTACATTGAGAAACCATCTTACACCGTCAGAATGGCAGCTATTAAAAAACCAGCAGAGTATAAGTGTTGTAAAGGGTGTGGAGGAATAGGAGCCCTCATCTACTGCTGGTGGGATTGTGGAATGGTCCAGCCACTGTGGAGGAGAGTTTGGCATTTCCTCATAAAACTAACAATAGATCTTCCATATGATCCTGCAATTCCACTGTTGGGTATATACCCAGAAGAATGGAAAGCAAAGACACGAACAGATAGATGAACCCCACTGTTCATAGTGGCATTGTTCACAATTGTCAAAAGTTGCAATCAGCCCCAGTGCCCATCAACAGATGAATGGATAAACAAAATGTGGTACATACATACAATGGAATATTACTCAGCTGTAAGAAGGAATAAAGTGCTAACACACGGAATAACATGGATGAATCTTGAAGACTTTATGTTGAGTGAAGCAAGCCAGGCATTGAAGGATGAACAGTATATGACCTCACTGTTTTGAATTGAGGAAAGTGAGCAGTCTCTGAGCACCATTGTCTGAAAGATAGGTTAACAAGGGAGAGAAAGAGAAGAGAAGGTTTTGAGCCATCACCCATACGGACATAATCTATGGTAAAGTGATAGAGTATAGTTGCATATTGAAGGATAGGACAGGTGTGTAGTGATATTACTGGGTTTGGTGATGCAGGTTGACAGGTAGGTAGATTAGTAAGGGCGGGTTAGAATACCCAGGATACTGGGGGGAGAGATGGGAGAGGGACCAGGTGAACACAAGTTTTGTGGGTATGAGGTTGAAAGTGCAGGAGTGGGAATGCTCTTATGGCAGTATGACAAGGTAGTGTCACTGGTTTAGGGTGTAGGTTGGGGGGGCATTCAAGACGGGGCACATCTGGAGTAGGCTTCAGGGGAGTGTGTGAGTGTTCATCCTATCATAATGTGTTGCGTCAGGGATTGGAGACACACATGGTGAGTGGGAAGGAGATGGACCCCCATCTTTGGGAGGACCGATTCACCCAGAAACTGACAGGTGGGTGTCTCTTAGGAGCAAGGGTGGATCCTAACAGGGGAAGATGATAAGCATGTCAAGACCTCTTGTTGCATGTAACTATGAATCTTGTCTTCCAATGAGTCAAGACAGGAGGGTGTCATGTTCCCCAGGGGGATGGGGAGGAAGGAACAGAAAAGATTAAACGGGGCATTTAGTGGTCAGGGGAAATGTTTTTTTTATTATGTTACAGTAATGGACACAGGACATGGTAAATATCATAAAAAATTATTAAACTGTACCATCTAAATTGTAAACTATACTGTAAACCATTGACAATGTTTAGTAGCTATGTTTCACTATTTGTATAACAGCTATAACAATGCTATCACCCACATACTAAAAGGTTTTAATATGGGGTGAAGAAAGGGGGAGGAGGTTGGGTAAATAGAATCTCTAGTACTCTGTGTGTGGCTTTGCTGTGACCTAAAATTTCTTTGAAAACTAAATGAAAATTTGGGAGACAATGGGGAGTGAGAGGGTGAAGGTGCCACGGTACAGACTGGACACCCGAAAATGCAGTGATATAGGAAAAAAAAAATTAAAAAAAAACTTTTTGTTGTTTTTTCCCATTTTTTGAATGTCCCAATCCTTTAATTATATTTTATTTGTAGTTTTTATCTTATTATTTCATTTTCTTATTAATGGTTTTTGGTTATTATATGGGCTTCATCTTCAAGGAAGGTTTAGCTAACAGAAGTGTTACAATAGGGGCTGCAGAGGATCATTGGTGGGGGGTGACTGGGATGGGGGATTCTTGAGGGGAAGTTCATCTGAATATACATGAAAGTCATATAAAATTGTCCAAATGATCAATGCGTGGGGCATGGTCATAGTGGGTGGACAATCACTCAATAAATGAGGGAATACTGAATTCCCAGCCTGGAGAGCTCTGCCACATTCTCCAAGGGAGCAGCAACAGTCCTCCAATTGCAGGGGCAGTGTCTAAAAGGAGGATCTTCCACTAATGGGTTCTTATTATTGATGACTAGCCTTACGAGTCTTTGGTCTTGTAATTGAAAATTAGCCTACTGTTATGGGGTGCCTAAGGGTTGCCACCTGAGACCCTCCTTGTTGCTCACGTGTGGCCTCTCTTTAAGCCAAACTCAACATATGAATGCATTACCTCCCCACCCAGCATGGGACATGACTCCCAAGGATGAGCCTCCCTGGCAACGAGGGCTTAACACCAAGTGCCTACTGGCAATATGACTGGAAAAACACCTTGAATAAAAGGGGGGAAAGGTAAAGACAAATGAGTTCATGTGGCTAAGAGACTTCAAAGAGAGTCGGGAAGTTGTCCTGAAGGTAACGATTATGCATGCCTCAGCAGGATCTCATAGAACATCAAAGTGGATATCACCCCACACAGAGGGGCTCCTGAGGGCTCTGGAGACACTCAGGTCCTATATAACGGGGGATAGCTCCAGAGATTGATGCCTTATCAGTGGGCTATACTTTGGAATCTGTGCTTCTGAGAGTGACAGAGTTGGACTCAAATAAGTCCTCCCTGCGCATGGTCCATCAGTCCCCTCTATTCAAACCTATATGTGATGCTGGAGTTTGTAGGTGTACTTCCAGAGACTGGAGCCTTTGGCCTGCCCATGTGCCAGCTGTGCCTGGAATCTCGGTAAAGCTGCACCTCCTATTCTACAGTTCAATGGACTCACCCAAGTCACCTGGTAAGGAGATGATGATGGACAACGGCCATCCCAGGGAATGGAGAGAGTCTGCAGCTGCAGGCAGGATAATCGCATCCATTGTACCCATGGGATATAAGCTCCCTCTCACTTGGAGGTGGAGTAGACATCACCATCCCAAACTCCTTAGGATTGGGGGAAGAGCTATGGACTAGAGTGGACTCACTGGTATTTTGTTGTAGACATATTGTGGTTCAAGTAATGGAAGAAATTACAACAGTGAGGTGACGCCAGTGGTCACCGGATGCTTTCAGGGCAGGTAAGGGAAAAGCATTGGTAATACAGGGGCTTTTTCGGGATTTGGGAATTATCCTGAGTGACATTACAATGACAGATATAAGCCATTTTACATCAGCATATAACATGCAGAACTGTCTGGGAGAGAGTGTGGTCTACAATGTGCACTATGGTCCATGCTTAATGGCAGAGCCCCAGGATGTGTATATCTATTGCACGTGATGTGCCACACTAATGAAAGATGTTTATGTGGGATGTTATGGGAGGTGTGGGAGGTGGGGAACATGTGAATCCTTGTAATTTTTGTGTAACATTTATGTTATCTAACCATCTTTTAAAATATAAAAATAAAATAAATTAAAATTAAAGAAAAAAAAAAGTAAATAAATAAACAAAAATTAAATAAGCAAAAACTCAAACCTTATTTTCTCTTTCATTCATTTCCAGTTGCAGGATCATTTCACTTCTCTGCTTTACTGCTAGATTCATAGATGGTCTATACACACCATCTAAATATCCTTAGCTACTTCTGACTGCTCAAATCTTACCAGCACAGCTGCCATTATAATTCCATGGAATAATTCTCATCAAGGTCAACAATAACTTCATGTTGATAAACCAAATGGACATTTTTTGTCTTCTAGAGACTATCTGATATATTATTTTTACAGCAAAACGGTTTAAAAGAAAAATAATTACAGTACCATGAATTTCATACAACAGCTCTTCCTAATGCACATATTAAAGTATTCATTTCAAATCTCGGTAGCACTTGACAAAGTTAATCATTTTCTTAAGTGAATTTCCTTTCCTTTCTTTCCATGACATGACTTTCTCCTAACCTTCTGGCTACTGTGTCCTTTTCTCTTTTATAGGCTCACTCTCTTCTACTTACCCATTAATTTTTGAGTTTCTCAAACACTCACTCCTAAAGCCCTCTCTTCTTCTCACTTCATAGTCTCATCCTAGGTAATCTTAACAACCCGCAGACATTCAATGACTAGCTATGCATATCTGTAATTTTATTTCCTCTCTGAGCTAGACTTCACAGTCTGAGTCTTATCCAATCCATTTTCAACACTGTGGCCAGAGAAACATTTTTAAAATAAAAACTTGATTTTGTCCTTTGAGGCCCTCTCCTCAAAATCTTCCTACTTCTGCTTAATATTCCTCAATAACTTCCCAATTTTATCTCACCACCTTAAACTCTCTCTAATCTCATTGGCTTCCTTTTGATTAATAGTAATCATCATGATTCCTCCTACTTCAAGGAATTTTCACATGTTGTTTCCTTCCTCTGAAATGCTCCTTCCTTCCTTTTTTAACTTGTTGCATCCAACTTCTCATTCAGACACCAGCTAAAGTATAACTTCCCCAAGGAGGATTGTCCAGACATTTCTGAGTACAATAGCCCCCTCATATATGTATGGCATATCTCTACTATATAACACTTAGCAGAGTTATCAATTCAGTGAGATTGTTTGATTAATATCTCTCTTCTTTCCTGAGGACAGTTAGAAGGCATTTCTTTTCTTGGAAGTTTATCTCTAGTATTACGCGTGAAGCCTACTGCAAAATAGTACCTCAATAAATGTTTGCTGAATAAATGAATGAATATATAACAAATTCTTCTTTCACTCAGCAAAACATGACACCTTGGCCATAGTAAGGATTCTACAAATAGTTGTTGAAATGTATTAAGTAACATTTTTGAATGATTTAGTTATATTTGAATGACAACAAAAATAGTGTGAAATCTGAAACTTAGAAAAACACATTTATATTCAATTTAACTCTGTTCATGATTATTTTTATATTGTTCTGTATGGCATTTGAATTAGGCTCATGGTAAATGGTTTTCTTGGGGATTAAGAAATATCCAATATTGTCCTTCAATTCATTTACTGGAACATCTGATTATAGTTGGCCATATCAGATTTCAATTAAAATGTCACTTTTTTGTTCCTTTTTGACTGACCTGAATTGACTAATTATTTACATTTTACATTTTATTAAACCCTGAGTTGGAATGGAAAAGCTAGTGCTGTCACACTTTTGGAATGCAATTTAGATGAATATATGTTTACCACTCCCCAGCAAGAAAAATTGGTTTTAAAAGCTCAATATGACATTTATTTTCCTAGCTTACTCCAAATCTTGTTTTTTAGAATGGTATCCCTAAAACAGTAATATAAAGTTATTTTAAAAGGATGATTGATTTTAGCATATTTTAAAATAATCATTTGTTTGTGACCTTTCATTAATAGAAGAGATTTAGAAACTAAAGCAATAACCACTAATCATTAATTAAAGTTATTGATGGGAGAAATTTGAAAGGAGCACTGTTTGTATTTGTCTTGTAAGAAAATTCAGAAGTATAGCAGGTCTTGGATAAGGTTTCAAATATTATTTAGTCCAGGATAGCTGATATCCAAACTGTACACACTATATTAATCACCACTTCTAATTAAAATTTGAAAATATAACATTGCTTTTTTATTAAATAAAAATGAGTGGCAACTCCCACTAATTAGAACAGAACTTATTATCACAGGACAGTGTTCCAGGAAATCTTAAAATATATGTATCTATAAGGTTAGGTTTGAAATAAAGATGTTAGTACACATATCAATGAAATTATATTAAACAATGAAAAATGAATAATGAAAAAAGTATACTACACCTTACTTAATTATGAAGTAATGGCCTTCTATCTGCTCCTGCTGCTTCTAGTGTAGTCATATCTAAATTGTAATCCTCTCTGCAGCTAGAATGTTCTTTCTGAATGCCAATCAGATGTCTTTTCCTTTGTTAAAATTCTTCAATTTTGAGAAGCAGAGACAAAATGGCAGCATAATAAGGAGCTCCAAGAGTCAGCTCATCCTACAGTGCATTTAGTAATCACACTTAGCAATCTAAGTCACCTGTTTGGGGGACCCATGAGACCAGAAGAGAAACCTGCAACATCCTTGGAAGAATGGAAGGAGGAGACTGCCCATCCTTAGTGAATATTTGTGAGTACTCCATACTGTAGAGACCAGTGCCCATCCCCTACTGGTAGTGCAAGACACCTTGGGAGCTATTACCTGGCTGGAGTTAAAATCACCATTTCCCAAAAATGGGGGAGACAAAGATGGTCAGGCACCAACTTCAGATACTGAATAGTAAATTCAGCTGGCTGAAGTCCAATCCTAAGTACAGCTAAAGGCTGAACCTGTTCAACTTGGAAAGATGTCAGTAGCCTCCATCTTAACTCCACCCCTGGCATGAGGGGAAGTGGAGCTGATTGAAAATCACAGTGACAGTGGGGACCAGCTTCTTTCCACTGAGGTTGCTGCCCTAGCTTAGGCTCCAACCCTGCCTCTGAAAGGGAGGGAAATGGATGATCTGCAACAATCTCTCCAGGTAACTGTAGTAACTTTCAGCCTGCACAAACTAGATGGCAGGACACCCATGTGGCTACATCCCCATCCCCAATTGAACAGGTGGGAGGCAATGTTTCCTCAGCCTCTCTGGGCAACTGCAGGTACTTGTGGCCCACATGGACTAGATTGTTGGACACTTGTGGCTTGAAATTCACACCCCTGATAGGATAGGAGCAAGGCAGTATTTCCCCAGCATCTCCAGGCAACTGAGTCACCTTTAGCGTACCCGGATTGAATTGTTGGACACCTGTGGTTCCATCCCCACCCTTGACAGGGTAACAGGGATAATGCTCCCTCAACCTCTCTGGACAACTGTAACCACTTGCAGCCCACACAGTCTAGACTGTTGGACATCTCTTTGGTTCCATCCCTGAACCTGACAGGGAGGTGGAGGGATAGTGCTCCTTCAGCCTCTCTGGGCAACTGCAGTTTCTTTCAGCCTGCCCAGACTAGATTAGTGGGCATACCAGTGGCTCTATAGCCACCCCAGACAGAACAGGTGAAGGGACAGTGCCCCATTATCCTCCCTGGGAAACTACAGTCACTTTCACCCTGCACAGGCTAGATTGTTGGGCATTTTTGTGGCTCCATCCCTACCCCTGACAGGACAGAAGGAGGGATAATGCTCCTTAGCCTCCAGAACTCTGCAGTCACTTTCAGCCTGCATGGACTAGATTTTTGGGCAAACCCGTGGCTACAACCTCACCCTCAATAGGACAGCACGGGAGGACAGTGTTTTCTCAGCCTCTCTGGGCAACTGCAGCTGTTTTCAGACTGTACAGGCTAGATTTCTGGGCATTCCTGTGGCACCATCCCTGCCTCTGACAGGAAGGAGGAGGGGCAGTGTTCCCTCAGCCTTTTCAGGCAACTGCAATCCCTTTCTGCCCACACAGACTAGATTAGAGGGCATATCAGTGGCTCCATCCCTGCCCCTGACAGAGCAGGGGGAGGGAAAGTGCTCCCTTACCCTCTCCAGGAAACTGTAGTTATTTTCAGTCTGCACAGCTTAGTTTGCTGCCCACACCTGCAGATCCACCTCTGCTCTAGGCAGGGGAAAAAGGGACATGGAACTACATCGTCTTTCTTAACAACTACAGATGGTCTTAGCCTGCATGTCTTGGATTCCAACACACAGCTGCAGATCCATCCCTACTCCTGATAGGGGAGATAGGTGGAAGAAGCTTCACTGGTTCCTGAGCCCTGCATCCTTCTCTCCTACTCTGCAACCACCAAGAAAGGAAGGGCAAAAAACAGATGAATAAGAGCTGAAAAATTCAGATTGGTTAAATATGAGCCACTACAAAGTTCCAAATTAATTTGAACTAACCTTCAAGGAGGGGCTTTCACACAAAGCCAATAACAAGAAAGCCCTAGACTAAAGAGAAAAAAGGGAATAAGAATAAACACATCTAGTAAATCAGATGCCTAGACAATGACAGAAAGTTACAATCTATACCAAGAAATAGGAAGATATGGACCAGTCAAAGAAACAAACTAAGCCTCCAGATGATATAAAGAAGTTGAGGCAACTAATCATAGATTTTCATACAATTCTTAATAAATTCAATGAGATGGTTAAAGAGATTAAGGGCATCAAGAAGACACTTGAAAGCATATATAGAAAAATAGCATCTCTTATGAGAAAGGAAGGCACAGTAAGTGAATTTAAAAATACACTGGAGGAGTTAGCCTATTGTTATGCCTATTCGAGTTAGCTATGTTATGGAGTGCCTAAGGGTTGCCTCCTGAGAGCCTCCTTGTTGCTCAAATATGGCCTCTCTCTAAGCCAAATTCAGTGTATGAACACATTGCCTTCCTCCCAGCATGGGATATGACTCCTGGGGATGATCCTCTTTGGCAACGAGGGATTAATACCAAGTGCCAACTGCCAATACAACTGGAAAAAGACCTTGAATAAAAGGGCAAAAAGGTAAAGACAAATGAGTTCAAGTGGCTAAGAGACTTCAAAGAGAGTTGGGAGGTCATCCCAGAGGTAACGCTTACACACACCTCAGTAGGATCTCATAGAACACCAAAGTGCATATCACCCCACACAGAGGGGCTCCTGAGGGCTCTGGAGACACCCAGGTCCTATATAAGGGGGGATAGCCCCAGAGTTTGGTACCTATTCAGTGGGCCCTACTTGGAATCTGTGCTCCTGAGAGTTACAGAGTTGGACTCAACTATGTCTTCCCTGCACATGGTCCATCTGTCCCTTCTATTCAAACCTACATGTAGTGCTGGAGTTTGTAGGTGTACTTCCAGAGACTGGAGTCTTTGGGCTGTCCATGTGCCAGCTGGACCAGGAATCTCGGTGGAGCTGCAACTCCTACTATACAGCTCAATGGACTCACCCAGGACAACTGGTGGGGAAATGATAATGGACAACGACCATCCCAGGGAATGGAAAGAGTCTGTGCTGCAGGCAGGAAAATCCCATCCATGTTATCCATGGGATATAAGCCCTCTCTCACTTGGAGGGGGAGTGGACATCACCATCCCAGACTCCTCAGGATTGGGGGAAGAGCTATGGACTGGAGTGAACTTACTGGTTTTCTGTTATAGACATATTGTGATTCAAGCAGTGGAAGAAATTACAACATTAATGTGGAGCCAGTGGCCACTCGATGCTTTGGGGACAGGGAGAGGGAAAAGCAGTTGTAATTACAGGGGCTTTTTCGGGACTTGGGAATTATCCTGAGTGACATTGCAATGACAGATATAGGCCATTTTATATAATCATGTAACATGCAGAACTGTGTGGGAAAGAGTGGGGTCTATAATGTGAACTATGGTCCATGATTAGTGGTAGAGCCCCAGGATGTGTATATCCATTGCAGGTGGTGTGCCACACTAATGAAAGAAGTTTATGTGGGAGGTTTGTGGGAGATGTGGGAGGTGGATTATAAATTATATTATAAATTATATGGGATCCCTATAATTTTTGTGTAACATTTATGTAATCTAAGTATCTTTTAAAAAATAAAAATAAATTATTATTTTAAAAAAAAAATACCCTGGAGGCATATAACAGCAGATTTGAAGAGGCAGATCTCTCTCTCTTAGGGCTCATTTCTCTCTGGGTTCACTGCTCTGCTTTCTCCACAAGGTCAGCTGTAAATTATCAGACAATCTGCTTGTCCGTCTTCCTGGGGCCTCTGCCATGTCTATGGAGCTGTTTCTACTCCTCTGTGTTCCTTTCCTGTGTGTTTACTTCCCTGAGCTCTAGCATCAAAACTCCAACTAACTCATCTCCCTTGTCATTTTCTCTGTGAGTCCCCACACAGCAATGGGGCAGGGACTCAATGTCCTACTGACATAGCCCAATCAAAGCCTTAATCACAATTTAATCAAGTAAGAGTGAAATCTCTGAATCCAGTACAATCTAGTGTACCCAGAGGAAAAGAAAAATTTACAAACATAATCCAATATCTATTTTTGGAATTCATAAGTAATACCAAACTGCTACGGCCTCCAAAAGAGAACATATATTAGAACAGATAAAAATAGAATGGAAAAAAATTGAAAAGTGTCTCAGATGTGAAAATATATGTGTCATGGATGTCCCAGAAGGATAAGAGAAGGGAAAAGGGGTAGTAGGAATATTTGAGGAAATAGTGGTAGAAAATTTCCCAACCCTATTGAAGGACATTAAATATCCATGTCGAAGAAGTACAATGTACTATCACACAAATAAATCTGAATAGATCTACTCTAAGACACATGCTAATTAGAATGCCAAATTCCAAAGATAAAGAGAGAATCCTGAGAGCAGCAAAACAAAAGTGATTCATCACATAAAAGGGATGCCCAATAAGATAAAGTGCTTATTTCTCATCAGAAATCATAGAGGCAAGAAGACAGTGGTGTGATATAGTTAAGATACTGCAAGAGAAAAACTGCCAGCCAAGAAATTTATATCAGGCAAGATTATCTTTCAAAAATCAGGGCAGATTTAGAATATTCACAGATAAACAGAAACTGAGAGACTGTGTAACCAAGAGAACAGCTTTGCAGGAAATACTAAAGGGAGTGCTACAGGCTGAAAAGAAAAGACAGGAGAAAAAGTCTTTGAAGAGAGTCTAGAAATGAAAGTATCAGTAAAAGTAACTAAAAGTTTAAAAAGAGTGGGGAAAATAAGATAACAGATAAAACCCAAATATCAAAATGAGTGAAATAAGAAATACCTTTACAAGAATAACAATGAATGTTAATGGATTAAACTCCCTAATCAAAAAAGGCACACTGGCAGAATGGATAAGAATATATTAGACATCTTTATGCTGTCTACAAGAGTCTCACCTTAGACCCAAGGATACAAATAGATTGATAATAAAAGGTTGGAAAAAGGCAATGTACATACTAACCAAAAAAATAAAAAAATAAAAAAAAATTAAAAAAGCTGGAGTAGCCATACTTATATCAGATAAAGTAGACTTTAAAAGCAAAGCCAACCCGACGCCGCTCCCTGAGAACCTCCTCACCCTCGCCGTTCCCGGAGTGCGCACCGGACGGCCCATAACTAGCCAGTGTCGCCCCCCGGGCTGCAGCAGGGCTGATCACCCTCAGGCCCGGGAACAAAGCGGCAGTAAACTGTACTGTAAATCACTGACAAAAAAAAAAAAAAAAAAAAAAGCAAAGCTGTTGTTAGAGACAAGGAAGGACATTATATATTAATAAAAGGGGCAATTCACCAGGAAGAAATTACAGTCATAGGTGTATGTGTATCTAACCAGGATGCCCAAAATTACATGATGCAAACATTGGCAAAACTGAAGAGAGAATAAGATCTCTCTACAATAATAGTTGGAGACTTCTAAACTTCAATACACCACTTCATCATTGGATAGAACATCTAGGAAGAGGAACTATAAAGAAACAGAGAGCTTGATTAATATGATAAATGAACAAAATCTAATAGACATATACAGAACATTGCACACCAAAAAAGCAGGATAGACATTCTTTTCAAGCACTCATGGATCTTTCCCCTGTATAGACCATATGTTGGATCACAAAACAAATCTCAAGAAATGTAAAAAGATTGAAATTATACATAGCAATTTATATGATCATAAGGGAATAAAGCTGGAAAACAACAATAGACAGAAAAAGGGAAAATTTACAAATATATGGAGATAAAACAACACACTTTTAAATAATCAGTGGGTCAAAGAAGAAATTGCAAGAGATATCAATAAATTTTTCGAGATAAATGAAAATGAGAATGCAACATATCAGAACCTATTAGATGCAGCGAAGGCAGTGCAGAAAGGGAATTTTATAGCCCTCAATGTTTACATTAAAAAAGAAGAAAGAGCTAAAATCAATGACCTAACTACACAGCTGGAGGAACTAGGAAAAAACAGCAAACTATTCCCAAAGCAAAAAGAATGAATGAAATAACAAAAATCAGGGCAGAAATAAATGAAATTGAGAACAAAAAGCAACAGAGAGAATTAACAAAACCAAAAGTTGGTTATTCAAGATGATTAACAAAATTGACAAACCCTTAGCTAGACTGACAAGAAAACAGAGAGAAGATGTAAATAAATAAAATCAGAAATGAAAGTGGAGAGATTACTTCTGTCCCCACTGGAAAAAAAAGAAAGATTATAAGAGGATACTATGGATAACTGTATGCCAACAAATAACATAATGTAGATGAAAAGGAAAAATTCCTTGAAACACATGAACAACCTTTACTTACACTTGAAGAAATAGAGGACCTCAACAAACCAATCACAAGAGATTGAAACAGTCGTCAAACAACTCCCCAAAATGACAAGCCCAGGACCAGATGGCTTCACAGGTGAATTCTACCAAGCATTCAATGAAGATTTAATACCAATCTTACTTAAACTCATCCAAAGAATTGTATAAGAAGGAACACCACCCATCTCATTTTATGAAGCCAACATCACCTTAATTCCAAAAAAGATAAAGATATTACAAAAAAAGAAATGTACAGTCCCATTTCACTAATGAATGCTGATACAAAAATCCTCAATAAAATACTCACAAATCAAATCCAACCACACATTAAAATAATTATTCATCATGATCAAGTAGGCTTTATACCAGGAGTGCAAGGGTGGTTCAAAACAAGAAAATCAACAAGTGTAATAGAGCACTTTAATAAATCAAAGAAGAAAAATCACATTATCCTCTCAATTGACACTGAAAAGTCATTTGACAAAATACAGCACCCTTTCTTGATAAAAAAAAAAAAAAAAATCCCAAATGATAGGAATAGAAGGAAGCGTTCTCAATATGATAAAGGGCATATATAAAAAATCCACAGTTAACGTTGTACTCAATGATGAAAGAAAATGCTGTTCCATTGAGACTATGAATAAGACAAGGATGTTCATTGTCACTACTGTTGTTCAATATGGTGCTAAATATTATAGCTAGAGCATTGAGGCAAGACTAAGAAATAAAATGTGTCCAACTTGGAAAGAAATAAGTAAAACTTCTGCTATTTGCAGATAATATCATCCTACATCTAGAAAGTCCTGAAAAATCTACAACCAAGCTACTAGAGCTAATAAACAAGTTCAGCAGAGTGGCAGGATATAAGATAAATATGCAAAAATCAGTAGTGTTTCTATATACTAATAATGAACAATCTGAGGAGGAAGTCAGGAAACAATTCCATTTATAACAGTGACTAAAAGAATCCAATATTTAGGAATAAACCTAAGTAAGGAGGTAAAGTAATTGTATTCAGAAAGCTACAAGTCATTGCTAAAAGAAATTTAAAAAGGAAGAAATAAGTTCAAGGACTCTCACTTCTGGACTTTAAATCATATTACCTAGTTAACAGTGCTAAAAACAGCATTGCACTAATATAAAGATAGACATATAGACCAGTGGAACTGAATTGATGCTTCAGAAATAGACCCTCACATCTATGGTGAAGTATTTTTGACAAGGCTCTCAAGCCCACATATCTGGGGCAGAACATTTAATTCAACAAATGTTACTGGGAGAACTGGATATCCATATTCAAAAGAAAGAAAGTGGACCCTTATCTTACACCGTATAGAAAGACAAACTCAAAATGGATCAAAGACCTAAATGTAACAGCTAGAACCATAAAATTATTGAAGAAAATGTAGAGAAACATCTTCAAAACCTGGTGGTGGATGGTGGTTTCTTAAAACTTTTGCTGAAAGCATGAGTATCAAAAGGAAAAATGGTTGAATGGGAATTCCTCAAACTTAAACACTTTTGGGCTTCAAAGGACTTTGTCAAGAAAGTAAAAAGGCAGGCTAATCAATGGAAGAAAATATTTGGAAACCACATATCTGATAAGGGTTTGATTTCTATGCTATATAAAGAGATCATATAATTCAACTATAAAAGAGAAAGCATTCCAAAAGACTTAAATAGACATTTCTCCAAAGAAGAAATACAAATGATGGAAAAGCACATGAAAAAATGTTCAGTATCACTAAGTATTATGGAAATGCAAAACAAAACTACAATGAAATATCATCTCATACCTCATGGAATGGCCATTATTTAAAAAAAGAAAGATAGGAAACAACAAGTTTTGGAGAAGATGTGGAGAAATAGGAACACTCCTTCACTATTGGTGAGAATGTAGAATGATGCAGCCTATGAGGAAGACAGTTTGTGGTCCCTCAGGAAGCTAAATATAGAACTAGGAAAAAATCCAGGAGAACTGAAAACAGTGATGCCAACAGACATTTGCACACTGATGCTCATAGCAGTGTTATTCTCAATTTCCAAAAGATGGAAACATCCCCAGTGTCAATCAACCTGTGATGGATAAACAAAATGTGGTATAAACATATGATGGAAGATTATGCTGAAGAAATGAAATTGGGACACATATGCTAACCTGATGAACCTTAAGGACATTATGCTGAGTGAAATAAGCTGAATACAAAAGGCCAAATACTTTATGGTCTCACTAATATGAACTAAATATTATGAACAAACACATGGAGTTAAAATCTAGACTACAGGTTACTAGGAGATAGGATAAGGATTGAGAAGGGGTGCTGATAATTTATGAAGAATATTTAATTAGCTTTACTGTAAAAGTATGGAAATATAGAGTTGATGATAACACATTATAGTGAGTATAACTAACACAGCTGGTTTGCAAATGAGATTGTGGCTGAAAGGGAAAGTTTAGTGACATAAATGTAAATTGAAAGAAAGCTAGAGAATAATCTAGAGACTGAAAAACTTAGTGAACTGGAGGTGGCAGAGGCTTGTGGTTAATAGTACAAACACAATAATTTTCTTCTAGGAGCTAGAACAAATGTATGTCACTATTACAAGGTGGTAAGAATAAGGTGATGCATGGGAAAAATACACTTAATGTAACTTATGGACTATAGTTAACAGCAATACTAGAAGATTCTTGCATCAATGTTAAAGAAGATATTATATCAATGCTAAATATCCATATTAGGGGGCTAGGGTTTTTTTTTCTTTTGTACTAAGAAAAATGTTCAAAAGTTTACTGAGGTGAGGAGTGCACAACTCTGATGAAAGTGAGAACCAGTGAGTGTACACTTTAAGTAGATTGTACAAGGCATGGGACTGTATAACACAGTGAACCATGTGGTAGAAGATGGACTGCGGTTAACAGTACAAATGTACAATACTAATACATGGTGTTAAAAATATGGGATGTAAGGAAAAAATATACCAAATATAAGATAAGGACCACAGTTAGTGGTAATAGTCTAATAATGTTCTTTCATAATCAATGTAAGGTGTTGGTGAACGGGTGATGTATGGGAATTCTGCACATTATGCATGATTGTTTTGTAAGTTCACAACTCTAATAAAAATATATATTAAAAATTATTCAATTTTCCCCCTATTATTCGGAACCAAATTTAATTTTTTCAATTAAAACCTTAGATTCTTTCATGATCTAGACCCTACCTACTTTTCCAGGTTTAAGTAAAGCCTTTCACACAGGACCTGTCTCATCAGCCATACAAAATGAATATATTTTCCCAAATGCTTTGGGTCATTTTATTTTTCTGGCCCTTTATGTATTTTGTTTACACTCCATGATTAGGCCTTCCCTTTTGTTCACATAATTATGCTTATTTAAAAAATATTTTTCATATTTAAGCTGAATATTTTTCAATTCAAATATCATCTCTTCCAGAGTGCCATTTTCTGATGCCACAGTTTCTTTAGCACCCCAAAGCACTTGGCAGCAAACCTCATTCACAGACATTATAACTGTAAGCATCAATTTACTTGTCTGCCTTGAGGCAAAATTGTAAATAGTCTGTCCCCTCGCACATCACATTCATTTGCCCATTACTTTTCTACTCGGTATTATGTGCTAGTCATTGAACTTGGAGCTCTAGACATAGAAATTAAAGGAAGATGACCTGTCTTTGAGGAGCATATCACCCATAAACAGACATACAATAGATTCTCAACAGTCTGTTGCTGGTTGAAGTAATAAAATAAGTAAAGAAATCTCAATTTTGAAAACCTCCTAAGAAGAAAACTAAAAACTATAATTACTCAATGAATTATGTTTAGAATGACAAAGTATAGTTTATTACAATATGTGACTAAAATGTCTAAATTGCAATCTCAATTGTTGACTGCATCATACAACTTTAAGTTAACTTTATGGGCTAAAATTGAAATTCATCAGCTCTCTTTCCTTGTCTAAGATCAATTCCTATGATACATGGCATATGTCAAACGTTTTTCAAAGAACTTAGCCCGTTTGTTTACTGGGAGCATTGCTTTCAAATATCAGGTTCTACCAATTCTCACCACACCTGCACCTCCATCTTTCCCTTCTTGACATCTCCTTCCTAATCTACCAGTCAAGAGGTTAAACAGCATTGGCTTGATTTCCTCCTTGAAACCTAGAAAGAACATTGTATGATTGGGGCTGGAGGTTGAGAGTGTTGTGGAGTGGGGACAAAAAAGTATTTTTATATTGTTTGGAATCGTAACTGTCTCAAGAGGCAAGTGAAACAGTCGCTCCTGGCAACTTTCCAAGCTTACCAGTGGTAGATATTTGTGACATCTCAATAGTTTCCTCTACAAAGCTTTTGTTTTGGATTGTGTTGGCAGTTGCTTTGTCAATGGAAGGGCTACTTCTCAGACACCAGTTTTCTATCAGGACATCCACTGTTGAGGATTTGTTTCCAGGACAACAGAGGTGCAACTATCAGAGTATAGTAAAAACAGTATACATTTTGCTAGTTCAGTGACGGGTGATACTGCTACTCAATGTAAATTTGATGGGGAAGACATTGTGGGCATCATCTGTGGGTTCATTATTGTTGCTTTCCCAATACTGACTAGAGAGGGTAACATTTGATTCATTTAAGCATGAAAGTATTCTCTAAAAAGTTACTGATGTAAATAAGGCTGATCTGGAGAGAATGGATATGTGCAGTTTGCTATATCTACTTCAAAGTAGTAGTATTCTTCTGCAGCAACCTAGGTAATGATATCATTAGGTTGTTCATCCAGGTATGCACATATATGTTTGAGTGGGATTTCTTGATATATATCAAGATAGAGATTTTGGTGAAACTGGTCCCAGTAACACTCTTTTATTGATAAATTTTACAAAAATACATGTAAATATGTGTTTATGAATTAAATAACAATATTTATTGTATGAAGTGGGTTGTAGAGGGTATTCTTACTGGAACTTTAAGGGTCATGGTATTATTTATTTATTTTTTTTCCTCTGTACTTTTGGATAACAACGGCAGCTTACTGAGCAGAACATGTTTCTGAGTTATTACACAAAATCAAAGATGCAAAGGAATCCTTGTGAAAGTGACTTTATATTGTGTGATAAGAGATGGATGCTCTGCAGATACACAGGTGAGTAACCTGCAGAGTTGAAATAAGGGGAAGTCCATGTTATTGAAATTCTACTTTTTAAAAAGCTGACATTGTGCCTAAACGTGTTGGCTTTGTGCCACTTAATGAGACACTCATGATAATGAGCAGCATCCGTGACATGCCCATAAAAGAATGCTTGAGGATTTTACTAACAAAGGCCGTACTGAAACCTCTGTTTGATGAACATTCTAATAAGGATGTCCAATATTCTAGCAAAAGTTCAAGGAAATAACGAAGGAGAACAAAGAGAGGACAGAAGACAAATTTTGGATCATAACGTCCCAAAACTTTCAGGTGTCTGGCTTAATCATGTGGTTTGAAGCAGTATGTAACAATAGAATTATGCCTAGAGAAAGTATGATTTTCATATTGCAACTGGTAATAGCACCATAATATAAGCACCCTTAAAAAGAAACATCTTGATATTGAGAAATTGTGTTTAAATCAAAATCTGAATTGTCTATTTTATTTTATGGTACTTGAGAATTTGGAAACCAAACACAAAAGGAACAATTAAAGTTTTATTTGCTTAAGGAGAAACCAATAAGCCAAAGCAGGAATCTGCCAGAAACACTGTAGTGTAGATGTGGAAATTGTTGTCCCTCAACTGGTTTAGATGAAAACTTTCGACTTAGTGGTTAGCTATCTCTAAGGAATATTTTAGAAAGGAGGGAATTAGGAGTGTCCAGGGGGCATACCTCCTTGTATTTGATCTGCCTTTTAATTGCAAAACTTTTGTAGACACTACTTCTGCCTACTCCAACCCCACCTACCATTGCTTAGCTAATTCCTGTTAGTCCCTTAGGATTTAATTTAAATGTCATATAATAATTGAAGTCTCCCATAAACCCTCCCAATGCCTTTCTGATATGCCCCCATAGCCTTACCTCCATTTCACCTCTTCTCACAGTTTATTTAAATTGCCTGTTTATTTTCTTGCCTCAATGAGACTATGTCTTCCTGGAAGGCAGAGGTATTGGCTTATTTGTAATTGTAACTCAGAGTTTAGCACCTAGCATAAGTATTCAACAGATATTTTTGAATGAATGCATGGGTGATGGTATAAATGAATATCTGCATTCATTATGCAAACCAGACATGATTTGCAAAATTATCTTTGAACTATGGTTTGAAATAGCCCACTTATTTTGAGGAATATCTTAAAGCTTATATGGAAAATTTATTGACCTTAAAAAATTCTCTATAATACAATCAATAGACACTCAAAATTAGCAAATAAAGGTACCATGATTTAAACATTTACTGTGGGATATGCACACATATATGATTTTTATGTGTGTATCATATATATTTCATGTATATCTTATATATCTAATATATATTCCATATATTCAATATATAACATATATCCCATATAACCCATTCATATTATGCTTTTCATCAACATCCCTGCATCATTGACATTTATTGTATCCAAAAAACTTATGCTATACATACTCTCTTGGAATGACATTTTACCTGGAAAATAATTTGTTTATCTCAACTTTACAAAATGAAAATGTAATTGAATATTTTATTTTATCCTAAAATAAAGCATGGAAGTCTCAAAAGATAAAAAAATTAAATAATACATTATCATTTGATTAAATATAAGCATCCTTCCTCTCTTTTTTCATATAATAAACTTTATTTTTAAAGAACTTTTAGATTATGGAAAAGTTACATTGAAAGTATAGGGGATTCCCATATATATCACCCCATTCCCCTATTAATAACATTTTGTTACAATTGAACAAATATTGAAGCATTGCTACTAAACAAGGTTTATAGTTTACATTATGGTTTACACTTTGCACCATACAATTTTATAAGTTTTGAAAAAATGTATAACGACCTTTATCCATCATTGCAATATCATGCATAACAATTCCAATGCCTTAAAAATGCTGAATGTTCCACCTATTCTTCCCTCCCCCTCCCTTCAGAACCTCTGGTAACTACTATCTTTATATCAGTGTTACAAGTTCTTCTGTTAGTACAATAATAATAATTCTACTTTGGTCCATGGTTGTATTCCCCCCTTATGTTTATTCATTCCTCAATCTTGAGGATTTTGGGATGGTGATGCCTGCTCTGCTTCAGATTGAGAGGAGCTTAGGTCTTATGTGGCAGATGGAAGGAACAGTTTTGCTTGCAGTTGTTTGCTTTTTGGCACGGGGGTTGTGCATCATCATTATTTTGTTAGTTGTCCTGAGTGAGTCTGCTGAATTGGAGAATAACAATTGACCACAACTCTGCTGAGATTCAAGGCTCAAGTGGCATATGAACAGACAAAAATTTAAATCTCTGGGACATATATTTAACTGGTAGAGTGTTAATTATAGCTTCAAACAAAAGGGATAGAAGAAGAATTATGTGTAGGGAAATTATAAATGTCTAACTTTTATTGGGGAAATAGGTTATCATATATTCCAAGGTAAGGCCCACTGATGGGGTGCTGAATTCATGAGGTTATGTGCCTTTTCTATAGTGTCTGGATGTCTCTAGATCTACATTTGAGGCTTTCTTTACTGTGGCAGTTTGTGCAATCTGCCCAAGATGAGCATAAGTGTAACCTCTGGAATGACCTCCTGACTCACTTTGAAATCTCTTAGCTGTAAAAACTCTTTTCTATTTAATGTTTCCCCCTTTTTTGGTCAAGTTCTTTTTCCAAATGCATCACTGGTTGGTGCTTGGTATTAATCCCTCAGTGCCAGGGAGGCTCACACCAGGGAGTCACTCTCTGTGCCAGGGAGAAGGTAGTGAGTTTATTTGCTGAGTTTGGCTTAGAGAGAGGTCACATTTGAGTAATAAGGAGGTTTTCAGTAGGTGCTCTTAGACAATAGATATTAGGCTAAATTTCAATTTTACACAAATATGGTTCATAAGTACAAGCATTAATATTGAGGGCTTGGTGTATTGGTCTGTTTTCTTCTATTAGGCATTGCCTATGTACTCTAGAGATACTTGCCATTCTATTAGAGAATGTAGCAGGATTCCCTAGGATGGGAATTTAACATTTTGTTTGTTATTGTGTGGTTCTTCATCTAGTGGGATAAAACCCTATGACCACATGAACATGTTCTTATTCCTTAGAGGCATGCCCCGGGAACACCCTTCCCCACACATGCCCCCACCACTGACACTTGCACCAGTGACCCTTCCTTACCAAAAGATCACTCCCACAATTTTATTCTCAACCACAGTCATCAGCCTCCCCAGAGTTCACCTGTTCTTTCCTCCAGCCCTCCCTTCAGCTCTATGGATATCCTCCAACCACACTCATGCTTACTATCCAGCATCATCAACCCCACTCATATCACTGTACCACCATCACCCATTTCCACTGCCAAAACACCTCCATCCACCTTATCGTAGATTCTGTCCAGGTTGAGCATTGGCTTACCACTCTTTACTCCCTTTCTGTCTCCTGGTAACCTATTTTCCAGACTGTACCTCTGTAAGTCTGCTCAATATTCTTAGTTCATATCAGTGAGCTCACAAGCATCCTTTTAAACTCACCTTTATCCCAAATTAGAGGAATTTAATTCCTGTTTTTTTTTCTTTGGAGAGTTTTGCCATATGCATATAAAAATATTTACATGTTTAGTATCATTCATCTCAGATACTTCACTGAATAAAAGTGAATTGACTTTTTTAAAAAGTCATGATCTCAATAAGCATAATGGAACTACAAGTTTATGCTATGGTGAAATTATGGTAAATGCACATGATAGTAAATTCATAAATTAGATTTATGTTATACCATAAAATTATAAATATATAATTGACAATGCTACCAATTACAAGAGAAAAGAGATTCATTTTCAGTTGTCAGTTTACGTCCCATTGGCTTTTTCTTTTTAAGTATGGTTTTGAATTACTCATAGAAAATGTTTTAATTACTTTTAGAGACTACATCCTGCTGATGAAGTATAGGTATAAAAATACATCAGAATAGTTATAAAATGTGGACCTTAATAAATTTTATATTCATTTGTGTTAATGATTCATTCATTATTAAAATATCAATTACAGTATTAATTCAAATCATATATATGAAGTGCATATATGATTGTTCATATATGTGTATATACATATATTTATATAAATAATCATGCTATTCTAATTCATGGTTCCAATTACTTATTTTATGAATAAAATATATTTTACTTCAAGATAAGCTTGTAATACTAAGGCTTTCAAAATATTTCAAATCTGATTCAAAATTTTATGAACTTAGAAATACTCTATTATTAGGTTTATAGCACAATTATTCTTTTAATTGAGGCTTTCCTCTTCTTTGATGATATCTTTGTTAGGCAAATTACTCTACCTTTATACAAAACCTGTATTTTAGATTTAAGTTAAAGGTAGAAGGTACAAAAGTATTTAACAAGGTCTTTCTTTAAACTGAAGAGTTCCTGCAGTTTACAATGCATCAAACTGTAATTTGTAATTGACAGTTTTTTTAACCTAAAGTGCTTCTCAGTCAAGAGATTGTTCTCCAAAGACAGTCAGCTGGGTAAATGTCAGAGGCTCAAAAAGTAAATTATAGTGCAAACAGCGTTGATATTTCTATGAAATGGGAGAAAAGCATATTTATTTTTAAAATATAGAATTTTATTTAAAACAAGTGAAAACCTTCTATTGTGACCTTTACAAGATTCCAAGCAGTGACGAATTTGGTCATTACAAATAACCTTTTCCCAGAAAGAGCTTTACCACTTGGAACTTCCATGTGGTAATACATGTGAATTAATTTCCTTTCTACAAAATAGCTCATGATATTAATTTTTATGAGATATTTTAGCCCTGTTGTTACAGTTCTAAACAAATTTTGGAAAGGAATAAAAGTAAGGGACCAAATATAAGGCAGTCTAACATTTTAAGTTGTTTGGGGAGAAACCATCCAGTCATTTTCTCACTTCATCCTTCTGTAGAACGATAATGTATTTGTGTGAGCTTTGTGGATAATTAAGTCTCCCAATGTCTTTTATAAAGAGGTTAGCAGAATTCTGTTCAAAAGCAATTTCCGAATTATCAAGCAGTTTGGATTCTCTGAATATATTGGTAAGTCATTTATTTTCAACCAGAAACTCCTTTTCGCTGTATAAACAATATTGCAGATGGTGGTTGTTAGGTTGTTAGATTCTCTAGTTAGTCTTCAATATTTTGTTTAACACTTGTGGCTCCAAAGAGAAAAATATCTACCTACTTACATACATGCATACATACATACATACATACATACACATATGTATATTTAGAATGAGATTATGAAAATAAAAGTTGTAATAGGACAAACACTGTTACCATAAACTTAGTAGTTTCCATAAATTATTATTATAATTATTTCTCTTTATTGAAACACGTGTTCCAAATTCCAACTTGGAATTTTATGACCACATCCTGATCTGATGCACCTAACACAAATTCTCTTTCTCTTCCAACCCACACTTCCCAGACACTAAAAGCCAAGTTTTTTTTTAAAAAAATTTATCACTGATTGGGGTTTCTTATGCCTTATATAGCAGGGTTTCATAGAGGCAGAGGCAGGGAGTGCATACCAAGACATAAGGGATGAAGGTACTCCAAAAGATGAGGACTCTTCCTGGCTTAAAATCCCTGTTAAATTAGTCCTGAGGCTTTTCTTTCTGTGTTTATTTTGTTTTTGCACCTTTTCACAATACATCCTTCAGGGTTCTCCAAAGAAATAGAGAAAATAGGATACATATGGTACATATATACCTACATTCATATAAATCTAAATATATATATATATAATTTTTATTTTATATATTTATAAATGATATACATACAAACACACACATATATACATGCATATATATTTTTATATATACAGAGAGGAGAAGGAGAGAAAGAAATTTATTTTAATTGGCTCATGTAATTGAGGGGATTGGCAAGTCCAACATTTGCAGGGCAGGCTGGCAAACAGGAAAGGCCGGCAGGATTTTATGCTGCAGTCTTGAGGTAGAATTTCTTCTTCTCTGAGAAGCCTAAGTTTTTGCTCTTAAGGCCTTTAATTTATTGGATGAGACCTACCCACATTTTTTAGGGTAATATCCTTTAAAGTCAACTAATTATAGGTATTTATCATATCCACAAAATGCCTTCACAGCAACACCTAGATTAGTGCTTGAGAAAATAACTGGGAACTACAAGAAGCCAAGTAGACACTTAAGACTAACCATCACACACCACCCCCTTCCAGGAACACTTCCTGTCCACTGTTATTCTGCTGCTGAATTGCACACTCTAAGGACCACTAGGAAAATACAATACTTTTCTACTAGTTTGCTGCACAACCTGACAGGAATACCTGTTTGTATTCAGTAACCTAGTGCATAATGAGAGGGGCATTTTCAAATTTCAGGAAATTCCTTATCCCATAACAAAAATTATCAATATTAATTGGAAAGTAAATAGGCCTAGATTCAGCCTTTCTTTTGTCATATATGAGAGGCAGTGAACATCCCTGACCAGTGTAAGATGGTGGCATCAATTTCCATCTCTTTTAACCATGCTATGTTTCTTCATCATGCTTATCATTATTAACATTATATTTATTATTGGCCAGTGCATTTTTTAAATTACTGATTTGGTATCCCCAGATCCTGGAACAATGACTGGCATGTAGTAGACAGTAAGTAAATACTTCCTGAATGTATGAATAAATCAAAGGCTTGGGTGTTTTGAAACATGCTTCACATTGATAACAAATGTTTATATATATTTTATATCCACACTGCAAACAGAAACAGATTATTTGTTAATTGGAAGAACTTTTTAGATGCCTGCTTCATGATTCTTTACAGGTAGATTTCTTGTCTGAGCCAGTTTCCCCTAATCTAAATGTCCTTACACAGCAGTTGCTTGGCTTATCCCCTTTCTCATTGGACTTAACTTCAAGACAGCAACTCAGATAGGTTACCTGCTTTCCCTGCTTTACAAATCAGGCACTATATGGTTCAAAGTTGAATAGGAGGGTAAATGGGTGGATAAGAAAGTTTATGAGTGAGGTAGAGTTATTGTGATGTCTGCTATTCAGAGGTACCCAGGACAAAACAAAATAAAATGACTTGAAGAAAATTAGAAATCATCCATAATCTACATAAAGTATATGAACTGCGAGAGAGATTGTTTTCTGATGAAATCTATTTGGATTGTGGAGCACTGAGAAAAATCTAAACACACTCTACCCATGATTATGTAACAGGGGCTATGAAAGTTGTGGAGGTCATTATACAACCTGCTATTAATGGTGCTAGCTGAGCTACTAAAACTTATTTCCTGGCTCATTTATATCACACACAAAAAAAACAAAATGCTAGTGTCCACAGAAAATGTGTCCCTTCATTTGAACACAAAAGATAAACAAAATCATATTCATTTAAAAATGTTCTTATTTAAAATTGATGATATAAAAATTAAACTTTATGTTCATAAATACTGACCAGAGAGAATATTCGTTGTGGTGATTAATCTGATTCAGTGTAAAAACAATGGCAAAATAGTAATTTTGAATCAGAATTAGGTGAACCACAGACAAAAGTAAGAAAAATGAAAAGCAGATTCAAAAACCAGAAGTTAAATATCAGCCATAAATTTGAACCAGTTTAGTCACAATTCTAAAAAAGCACTTGTTAAACCTTAATAAATTGCATGTATAATATAAGAAGAGCTAATGAAAATTATGGAAACACTGACTTCAATTCTACAACTTTTTATTTTTCTACAATGCTTCAGGCACTACAGAAAGCACTAAGGATTCAGAAAACTACCTCCTGAAAACTTGTTATGTGTCCAACAAGGACACTCTAGTTCTAAGTTACAATTCATTTCTACTTTCTCCTCATTTAAATACTACTATTCTTGCATTTTTAAATCATTTCCTAGATAGCAATCATATATTTAATATTATTGTATTGATTAAATATGCTGAATTCACAAATACTATAGTAGTTTTGTTTGCTTTTACTATGAATACCTATATCTTGAGCATATAAATACAGTGTAACCACAAATCATATACTTCTCAAAGGAATCAGGTATTTTATGATATTTAATGCCTGGGACTATTATTTGAATTGAAAAATATTTTTAGTGGCAGTGATAGGCATATTTTTATTTAAAAAATAAAATTCAAGGAGAAGATAAGAGTTTCTGTGGAAAACATGGATGTTTTCAAAGTGTATGGCTAATAAATGAAAACAAGTATAATGGGGTTTAGATTGCAGCTTAAAATAATGTTTACTATTCAGTGGGAATGTATTTTATGGCAAGCAGTATGTTATATGCTTTAAATACTCCTATCTTTAATCTCATAAAAAATCCTGGGGATAGATATTATTTTCCTCATTTTATATAAAGTGAATTTGAGCTTGGAGAGGTTATGACTTGCTAGAAATCAGGCAAAATTAGAGCAGCTGGGGTTTGAATACTCAAGGTTTCCTCAAGACTCCAAAGTCTCTGCTCTTATCCCTAAAGTATGCTGACTCAATTCTTAATTGATTGAACTAGTCAAAAATGACACTTAAGACCAAATTACTTACGAGTGCCCCTTTAAAAACCCTCCTTAACAACACTGATCCCACCAATTAAATATAATCTTCCCATCTAAATATTCCAGAGCATTTTAGCATCTTTGTCATTTTAGAGAGTTTGTCTTGCAACTTATTCTTTACTTATCTGTGTTGGCTCTTTTACTAAATTGTATTGTGAGATACTGACATCATGTTTAAGACTATATTAGGGTAAAAAAAAAAATAGAAGCCTGTGTAAATCTTTATTTCTGACCAACACAGCAATTCAAAATGATATCTGAATATTAGCTTATCACAAAAAGTTCAATACTGATTACATAATCTTAAAAGTCTTCTTTTTTCTAAGCCTTACTGGATCACAAAGGGGCCTAGCTCACACCTCCCCAATGATATTACATGGAACTCCCTGAACAAGAATCAACACTCCTACTTGGTCTTGCCAGCAAGCATAAAAATACCTGCCCCCCAGTAAAGGCAATCTTTCTGTGGTAGACAGAATAATGAGCCCCCAAAGATCTCTTACTCTTTAGAAGTTTGAATATGTTATGCATGGCAAAGTAGAATTAGGTTACAGTTGGAATTAAGGTTGCTAATAATCAGCTGACCTTAGAGAGAGAATCCTGTGTTATCCAGGAAGATCCACTGTGATAACAAGGGTCCTTATAAGTGGAATTGGGAGTCAAAGGGAGATGTGACTATGGGAATGTGTCAGAGTATGTCATGTGAGAAAGACTGGATGGGCCATTGCCATCTTTGAAGATGGTGGAAGGGTACCATGAATCAAGGAAGGCAGCAGCCTTTAGAAGCAAGACTAGACAAGAAAATGGATTGTGGGGAAGCGGCTGTGGCTCAATCAGTAGGGCTCCCGTTTACCATATGGGAGGCCCCGGGTTCGGTTCCCGGGGCCTCCTGGTGAAGGCAAGCCCGCCCGCACGGCGTGGTTAGCTGACCCAGCGAGCACAAGCAGCAAGGGGGGGATAAATGAATAAATAAATAAATAAAATCTTTAAAAAAAGAAAGAAAATGGATTGTGCCTTGAATGTAGCCCTACCTAAACCTTGATTTTAGCTCAGCAAGATTCATTTTGGGCTTCTTAGCTACAGAACTGGAAGATAATAAATGTGTGTTTTTTAAGTCAAGGAGTTTATGATAATTTGTTACAGCAGACATAGAAAACTAATACACTTCACTTAGCTGCACTATTTCTAGGTTAACAGCATTTTTGGTAGGTGTCGCTTAGTATATATAAAAATATATAATAAAGGAAGTGTGAATTTGATGTCAAATTCACACTTCCTTTATTATATATTTTTTCATCTGGCTCACTTCCATTGATACTTTCTTTTTGGGAAGATGAGTAAAAAGAGATTGTCCCATAGCAAATGTCTGGCTTTGTCCTGAAACTTCAGGTGATAGTTCCTGTGTGGTTTGGAATTGTACCCCAGAAAAAGTTGTTCTTAAAGTTAATCCATTCCTGTAGGTACAAACTCATTGTGAGTAGGACTTTTTAATAAGATTTTGCAGTTAAGGTGTGGCCCATTTATCCTATTACTGAAGTTCTTTATAAGTGAAATGAAATTCAGACAGTTAGAGAGAAAGCCACAGGGAACTACAAGTTGAAGGTCAAAGGACCTGGAAGAGAAGGGAGTGGTTGAAGAGGCTGCCATGTGCATTGCTATATGACACAGTAACCCAGACCAACGAGCACTGGCAGCCAGTCCCAGAACACCAGTCTTCAGAAAAAGATTGACATGATAGTTTTTATCTGGATTTTTTTCTAGCTTCAAAACCATTGTTTAAACCAGCCCATTGCATGGCATTTGCTTGAACATCCAAGGAAATTGTGGTACCAGAAGAGTGTGGAGCTGCTTTTGAAAACACCAAAAAATGTGGAAAGTGCTTTGGAATTGGGTAATGGGTAGAGGTGGGAAGAATTGTGAGGACTCAAATGTGAGCAAGAGCTGTAGAGAAAGTTTATATCATCGTAGAGAATACATAATTCATCATGAACAGAATGTTGCAGAAATATGTTGCAGAAATATGGTTGTTCCAGTGATGTCTTAGAAGGAAATGATAGAGGTATTATTGTAAACTGGAAGAAAGGCAATTTTTGTTTTAAAGTATCAGAGAACTTGGGAGAAATTGAGTTATGATGTTGGATGTAAAGCAGAACTTGAAAGTGATGAACTTGGATATGTAGCTGAGGAGATTTCCAAGCTAAGTGTGGAAGGTACAGACTGGTTTCTCCTTGCAGCTTATAGATAGGGATATTAGAAAGGAAAGGGATAGCTTGAAAAATGAACTCCTGAGCACAAAAGAAACCAGAAATTGATGACTGTAAAATTCTGAGCGTATTCAGGTAGTGTACTCTGAGATTAGGCCCAGAAGCGGATCTGTCAGGGACCTCCTTGAGCTTCCAGATAGCGAATCTCCAGAGAACAGAGCTCCAAGTAAGGGTTTAACTGGACATGGAACCAGTAAGCCATTTCAGTGCAAGTCATGATTAGAAATGTGCAGGAAAGATCTGTGGAAGGGTCAATTCTCTGTTGGTTTGGACGCCTGTGAACTACATGCAAACCTGGCAAGTTTTCTTTCTTTCTTTCTTTTTTTTTATTTTTTTTAAACAAAATTTCACTGCCAGCCTGGACTGAAAGGGACACAGAAGGGACAAATTGAAGGAAAAAACACTTCAAGGGCAGAACCATGGAAGCTGAAGTCTGAACCAAAGCAATCTCCTTAGGCCAACAGAGTTGGCCCACCAATATGTGTGGAAAGGGCAGGTAGGTCCACCCTTTTGCATGTCTCCCATTGTTCAGGGAGATTGTGGGGCCTATTCCCTGGCATTCTTGATGAGCCTGGTTGCCACCCCAATGCTGGAAGAGAGTTGTGCCTGTGTCCCTGTGTGCTAGGTCATCACCCTAGTACTCAAAGAGGATGCAGCATGTGTCCCAGCATTGGAGAGCCTGGCCACCATCTTGATGCTCGAAGAGGGTGAGCGCTTCACCCCAATGTTTGGAGAGAGTGTGGCCACTGTTCAAGTGCTAGTAAGGAGTGGGGCTGCCACTCTATCATGCCAAGAGTACAAAACTTTGATCTGCAGATGACTCTGAGAGCTTGAAATCTAATGGAGTTTGCCCTGCTGGGTTTTGGAATGGTTTCAGAACCATGACCCCTGTTTCCCTTCTAATTTCCCCTTCCTGGAATGGGAATGTCTATCTTATACCTGCCCTCCCTTATATATTAGAAGCAGATAATTTGTTCTCTAGGTTTCACAGGTCCACTAACAGAAGGAAATTGTGCCCCAGGAGGGACAATGTCCATAATCAATTTTGATGAGACTTTGTACTTATAATGTTACTGAAATGACTTAAAGCTTTATGGATGTTGTGATCAAATGAATATATTTTGCAAATAGAAAGAACTTGTCTTTTTGGGGTCCAGAGGGTGGTGGTTTGGATCTGCATGTAGTCCAGAAAAAAGATGTTCTTGAAATTAATTCATTCCTGTGGATGTGAATACATTGTAAATAGGACTTTTTGATGAGGTTACTCCAGTTAAGATGTGGCCCACCTCAATCAGGATGGTTCTTGATCCTATTACTGGAGTCTTTTATAAGTGGAATGGAATTCAGACAGTTAGGGTGAAAGCCACAGGAAGCTAGAAGCTGAAGGTCAATGGAACCTGGAAAAGAAGAAGACAGGAGAGGCCACCATGAGCATTGCCATGTGACAGAGGAACCCAGGACTGATGATCACCAGCAGTCAGCCCCAGAACACAAGTCTTTAGGAAGAAAGCATTGTCTTGATGACACCTTCATTTGGACACTTTCCTAGCCTCAAAACTGTGAGTTAATAAATTTCCATTGTTTAAGCCAACCCATTGCATGATATTTGCCTGAGTAGCCAAAAAACTAAAACAGGTACCAATCTGGATTATATATATTTTGAGGGCCTGTTTTATTCTTCCCTATTACTCTTGAACATACTTTTTTGAGGGAATGAATGAGTTAATGAATGAATCGATGAATAATAGTTTAATATGCAATATGCTTATATTCCTACCAATGCAAGTGTGATCATTTCTTTCCAGTAACAAAGATCTATCCTTGTTTTTTTCCCAATAGAATCAAAGAAGTTTTTTTAGCATTTCCTATTTTGAATTTTTGAGTTACATCAATCCTAAATTGCTCGTTTTCTAATTTTTAGAGAAATGGTACAAATTACAATCTCACAGCAAGTGTTCCATCCAAACAACATTTAGAAAATACAAGCAAATCTTCAACTTCTGCATTTGTTATCCCAAATAGAATTATATTCCCTAAGCAAATTATATTTCCAAAGTAGAACAATATTGCTTTTGAATCCAGGTAGCTAGAGTTATATGGGGAAGAAATGTAGAGAGAATACACGAAAGAGAAGGTTTTAGCACTACCAGATCTTCCTCAGCTTGTGCAATGTCTCTGAAAAACTCCTTTTAATTTAAGCCCATTTGGGAAAAATCTACAATCAAGATTTCCATTTTTACAAAAATGTTTTCAATATTCCTGGGAAACTTTTACCTATATATGTTACCTTCTCTCCCAGCAGGTGCCATTTAAGGCATTTCTGCCTCCTTGGAAATTCGGAGATATGCCTCTTCTGTCCCATTACCCTTAATTGTTTCCATTCACTTTTCAGGCAGACTCTGCTATATTTTTACAGTATTGAACCTGCTTTTCAGGTTGGCCTCTTGTTTGCCCCACTAAATATAGAGTAAACACTATTTGCTGGATAAGATTTCTTTCTTTTCCTTTACAGTTTACTCTTTGGAAGAGAGGTATGTGTCTTCGCATTCTCGTTTGATACATGTTTTCTTGAGACCAATGAGGTAAGAGCTGTGATGTTTATAACTTCTGAATGTGAAAGAATCTATTGTTTCCACGAATCCTTCAAATCTCATTTCCTTGACATAGGGTGGTTCTTTACAGTAGGAAACTTTCTATTACGAGGCCAGTACCTAACCTAGGCCTGCAGTATATTTTGTTCTCCTACCTGAAGTGTAGAGCATATTTTTTGTATGGTTCCTTGAGTCTATCTAGACTTCAAAGATTTCCTGAAAAGTGCTACCTCAGCGCATGTGAAATACATACTTTCTTCTACAATAACTCTGTAGCCTTGAAACTCACCTACAAATGACTGAAATGCTCTATGCCAAACCTAAACAAGTTTTCTATAATTCCCGGTGCAGTTTTTCCAAACATCATTAGCAATTGTTCTCTGCCACTGTAGGAGGTGCCTCTCAATATTTTCCTGGTACTGGGCCCTTCTGCAAGGTTCATTTGAGGTCCCTCTCTGAGACAATGCCACTTTTATCATCTTCACATTCCTTTGGGACAGAGACAACACTTCACATCTTTAGTTGAAACTTATTAATATGAGTTATGTGTGGATATATTTCCTTTTTCCTTTCATAAAGAAAAATTTTGTTTAGGTGTTCTTTTGCTCATGTTCAATGGCCATATCTTTCTTCATTTTGTTTTCTTTTCTGAAAATTCTGTTCTTTAAAATATTTTTCCTTCCTCAGTTTTAGATATGATAATTCCTGGGTTATACATTTTAAAGTCCGTCTTTTGAGTTTTAAATTTTTGTGTGTGCAAAACTCCATTAGTTTTTTTTTTTTTTTTTTCCCTCAATAATCTAAACAAGGTGATATATCCAGTCCAAAGCAAGGACTTTTATTTCCTTTACCTCTTCATTCATAAAATTCATCACTCCATTTTAGAAATGCTGCCTGAAACCCATAACACTGATAAAGATTTCTATAGTTTTGACTCTAGAGCTAATTTGAAATCAGATACTGATGGTGGATTGTGGCTGCAACTTAATGCTTCTCTCCTGGCTTCTGGCAGTGACTTGCCAGCAATCCATGGCGTTCTCTGCCTCTGTCATAACATGATGTTCTCTGCTCTGTATGCACCTGGGTCTCCTCTTCCCTTCTTATAAACACACCAGTTATGTTGGATTATGGGCCCACCCTAGTCCTATATGTCACTTTAATATGCCTAATTCAGCATGTCTTTTGGAGGGGCAAAGTTCAATTCATACCACTAGATAACATACCATTGTGTCTTCATTAACTTATTCCCTTCATTTTTCATTTAACAAACTATTCTATCATTGTGAATATAATTTTTAAGAATGTTAATATGTTAAGTACTAAGGAAAAAAATAAAGCAGATAAGGGAGACAGAATAATGAGGCAGGGAGAGGAGTCTTCTATAGAGCGGTCAAGGAAGACCACTTTGGTGTATTCTGAATGGAGAAGTGAAGAGTATTGATACTTTGATGTCTTAGTATTCCCCAGGGATACTGATACAATGTACTGGAAAAGGGCTGGCTTTTACAATGGGAATTTTATTTAGGGTAAAATCTTACAGTTCTGAGCCATGAAATGTCCAAATCAAGGCACCATCAGAGATGTCTCTTGCCAAATTCAGCTACTGGTGATCCTGGAGTCCTGCCATGTGGTGAAGCAAGATGGCCACAGATCTCTGCCAAGGTCCCTGCCTTCCCCTCCAGAGTCTACCATTTCCCACAGCTCAGCTGTAGGCAAGCAGGCATAGGGCTTGTCTCCTTCCAGGCCTCTTCTCCCAGTCTCGGCTGCTCTGCTTTTTCCCCTGAGTCCAGATGTGGGCTATCAGGCATATGGATTGTTTCTGTAGCCTTGAGCTGCTCCATGAGCCCAGCCTCTTGGGAGCTTTGGGCTTAAGCTTTGACTGCTAGTGATCCTTGAGACCTCTCTCACATGACAGGATTAAAATTGGCAGAGATCCCTTTCCCCCTCTGTATCAAGCTCTCTGTGTCTCCATTTATGTAAGACCCAGCAAGAGGGCAGAGATTCAACCTAAGTCACTCCTCACTGATGTAGTCCAAACAAAAGGGTCTCAAACCTACAGTAGTGGATTAGTTCAAAAACAATCTTTTTCTCTTGGGATTCATAAAAGAACTATGAACTTCACACTTAGGAACCACTTTCTAGACAGAGGAAATAGCTTTGCATTTTTGTGGCAGAGCAATACAATGAGATGTGAGGAGAGTGGTAAGTAATGGTGTCAAGAGTGGAGAAAGCCAAGCCAGTGACACTGTAAAGGCAGAGCTTTCTGCTATAAGCTGGACTGGAGTCCAGTCTCCTTCTTCTTTCCTACTCTAAACCTTGAGATCTGTATATGCACAGGTCCCATTGGAGTCCAAACAGCTTAGAGAGCAATTGCTAGAAGCCCATATTTCGCTCATCTTAATGTGTCATGAACAGACAGTGATATAGGAAGTAGCAATGGCAAAAAGATGAAAAAGTGAATAGCTTTTCCAAAATAATTTGGGAGAAAGAATAAAGAAAATTTGGAGTATTCACAGGTGAAAGCTGTCCAAAAAAATCTTTTAAAATAAGGAGTAAATTTCAAACCAGAGAGAAAGTTTTATAACTGTATACAACTGCTTTTCCTGAAGAGGAAATGTTGAAATATCTATAATATGAAGATGATGTGATGTGAATTAAAGGCCACATAAAATAGGATCCTGTTTTATACTCTCTTACATGCACTGACATATATTACTTGGCAAAATCTCCATAAGAAATAAAGATCACTGAGGAGTCTAAGAATGAAGTTCCCTTGATAGTCAATTTAGACACTTGACTATCAGCCCACCCAATTCAGTACCCATGATTATGCCACACACTGTGGAATTGCCTCTCAATTAAAAGTAGAGAGAGGACGAACTGCTGTACTACTTACTTCCGTGCAAGCAGAAGCCTCCTTCAGAATTTCACGTAGGTTAATGATGAATCAGATTGGGAAAACTTTGAGTCTTGCAGATGTGTTTCATACTCTAATAGAGCAGAAAATAACAAAAGAGTCGTAGGACTCCTCAATGCCATGTACAGCACAATTGTGGACTTGCACAATTGGAAATACATTTTCTCAAGTTTCTTCATACTGAGAAGGCTCTCCTTTTGTGAACCTCTGTTACCGGAGTGAGGTAGAAAATATTACTGGAGAACATTGGAGGCAGAAATTAATTGCTTTCTTTGATGAAATTTTACTTTTAACCACTCCTATCACTATTAAAAATATCCTTCCCCCTTTAAAGTGTATGGAATTTAACTTTTATCATTGAATATGTGTGATTCATGTTTCTTCTGTATAAATTGTGTTTTCAGATTTTCTTTGATGAAGTTAAATTTTGTTTTTACATGGACAAAAGACTTTGAAAACATCTTTCTGTTTCAAGAGTATTCCTGTTTCTGCACAATGGTGTCATTTAATAAAAATTTACTTTAAATTTAAATTAGGTTTCACAGATGCTATGAAGCATTCACATGTATATAGGAAAACTATATAGAAAAAGGAAAGGCAAATAACCCCTATTAATTTTCTTCAATGTACCAGATATTTTCTTTCTACTGCTTATTTAATATTCTCTGGCAATCACATGCTCATCAATAGGGAGCAATGTTGCAATGTTTAAGGGAAAAAAAAACAAAAAAGCAAACTAAGCATGACATCAGATAATTATGAATTAAAAAAAAAAACAATAAATATTTTTTAGTATAAGTATGTTTATTTTCCATGCAATATTTGGGACATAATTTTACTAAAATATATATTCCATATTAATCTGATATTCACATATAATTGACCATCCAGTATTTTATAAGGCAATCCAAATAGGGATTAGTTTCATCAGTTTAAACCCATTTTTGCCATAAAGTAATATGAGCCCAGGTTGGACAGATATTCTAATTTTTGAGAATCAGGAAGTTCACATGCCAAAGTGATTCTCCAAAATTTCAAATATCCCTAAATAATTAAAACAGTGTAAATTACAGTGTAAACTAAGCAACACATATCTGTGGGTTATATAGGAACCTTGAGCCATCTGTTGGTAATTGCCCATAGATGGTATAATAGGAGGTCAGTGTTTCTCAAGCTCCAGTGTGCATATAAGTCATGTGAAGATTTTGTTAAAATGCAGATTCTAATTCACCAAATCTGAGGAAAAATCTGGATTCCTGCATTCCTAAAAAACTTCCAAGTTATGCCACTTTTAACTTCTGCTGACCACACATTGAGTAGCAAGGATTGATTTCCTCACAGGTATTTTATTTCCATTTTGGAACTAAATCTAGTATTCATTCCATGATAAATTTTATGGGTGTTTTGAATGCTAATCAAGTATTGTGGTAGATAAAAGTAATGAAGAGCCTCAAAGAAAATTGGTAGACAATGGGATACAATGATATACTGGTTTTAAAAAAAAGTAAATTTATCTTTTTAAAGTTTGCATAAAAGAAAGGAAGGAAGAAATGGGGGTGGGGAAAGAAAGGATGAGGGAGGCAAGAAAGAATGAAAGAGAAGGAAAGAAAGAAAAAGAAAGAAGGAAGGAAGGAAGGGAGGGAAGGAGGGAGGGAGGGAGGGACAGAGGGATGGAGGGACAAAGGGAGGAAGGAAAAATAGAATATATATTCTCTTAGAAAAAGAAAACATTGAAAGAGTCTAGGTCAAAATTAATCATCCACCTATTATTGTTCTTCAAATAAAGGGGGCCCAAACCTCTGGTGTAAAGAATAAAATTATAAAAAAGAATGCATAACTGATATCTGATTCCTTTGTTATATAAAACATTTTAATAAAAAGATACTAATTCTATGAAAGAAACTGTAAAGAAAAATTAGTGCATAAACTAACAATGCCAGTATTGAGGCATTAGATCACACACAGACACACAGACACAAGTGCCTGCACACACACACAAATATATTCCAAAAAGATATATATGTGTATATAGATATATTTCCACACACTCACACCACATTGTGATGCAGCTGATGCTTGGGAAATACACTGAAGATAGATGTGTAGAGATAAATATCAAGGTAGAATTTTTTTTTTAACTTTATTTTGTACATTTAATAATTGAAAACATAAGCAATAAAAAACTAAAAAGTAAACACAGATGAATAAATATATACATTTCTCAAATGTAATGGATACATGTAAATTTTTTTGTTGTTTTGTTTTTTGTTTTTTTGTTTTTTTGTGTGTGTGTGAATCAAACAATATATTACACAATATATTTGGTTCATAGTAATGCATTCATACAGTATTTGTCCTTTTGTGTCTGGCTTGCTTCATTCAACATAATGTCCCTCAGATTCATCCATGTTGCCATATGCTTTATGACTTCATTTCTTCTTACAGCTGCATAATATTCCATCGTGTGAATAGACCACAGTTTGTTTATCCATTCATCTGTTGATGGACACCTGGGTTGTTTCCAACTTTTGGCAATGATGAATAATGTGGCTATGAACATTGGTGTGCAGATGTCTGTTCGTGTCACTGCTCTCAGTTCTTCTGGGTATATACCCAGTAGTGGTATTGCAGGGTCACGTGGCGAGCCTATATTCAAATTCTTTAGGAACTGCCAAACAGTCCTCCATAGTGGCTGTACCATCCTGCAGTCCCACCAACAGTGAAAAAGTGTTCCTATCTCTCCACATCCTCTCCAACACTTGTAGTTCTCTGTCTTTTTAAGAGTGGCCATTCTGATAAGTGTGAAATGATATCTCATTGTAGTTTTGATTTGCATTTCCCTAATCATGAGTGATGTTGAGCATTTCTTCATGTGTTTTTTTGCCATTTGTATTTCTTCTTCGGAGAAATGTCTATTCAAGTCTTTGGCCCATTTTTTAATTGGGTCATTTGTCTTATTATTGTTGAGCTGTAACATCTCTTTATATATCCTGGATATTAAACCCTTATCAGATATGTGATTTCCAAATATTTTTTTCCATTGAGTCGGCTGCCTTTTCACCCTTCTGACAAATTCCTGTGAGGTGCAAAAGTGTTTAATTTTAAGGAGGTCCCATTTATCTACTTTTTCTTTTGTTGCACGTGCTTTGGGTGTGAAGTCCAAGAAACCACCACCTACTACAAGGTCTTGAAGATGTTTCCCTACATTTTCTTCTAATAGTTTTATGGTCCTGGCTTTTATATTTAGATCTTTGATCCATTTTGAGTTGATTCTTGTATAGGGGGTGAGATAGGGGTCCTCTTTCATTCTTTTGGTTATAGATATCCAGTTCTCCCAACACCATTTGTTGAAGAGACTGTTTTTTCCCATCAGCGTGGGCTTGGTAAGTTTGTCAAAAACCAGTTGACTGTATAGGTGAGGGTTTATTTCTGGATTCTCAATTCTATTCCACTGATCGATATGTCTATCTTTATGCCATACCATGCTGTTTTGACCACTGTAGCTTTGTAATATGTTTCAAGGTCAGGCAGTGAAATTCCTCCCACATTGCTCTTCTTTTTTAGAATGCTTTTGGCTATTCGGGTGCACTTACCCTTCCAGATGAATTTGGTAATTGCCTTCTCTAATTCTGTAAAGTAAGCTGTTGGGATTTTGATTGGTATTGCATTGAATCTATAAATCAGTTTGGGCAAGATTGACATCTTCACAATATTTATTCTTCCAATCCATGTACACGGAATGTCTTTCCATTTGTTTAGGTCTTTTTTTAATTTCTTTTAGCATTGTTTTGTAGTTTTCTGCATATAGGTCCTGTACTTCCTTGGTTAAATTAACTCCTAGGTATTTGAGTCTTTTTGTTGCTATTGAAAATAGAATTTTCTTCCTGATTTCCTCCTCAGATTGTTCAGTACTAGTGTACAAAAACATTACTGATTTTTGCATGTTGATCTTATATCCTGCCACTTTGCTGAACTCATTTATTAGTTCAAGTAGCTTTGTTGTGGATACTTCAGGATTTTCTAAATACAGGATCATGTCATCTGCAAACAGTGAGAGTTTTACTTCCTCTTTTCCTATTTGGATGCCTTTAATTTTTTTGTCTTGTTTAATTGCCCTAGCTAGAACTTCTAGTACAATGTTGAATAACAATGGTGACAGTGGGGATCCTTGTCTTGTTCCTGATCTTAGGGGGAAAGCTTTCAACCTTTCCCCATTGAGTATGATGTTGGCTGTGGGTTTTTCATATATGCCTTTTATCATATTGAGGGATTTTCATTTTATTCCTATCTTTTGAAGTATTTTTATCAAAAAAGATGTTGGATTTTGTTGAATGCCTTTTCTGCATCTATTGAGATGATCATGTGTTTTTTTTCCTTCAATTTGTTAATGTGGTGTATTACATTGATTGATTTTCTTATGTTGAACCAGCCTTGCATACCAGGAATAAATCCCACTTGGTCGTGATGTATAAGTTTTTTGATATGCTGTTGGATTCGATTTGCAAGTATTTTGTTTAGAATTTTTGCATCTATGTTCATGAGAGAGATTGGTCTGTAATTTTCTTTTCTTGTGGAATCTTTATCTGGCTGTGGTATTAGGGTAATGTTGGCTTCATAAAATGTGTTGGGTAATTTTCCCTCCTCTTCAATTTTTTGGAAGAGTTTAAACAGGATTGGTGTTAATTCTTTTAGAAATGCTTGGTAGAACTCACCTGTGAAGCCATCTGGTCCTGGACTTTTCTTTGCTGGGAGATTTTTGATGACGGATTCAATCTCCTTAATTGTGATTGGTTTGTTAAGTTCTTGTATTTCTTGTTGTGTCAGTGTAGGTTGGTTATGAGTTTCTAGAAATTTGTCCATTTCATCCAGGTTGTCTAGTTTGTTGGCATATAGTTTCTCATAATATCCTCTTATGATTCTTTTTATTTCTGTGAGGTCATTTGTAATTTATCCCCTTTCATTTCTGATTGTATTTTTTGCATCTTCTCTCTTTTTTTCTTTGTTAGTCTAGCGAGGGGTTTGTCAATTTTATTGATCTTCTCAAAGAACCAGCTTTTGGTTTCGTTGATTTTCTCTATTGCTTTTTTGTTCTCATTTTCATTTATTTCCGCTCTAATCTTTATTATTTCTTTCCTTCTTTTTGCTTTGGGATTGGTTTGCTGTTCTTTTTCTAGTTTCTCAAGTTGTTCAGTTAAATCTTTGAGTTTAGCTCTTTCTTGTTTCTTAATATAGGCATTTAGGGCTATAAATTTCCCTCTCAAGACTGCCTTTGCTGTATCCCATAAGTTTTGATATGTTGTGTTCTCATTTTCATTTGTCTCAATATATTTACTGATTTCACTTGCAATTTCTTCTTTGACCCACTGAATATTTAGGAGTGTATTGTTCAATCTCCACATATTTACAAATTTCCTTTTTTCCTGTCTGTTATTGATTTCTAGTTTCATTTCATTATGATCTGAGAAGGTGCTTTGTATAATTTCAATCTTTTTATATTTATTGAGAGCTGTATTGTGACCTAACATGTGGTCTATCCTGGAGAAAGATCCATGGGCACTTGAGAAGAATGTATAATCCGCTGAGTTTGTATGCAGTGTTCTGTATATGTCTGTTAGGTCTAACTTGTTTATCATATTGTTCAAGTTCTCTGTTTCCTTGTTGATCTTTTGTCTAGTTGTTCTATCTAATGATGTGAGAGGGGTGTTGAAGTCCCAGACGATTATTGTAGAGATGTCTATTTCTCCCTTCAGTTTTGCCAGAGTTTGTCTCATATATTTTGGGGCACCCTGGTTAGGTGCATAGATATTTATGACTGTTATATCTTCCTGGAGGATCGTCCCTTTAATTAATATATAATGGCCTTCCACATGTCTTATCACTTTTTTGCATTTGAAGTCTGTTTTGTCTGATATTAGTATAGCTACCCCTGCTCTTTTCTGTTTACTATTCGCATGGAGTATCTTTTTCCAACCTTTTACTTTCAGCCGGCTTGTATCCTTGTGTCTGAGATGAGTTTCTTTTAAGCAGCATATGGATGGCTCATGTTTTTTTATCCATTCTGTCAGCCTGTATCTTTTGATTGGGGAATTTAATCCATTCACATTCAATGATATTACTGAAAATGCACTATTTATTTCCTCCATTTTATCCTTTGGTTTTCATATGTCATCTTATTTTTGTCTTTCTTTTTACTCTTTTGGTTATCCTTTCTGCTTTTCTTTCTTCTATACTCTCCTCCAAGCCTCTCTTTCCTGTCTTTTTCTTTCAGGTTCTAAGGCTTCCTTTAATATTTCCTGCAAAGGTGGATTCTTTTTTGCAAACTCTCTTAGTTTCTGTTTGTTTGTGAATACTTTATATTCACCTTCATATTTGAAGGACAGTTTTGCTGGGTAAAGAATTCTCGGCTGGCAGTTTTTCTCTTTCAGTTTCCTAATTGTATCATACCACTGTCTTCTCACCTCCATGGTTTCTGAAGAGAAATCTGCACAAAGTCTTACTGGACGTCCTTTGTACGTGATCGTTTGCTTCTCTCTTGCTGCTCTGAGCATTTTCTCTTCATCTTTTACATTTGACATTCTGAATAATATGTGTCTTGGCGTAGGTCTATTTGGATTTATTCTCATTGGGGTACGGTGTGCTTCTTGTACATGAAAGTTCATTTCTTTCATGAGAGTTGGGAAATTTTCAGCTTTTATTTCCTCAAATACTCTTTTTGCCCCTTTTCCTTTCTCTTCTCCTTCTGGAACTCCAATGACATGTATGTTCTTGCGTTTTGTGTTGTCATTCATCTCTCTGAGCCCCTGCTCAATTTTTTCCATTCTTTTCTCTCTCTGTTCTTTTCTCTCTTCAATTTTAGCTGCTCTCTCTTCAGTATCACTTATTCTTTCTTCTATCATTTTGAGTCTGCTGTTGTATGCTTCAAATGTATTTTTTACTTCACCTATTGTGTCTTTCATTCCTATGAACTCCGTTACTTTTCTGTTCATGATTTCAAATTCTTCTTTACGTTTGCGCAATGACTTCTTGATGTCATTGATCTCTTTAACTATATTCTCTTTCATCTCATTAATTTGATTTTGGAAATGTGTGCTCATCTCACTGATTAGTTCTCTCAAATTCTGCATCTCTTCAGGGACTTTGCTGTATTCCTTTTCTTGGGCCATGTCTTCTATTTTCTTAGTATGGCCCGTAATTTTTTGTTGGTGCTTAGGCATCTGGTTAGTGTGTATTTTACTTAGATGCTCTATCTCTTTCTCTTTTATGGGGTTTTAGTGGCAGGAGGCTATGAGTTACCACTGCTCTTTGATTTTTGGCTCAACCTTGATTGTTAGGATTGTTCTGCTGGTTGCTCAGAACTGGGCACTGGACCCAGTAATTGGTTGTAGAGTCGTTTCCTAGGGCCTTGGGCAGGGAGGCTATAGAGGCCAGGAAAAGACTCTCTTACTTATTAATTTTCTTATGTGTACTTCCTTGGTCTGCCAGGAGCTGGCGCTTGTTGGCTGCTCTCAATTCAATGCCTGGTCGGAGCATATTTGTTGTGACACAGACCAGATCAATGTGTTAGAGCTTCCTGTCTGGGGGCTAGGAGCCCTGTGATTCAAACTTTCTGAGACAGTTCTCCAGACTTCTCTCGTAGCGACCCCCTTTTCCCAGCCAGAAAATATTTCCACTCCCTTCTGAATCCTCAACAATCAGTCCCTATTATTAGAGGATGAGATTGGGAGGTTTGTATATCTTTAGCCCCTTGTGGACTCCAAGGCAAACAATGGCGCAGCCCCACCCAGCCTGGAAGGGCTCTGGGGACAGGGCAGACCAAACCCGGGGGTCCAAAGCAGGGTCAGCCCCAGGCTCTCTCTCCCCTCTCCTGTGGTGTCCTCAACAATTAGTCCAGGCTAGAAGAGAGGGAGGTTGCGAGGATCGGATTTCTCCAGTCCTTTCCAGGCTCCCAGAGCAAACCGCCATGTGGAAGGGTCCGTGGGGCTCTGCAGCCCAAATTTCAGGTCCGAACCTGAGTCAGCCTAAGGCTGTGTCCCTCTCTCTCCCTCTCCCCTTTCCAGGAGTGGCAGATCCCTGAAGCCCCCTTTGTCTGTGGTCGCAGGCCCAGGGGCCCGAGAATTCTGAAGAGTGTTGGGGAAGGTGCCGGCAGCAGCAGAAGCTGCTACTTGCAACTCACAGTTCTGTAGTCATGATTTCCCTCTTCTGTCCCTTTCTCTTCTGGGTGGTGTGCAGCCTTCACCTGGTGACCTAAACCCTAGAAGATCTTTTTCGGGGCTGTTTCAGCTTGTCCTCTAGCTATTTTTCTGGAGAAGAGATTCCCGTGTCTTACTAGTCCGCCATCTTCCCGTAAGTCCTATCAAGGTAGAATTTTAAATGGCTCTGTTGATTGACTGCCCTAATCGTGAGAGCAGTCTAAACCACCACACCTGTCAGAGGCAGCTGTTGGCCACTAGGAAAGGCAAAGATGAGAACAGGATAATGAAATAGAAAGCAGAGAAATAGAAAAGGCAGAGAATTGAAGAAATGTCTGGTGCAAATATCTGCAGGAGTTTGGGAATTGTGGCATCTGTTAATCTTCCTTTTTGAGAAAGGAGGGGTAGGGTAGTAAGTGAATGGGGAGGAGAGATGGAGAAAGAAGATGGAAGAAACTTAAAACATGGTATCTGACATCAAAGTTTTAGATTGTAGGTGATATTATAATGCATGTCATTTCCTACACTTCCTTATACTTTTTATCTCCGAAAGGTGTTCTGCAGCTTACTGTGATTGTTAAGACATCATCTCTGGGACCAAAGTATATAATTGTGGGAACCTTTCTCAAATCAATGAAATAATTACAGTCTTGCAGTTAAAAATACTGCTGATTCTAAATAGGAATTTTAAGAAAGATTAAGCACATATAGTCATGCTTAAATGTACACCATGTTTTCTTGGCTAAAAATTATTCTACTTAAGAAAGTTAAATTTATCTATTAAAAACAAAGAAGCATTTAAATCTATACAGCGCGTTTATTAGAAATTTACATTTCAAAAATATCAGATCAATATAGGGCATGCCTTTTATAAGGGCAATTCCTACTTAATTTGTAGCAGTATATGTTTCTCTCCATCATGATTTGAAAATAAGCTGGCGTATCATCCCAGAAAAATGAGATTAAGAAAAAAAAAGGTAATTAAACCTGAGTTACCTTTATTCAGGGTTGTCCAGCCCAAAAGTTATCCAAAATCTGCCCCTTATTTGTTCTTTTTTTATGATTTATGTTTTTTTATTTTTCCATTTTGCACTCTGCATCTGGAATAGAGTGAAGCTTGGTTTGCTTAAGTTAGTGGTTCTCAAAGTATGTTCTGAACATCTGGGAACTTATTAGAGATGCAAATTATTGGGCTATGTATTAGTCAGCCAAAGAGGTGCTGATGCAAAGTAACAGAAATCTGTTAGTTTTTATAAAGGGTATTTACTTGGGGTAGAAGCTTACAGTTATCAGGCCATAAAGCATAAGTTACTTCCTTCACCAAAGTTTGCAAGATGTTTGAGCAAGATGGCAGCCAACGTCTGCCAAGAGTTCAGGCTTCCTGGGTTCCTCTCTTCCTGGGGCTTGTTTCTCTCCAGGCTCAGCTGCCTTGCTCACTCCACAAGGCCAGCTGTAGACTATCAGACAACTGGCTTGATTCTCTCCAGACTCAGCTGCTCTGCTCCTCTGTGTGCTTACTTCTTGAGGTTCCAGCATTAAAACTCCAACTTCCTTTTTCTGCAGTGTGGTTTTTCCGTGAATTCCCACCCACCAAGGGGGCGGGGAATCAATGTCCTACTGATGTAGCCCAATCAAAGCCTCAATCATTATTTAATCAAAGTAAACCTCTGAATCCAATATAATCTAACATGCCCAGAGGAAAAGACCAGTTCACAAACATAATCCAATATCTATTTTTGGAATGCATAAATAATGCCAAACTGCTACAGGCTCTATTCCAGACCTAATGTAAAAGAAACTCTTGGGTTGGGACCTAGAAAGGTTTGTTTTGAACTCTCCGGATGAGTCTCATGCCCACTAAAGTTTGAGAACCACAGGCCTAAGCAATGCTCACTTTTATTTTTAAGATTTTTTTCTTTCAGATTATTTCTGAAAAGTCCTACCTTGAGAATTCCCTAGGGACAGAAGTGACTTTTTACATCAAGGTGACCTAGCTGTCTGCTCAAGCAACCTATTTATGACTGTGACATAATTTTGAATACTGTGACTTCGGGTAGCATTCCTGAATACAAAAGTCCCTGCTTCATAACCACAAATTTGACTTATGGAAACCAAATTGCATTATGTAAATTTTTAGCTTTTAAAAAGGAAATCTATGATTTGGGGACATTTTGCTTTCAGAATTTGTTTACAAATATCAAGTAAAAAATCTATACGTAAACACTATATGAAATATAAACCAGTTGCACTATTGCTACACTGGAACCGTGTTTTACTGCAAACTGTGTTTTTACTGCAAACTGTGCTATTGCAATTGTATATCTTGAATTATATGCAGATCAATCAGACAATAAGTGAATTCAATCCTTCAGCCCTTTACAATTTCTTGATAATGGGCAGTTAAGGAATGTAGTGGTTTGTTTCTAATTGCCATCAGGAGAACTAGCTCACAAACTGGGGTTAGCAGTCAGCATAGCTCCTAATAAGCAAATCATATCAATTGCAAAAGTGAATTGCCCATAGTTGGTGACTAGCATGCAGTAAGATTATACCAGTTGATTTAAGAAAAATGTAACTTGCTTCCCAAGTCTTGTAATTAGAGCCTCTTGTATTAGAGAAGAAACTAGAGATTTCAGCCTTGGAAGACATGTACATTTTGCTTACCCTTATTTGACGACACTACTGCTAAATAACCAGACCATGGGTATTAAATGTTGTTCCTTGCTTCTTTAAATGTCATTCTGACCTAGCTACAGTGTGAACCAGAAGTGATTAAAATCCTCTTGGGGAAGTTTCAATTATTTCCAGTCCCTCAATGAAAGGCACTGCTTTAAAAGATACACATTACATATTTGTTCAAAATTTTTAAAAGCTATTAAAATTCGGTGCATGCCTTGATTTTAAATTGCAGTATTTATTAATTTAATGTAAAAGTTATTTTATATAAGATTTATACTCTTTACAATGGTAGTATGTATTAAATTTCTGCTGATGGACTCATAAATTGCTGATGTGGACAAAAGTAGAAAATATGTATTCAGTAAGTATATTTCAAAATATATTTTTATTAATTAGGATAAAATCATTTATTAAATTTCTGTTATTTTTTCAAGCAATTTTTGGGTAATTTAGAAATTAATTGAATGTGTCCATGGGCTGGAGGAGTCTTGCTTGTCAACACCTACAATTTTGATACTGCAACATAAGGACATGTTCCTGTTTGTTTTATTTAGTGAAATTGGGAGGTGCATATCTGTCACTTACACTTGCAACAGAAATATGAAACATTGCACCTATTAAATTAGTCAATGATTCCATAATGAATAAAATAATAAAACAAGAATTATAGTTATTGATAGAATTAAATGTTATAAATTAATCAAGGTAATTAATCAATTCCATCATTCTCCCAGACATGAAACCAAAAGCATTTTAAGAATTAAGCATCTCAAATATTCTAGGATTTATTAGATTGAGAAAGTGCACTTAAACTTGGGGTCATAAAGTTGAAGCTGTTTAAAGCAGAGGTTTTTATAGAGTATGACCCATAAATGATAGATAGATAGATAGATAGATAGATAGATAGATAGATAGATAGACAAATAGAGATAGATAGACAGATAGAGATAGATAGATTCAAATCTAAAAATACAGAGAATGTAGAAGATCCAACCTTCAAGAATTAAAAATTATGGCTCATTATTGAAGTTTGGTAATGCCATCACTCTTCAATCTAGCAAGCTGGTACATGATGATGAATATATAAAAAAGATGTTTGGTCAGGATTTTAAGGAAGATGAAAATGTTGAGGAGTTGGTAAAGATATGGGTCATAAAACACTTGAGTTGCATTCACCCTGACATTAAAATCAGTATTAGATAAACATGTCAGTGGACAAGAAACATTACAGCAACCTTTCTTTCATCTAGCCAAATAATGAAGTTAATAGCAAAGATAAAATGAAACCATGACTCGTAACTAAACTTTATTTTTCTCTGACTAAACCTAAGATTTTCATTCCTGATAATTACATGACCTTAGAAAATAAAATATCCTTGGGAAAAATAACTCTTCTTCGCTTCTTTTAGCCCTGCCTAGTTTTCCAGTGTCTAAATCAATTTCCCCAGATCTGGAATATCCTGTTTAGGCTCATCCCTGTTCCTGGGTTGTACTAGTCCTGATTCAAGGCATATTACATAAGGCTTAGCTAGCACTTACAGAAGAATATCAGTGTAGACTCGCTGTGATTTGACTCTCAATTTTTTCCCATACTGCTACCTGAGTTCTGCCTTTTTCCTGGCACCAGATTCCTCTGCCCTTCTTAGACTTTCACTTTTCCAGCTGTGATGCCTGTGCCTGTGTCATCGTCTGCCTAATCTGCCTTCTACCTCAATATATTTTAATGATTGAAATAATATTCTTTTGGTTTTCATGCTCCCCTTCTTCCCTGCTATAATCTACCATAAACCTAAACCAGAGACTAAGATTCTGTGAAGATACAACTTTAATGAAAAACATTTGCTTTATTGCTCAAACTTCTGGTGGTAATTTACCCTAAAATTTCTATAACTACGATTCACTTAGTTGTTGGGACATCTCACTCCCCAATATAGACTGCTTTGCTTTATCAACACTTGAATTATGTGATACTTTATAATATTGAGTTAAATGAGAAATGAAATTACTTATAGGCATGAAGAAAGGAAGGAAAGGCATAGATAGACATAAAACTTCCACTGCATTCACTCAGAGGCATCATGCAAGGGCATATTATGTATTTTTCATGTGAATTAGGGTGTATTATTACTAAATATTATCTACCACATGTCATGCACTAAATTAAAAATTGTGGAGACATATAAAAATGTAGAGTTTCTATTTTTGAGAATGTTATATTCTACCTATGGTTGCAGAATGAAGATGAGAAAGATATAAGGGTGCATAAAGAATAGTTCTAGCAATAAGAATCCAATTACCTCGAGTTAAAAAAAACACAGCTAATATTTTTGTGATTGAAGTAAGATGGCAATGGGGTGGGATAAAATGTTTGAAATATAACCTACCAGTGATATTTTATATTCATTGCTTTTGGTTGAAGAGTAAAGCAAGATTGGGTGTTTTCCTCTTTCCTTATGTGGGATGTCTATTTCGGTCTCATCACACTACACTCTTATGAAAAGTAAAGAGCAATGTCATCACTGAGTATGTGGCACACATCTGATAAGTAAACAAGCCAGTAATCAGAACACCCGAGGCTGACACTTACTCTTCAATGTAATACCTCCAGCATTTTTAATCTTTTTTAATCCAGTCAATTATCACCTAAACTGTAGAACCAAACAATGCAAAAATATCATTCTGAGAACTTAGAAACTAAATACTTCTTAAAAGGTAATTCAGGTTTCTAAATGCTCATGATATATGTTGCTCAAAAGACATAACTAGGTTGAGCATTTTGGCAACATCTGTAGAAGCAAAACGAAAACCATCGTATATGTCAACTGTGCTAGCAATATTTCTCTGCAGCCAGGTGCAGCAATTAATAAGCATTCTATAGAAGAACAATTAAAATTTTACAAATGGTGGGGTACCCATATCAGAATCTATAACAATGAGGTGGAGCCAGTGGCCACTTGACACTTTTGGGATAGGGAGGGGATAAGCAGTTGAAATACAGGGTTGTCCTGAGTACCGTTGTGGCAACGGATGTAGGCCATTTTAAATCAGCACACACCACTCAGAACTGAGTGGGAAAGAGTGTGGTCTACGGTGTGAACTGTGGTCTATGGTTGGTGGCAAGGCTCCAGGATGTGTAAGTTCATTGAGGGTGGTGGGCCACACTTGTGGGAGATGTTTGTGTGGGGGGTGGTGAGAGGTGTGGGAGGTGGGCAACATGGGAATCCCAGTGGGTTCCGTGTAATATTTTGGGTAATCTAAGCACCTCTTAAAATATATGTGTATATATATATATATATAAATAACATTTTTGTAAGCAAATACACATATATGCATGTATATTTATATATCATTTTGCAAATGTTTGTATGTATTGTGAGAATTTTGATTTTTACCCACAATAAAAAAAAAAAAAAAGCAATATCAGGAAATACAGCCCAAGTATGATAAAATCATCAAGGAGAAAAGTTTAACCCATATATTGTTTAATAAGGGAAGCCTCTGGGATCATATAAACAAAAAGGAGAGAGGGAAGAGCAAATCCTCTGGGAATCCGATTACCATAATTGAGCACTTAAATGCATAAGAAACAAATTGAGATCACTTAAGTAAATAAGGAGAAAGCTGTATAAAGACAACATCAAGATGCTGCAATTGATCTTTAACTGTTACCGTCTCTGGAACTAAACAGAATTGGCAAGTCTAAGGATTATTTCTTTGGCATTGAGCTAAATGGCTAGACCTATGAGCTTCTGCAGCTGACGGCTTAAATTTGAACTCAGAATCCACCACCTACAAATGTATGACCTTGAATAAGGCTCTTATCTTCTTTAAGACTCGGTTTACTTACCTATAAAGTGAGCATAATTATAACAATGTTTCATAGGGTGCAATGATGGTTTAAATGAGATAACCCAGATAAAGTGTTTACCACAGTGCATGACCTATATCAAATACTCAATAAATGTAATATTTTATTATACTACTACTAAAAATCATTATTATCAGCTATGAAGAGGCACATAAAGTTAAATACTTACTTATCTAGTAAGTGTAAGAGAGTGGATTGGTAGTTAATAGAATTTGTCTTTATATTAAAAATTCCAAACAACACACAAAGTAATCTGGACAACATTAGTTGGATCTCTGTTAAAATCTGCTTTCTTTCTAAAAATGTTAAAAGGGAATTGACTTATTTAGAGTACAAACCTTGTAACATTATAACCAAAAAGGCAATATCAAGGAGCTTAAGTTTCACAAATTATTTGATTTGTATGCTGTTGCTGACTACTTCACAATGCAATAACAAATGTGCTCAATATAACCAGATATTTGGAGACTAATTAATGAACTGAATGTTGTATTAACCATAAAGTGGTTTCATTTCTTGAAGAGAAATATTGATAGATACTTGTACATGATATTTTTGTATTATTTTATTTATGTCTTTAAATGGTGGTAAACTGTTTATTGAAGAGAAAGATAAGAATAGTGAAATTATAAAAGTTATATTTACAGCTTGGTGATTTTTTTATATAGTGAAGACAATGGAGTAACCATTGGCCAGATCATGGTATAGAACTTGATCAGCACCCCAGAAGCCTCCTGCACATAAATCATTTTTCACCTCCAAAGGTAACCAGTATTCTGATTTCTATTCTATTTGATTAGATTAAACTGATTGTGTACTTTTTAATGCATGAAATTATGTAGTAGGTACTATTTTGTGTTTGGAGTTCTTTTGCTATGAGTCTAGGAGATTTATCTGTATTGTTGCTTCAAATGGTAGTCATTTCTTTTTCATTGCTGTATAGTAGTTCATTGTATGACTATATTATATAATATATAATATCTCCTGTTATTTCCAGTTTTTTAGATATTATTAATTGCACTTAATGACTGTACTTGTACACGTCTGTGCTGCATATATGCACTCATTTCTATTAGGCATATATGCAGGAGTTGAAATTCTTGGCCTTTCTCTAAGCAGAACTCAGCATATATACATTACCTTCCCCCCCAGCGTGGAACAAGACTCCCATGGATGCGCCTCCCTGGCACTGAGGGATTACTACCAAGCATCAACCAGCAATGCAACTGGAAAAAGACCTTTACCAAAAGGAGGATAAGGTAAAGACAAATGAGTTTATATGGCTGGGAGACTTCAAAGTGATTTGGGAGGTCATTCCAGAGGTTATGCTTATGCACTTCTCAGCAGGATCTCATTGACATGCCAAAGTAAATACTACCCCAGAAAGCAGGGCTCCTGAGGGCTCAGGAGACACCCAGACACTATAGTTGGGGCAGATAGCTCAGGAGTTTGGTGCCTTGCCAGCGGGCCCTTCTTTGGAATTTATGCTCCCCAGGGTGTCAGTGTTGGACTCAGTTGTGGTTTCCCTACACATGGCTCTTCTGTTCTTCTATTTGAACCTATATAAGTAGTACTAGAGTTGGTAGGTGCACGTCCAAGAGACTTAAATCTTTTGGCTGTCCATGTGCCAGCTGGGCCCTGAATCTCAACGGAGTTGCAACACCTACAGTCATTGGTCTCACCCAGGGCAACTAACAAGGAGAGGATGATGGACAGCTACCATACCAAGGAACCAAGAGAGTCTACAACTACAAGCAAGAGAGCCCCATCCATTGGCCCTAATGGATTGCAGCCCCCTCTCAATTAGAGGTGGAGTGAACTTCACCATCCCAGAATCCTCAGGATTGGGGAATGAACTATGGACCAAAGTAGACCATACTTATTGTGATTCTAGCAATGGAAGTAATTATATCATTGATGTGGAGGCAGTAGCCGCTGGAGGTTCTGAGAAGAGGGAGAGGGAAAAACAGATGTAATGCGGGAGCATTTTTGGGACTTTAGAATTGTCCTGAATGACATTGCAATGATGGATACAGACCATTATATATCTTGTCATAACTTACAAAAAGGGAAGCGGCTGTGGCTCAATCAGTAGGGCTCCCGTTTACCATATGGGAGGCCCCGGGTTCGGTTCCTGGGGCCTCCTGGTGATGACAAGCCTGCCCGTGCGGCGTGGTTAGCTGACCCAGCGAGCACAAGCAGCAAGGGGGGGATAAATGAATAAATAAATAAAATCTTAAAATAAATAAATAAATAAATAACTTACAAAAATGTGTGGGGAAGAGTTTAAACTATAATGTAAACTATAATCCACGCTTAGTGGCAATGGTCCAATATGTGTTCATCAGTTGTAACAAATGTACCACACTAATGAAGGATGTTGTTAATGTGGGAAAGTGTGGGAGGGGTAGGGAGCAGAGCATATGGGTCCCCTATATTTTTTATGTAACATTTATTTAATCTAAGTATCTTTTTAAAAATGTATATATATATATATATAGTCCAATTGCTAGAATTATCAATATAGTAAATAACTCGTTTAATCTAGTCACTTTCAAGATAACTTCTTTCAGCTTTTTTTTGAATACATGCAGGGAAAAAAGGCAACTGCAGTAATGTTTCAAATCTGTTGTTTTCTAGCCTTTCAATTCTAATATTGAAACTGATTGAAAATGTTCTTTAATGGGCATGGTCCACCAAACAAGTCTCCAGCACAAGGCATGTAGTTATAGCCTCAGAAACTGATGCTTGCATGCATGCATTTCATTCTAAAGATTATGAAGGTCTCTATATTGCTGCAATAATCTATCACCGTATTTTAATTTTCATATGTACTTAAGTATGCACTGACCTAAGTCAGGAATTTTTTCTGTTAATTGGATTCTCTTATAAATCCACTCATATATTAATTCAACCAATATATGTAGCACAGAGGCTCAGTGTTAGGTTTTGTGTGTACAATAGTATATAATACAGACATGTTTATGTTTATATTTTATAGAACACTGACAGTCGACCTCTTTGCTCTCAGGAGCTTTCAGCCTAGTATTAGATTTAAATATCATAGACAGATTTTCCATACATAATAAATAAATATATATATATATATATATACACCTTCCTATTATTTTTTTTAACAATGTAAAGAATTTTATAAATAAAATTTATAAGAATTTTATAAATAACTAGTGAATGACAAATTATTGTTTGAGTATTTTATAGTAAGTCTGATCATTGTTTCTTGATCAAATAATCTTCTGCTTCAAAATTCATGGGTCATTCCAAAGGCATGATATCTGCTGTAATTTTCCTTGTATAGATTTATACATATTGTTTATGAAAATGCCATAGTTTTAATGTGCCACAATTATTTAAGAAAAAAATGGTTAAGTGATGAAGAATAAATTCAGAAATAGAGGGATTTGAGATTATGTTTATATTGTGATATAAGTATGCCAAAAGAGGAAGATATAGGTTCTCATGTGTAAATATACTATGCTTTGGTCCAGCAATATTGCGTTGCATTATGGTTGGTAAAAGCTGACTAAAAAAGGCAACTTATATACAAAACTTAACATATAAAGCACAGAAAGAGAAAAGAAGTAAAGTAATTTTTCTTAGTATTACAAGGCATGCTGAAACAAAATAATTAAGTCTTTGCTTAATTATAGCTTAGCCAATAATGCATTGTTAGCCTAACCGAAAAAATAGCTTGGGGAATTTCTGGATTTAGATCTTACTCCTATTGTTCATGAAGCAAAAATCTTGGCCTTGTCAAGATAAACTACATGAATGCCACCAAATTGGAATATAGGCTTCCCAACCAAACGAAGACAAAAAGAATGCAGTTAGATCAATTTGTCAGAATAATTGTACATTAGCATAGAAAATATACTAAATACAACAAACTCTGAATCTGATCTGGAATGATGCAGCACAAATGAAAACTATACAGTCTGTAAAATGAGGAGATATAGGGGGAAATTTAAAGACATGTTTAGACAGTCAGACCTACCACTGTTGCACAAAATCAAGCTGCTGAAATTACTTTGTGTGGAACAGAATAAAGAATGACATGTTCTTTTTAGAAAATTACAAACTTACGACTTCAACCCACTCTCACCATCTAGTGAATATTCATAAAATCCTTAGTACCACCCTTTTATTCTTATAATCAATTCATCACCAAGCCCTAGGCAAATGATATTTAAGATATTCCTATTCCAACTGCCAAAACTCCAATTTGCTCTTGTTTCTCAGGTAGTTGAATTAAATGCAGAGGCCTATTGATGTCTTTGATTCTAGTCTCTTATCTACCCCATGTAAACTATTTAGTATAGCTTGATTGAACTATTGTTTTATTAGAGCAATACCCTCCAAGAAAGTACCATGATTTACAATTGAATCAAATATAATCCCTTATCTTCTATTTTCTGGCTTCACTTTCCAACTACACTTCTGCCATTTACTGATATGAGCTTTCTACTACTAACATGACTTGACAATTCTTATCCTGTATCATTCATGGAAATGATCAATTAAGTTATAGATTAATCTAGCTTTTTAATATAATGTTGGAAACTTTTTGGCTCTTCGTAATAGTATTTCCTTGTGAAAATGTGTTTTGAATTTGAATTCTATAAACCTGTCTTTGCAATCAATATTTTAGTTTAAGTTTTCATAATATGAGAACTACAGACATTTCTTAACTTACAATTTTTTTTTCCATATGTTACATTCTCACATTTATTAGTTATCAATTTCTTATATTATTTGTAATGCAATAAAATATTTCATTATTTTTATCTTTATCATATTTACCCTCCTATTTCATACTCAATTCTCCTTTTAATTATTTTAATATCTATAGATTTCAGCAATTTGTGTTTTGCTTTCATTCATTTAATCCACTAGCATCTATTAAGAGTTCAAAATGAACCAGACACTACATTAGGCACTGGAAATTCACCAGTGAATATAAGAACAATGGAGCAATTACACTCCAAGAGAATCTCTTAAACATGTTGTATTAGTTTATTATTGCTTATGTAACATTACCACAAACTTAGTGTCTTGAAACACCCATTTATTATCTTACAGTTTTGTGGGTCAAGGTACAGGCAAATAATGGCTTAACTATGTCCTCTGCTCAGGGAATCACAAGGCCAAAATCAAGTGGGGACATTAGAAATTTAAGAGATAAGCACATTTGAAATAATTATAATGGAAAATATGGAAAAGCAACATGATTATAGAAATTTAAAAATATTTTCTGTTTTTTTTTTTTTTTTTTTTTCTGTACCCAGTGTGACTGAAGTTAGAAGAGGCTGCTATCTGAAAGGAAATGAGGAAGCCCCAATTCATGTCTGAATTATTTTAAGGCACCTTCAGCCATTAGCTGAGCAATAACAAAAACCTTGTGGCAGTTTGCAAGATCTCTGTGGGCACTGGATGACATTATGTGGTTTCTGTTACTTCCAGGGGCATCTTCACTTCCAACTGGGTGAGTCTACACTATTCTCTGAAAAGCTGGAGAGTGAATGAAGCATTCTGAGGACTCATTACCTGGCTCTGTACAACCCAAACTTTGTCCTCTTTCCAAACACAATACTGCAGCTCTCTGAGTGGGATTACTATAAGTCGAAATTCAGAAATTGGGATGCAATTATGGTTTGTTAGTTTCCCCATGTAACATAAAACTTGGATCATCAAGTTAAAATTTATCCTGATCCATATCAAAGTATCTATGAAGATGGTTGTGATAGACATTTTTTGAACATCTTATGAAGTTGAATCAATTTGTCACTCATTGTTGGCCTTCAAATCCAATATTTAAATATTGGATGGCTGTAGAAATGTGGAATGTGGTCATTTATAAAATAAAGTATTATTATGTCTTTGATCTTCAATTATTCTCAATAAATGAATTTGTTTAGGAAAAATAACTTTCAAGGCTCATCATAGTTTGTTCAAGTGAGCAATTTCATGTGACATCATGATTGTATTTCTAACTATATCTCTTCTTAAAAATAATGCATTATAGTGAGTAAACTGGTTTATAAATGGGAATGTGGCTGGAAATGATAGTCTAGGGATGTAAATGTCAACTGAAAGAAAGCTAGAGAATAATCTAAGGACTGAATAACACAGTGAACCCAGAAGGGGATGAGAATTGTGGTTGGTAGCACAGATGCAAGAGTGTCCTTCTGTTAGCTAGAGCAGATGTACGTCACTATTGCAGTGTGGTAGGAATGTGGAGAAGCATGGGAAAAATACAATTGATATGACCTAAGGACTGTCGTTAACAGCAATAGTGTAATATTCATGCATCTATGCCAAAGATGTACTGTGTTGATAATGGAGGAGTATGGAAAAAGTATGCCAAATGTACATTACAGACCATGGTTGGTGTTGTATTATCTCATAATCTGTAACAAATGTTCCACCACTCTGTGGTATGTTGGTGAAGGGGTGTTGTATGGGAATTCTACACATGTGTGCATCCCCTGAGTTCTCATCCTACAGAGAGGAGTGGCTTATCTGAAAAGAGGCTCCAGTAGGGGGATCCCATCTTCCTGAAACACTCTGTGTCTATTTATAAAGGACTGGAGGCAAGTGGCTTCTAATTGACTATATTAACTATGGGATCTTACAGGTTGTTTTTAGTTACTTGGCTGCTCAAACAAATATCATGCAGTTGCTCAGCTCAAACAATGAGAATTTATTTGCCCGTGGTTTTAAGGTTAGGGAAAAATAATCCAATTCAAGGCATTATCAAGATGATGCTTTCTCTGAAAAGACTGTGGCATTCTGCAGTTGGTAGTTGCCAACCCTTTGTCCTTAGCTTGTTACATGGCAAAGCACATAGTGGCATCTCCTGGTCTCTCCTTTCTTTTCCAGTTTCCATTGATGTTCAGCTTCTTTCTTTCCGTGACTTTCTCTATGAAATTCAGAAATAGAGAAATGTCTTATTCAGGACTCCAGTCTTATACAGGACTCCAGTTACAGGATTAAGACCTATACTGATTGAGGTGAGCCATACTTTAACTGACGTACCTTCACCAAAGGTCTTACTTACAATGAGTTCACACCCACAGGACTGGATTAAGTTTAACACGTTTTTCTGAGGTACATACAGCTCGAAACCACCATACTAGTCAAGGAGAGCCTCTGATACTGGGTTACTGATACAAGCCTGTTATTCTCTTGAGATTGGTAATTGAGACTTACTGAGTCGGATTCATTTTGATAAGCTCTCAGTTATATCTTGTCTCCAATCCAAAAAGAAGAGCTATATTTCTGTGCTTGTTACATAGTTATTGTCTCTTTGCAGATCCAAACCCACTCTTCTGTATTCTATTTTATGATTATGGGGCTGAGACTTTGCAAACCACATTTCTGCTTTGCCAGCTGGCTCCCTGTTAAGCTGTGCCAATTGGATGCAGTAAAAGGTCTAGAAGATGGAGAGAGACTTGCTCTTTTGTTTGTTCCCTCTGGGCTCTCCAATGGCTTCCTGTTTTGTGAGCATCACCCTAGCAACACTTCCCAGAAGTAGCAGTAGCTTCCCATAACAAGCAGCTGAACCTAGTTTGCAATTTTTCCAGGCCTGTAGACCCAGTCTTATTACCTACTGCTCAGAAACACCAATAAAGTGCCCAGTGGCCCTCCTCAGCGGTCTGTGTCCCAGACTCACAGTGTCACTCCTCCAAACTCTGAGGTACCAGTACCAGCTGAGCAGTGCCTCCTCTTCCAGAAGTCCAATTCTCAAGGCCCCTCCTCTAAGTCTCTATGTTGTGATAGTTCTAACCTCTTCCCTTTGTTCTGTCAGCCCAAACTGTAGTAGCTATGGTCACTATTTCTGTGACATCGTATATTTCTCTTTTTCCTTTTTGATTACTTATTTAGAAATTTTTGTATTAAATACTCTCTGATAAGTAACTGGTGTGCCTCTGTCTTATGACTTGACCCTGCCTGATATACCCTCCAAATTCAATCCATAAATGTTCAGGATAAGATTCTACTTTCTCAAACTCAGGTCATGTGTCTCCTTCTGGGCCAATTCCTATGTAGGATACAATAGAACTATGTTTAGCCCAATTTAGGTCAAATATTCAAGCCCGTCACTGAGATAAGGAAGCACCATGACTGGCATTCCTTTCTCTGTTGATTGTGACTGTGTTTCTGACTACCACAGTTACTGTCATAGTGGTGAATGTGCCAGTGGTTTTGGGCACATGTCTCACAGGTCTAAGTTCTTCTAGGGGAGCTACGGGTTCTCCCCACTGAACAGATCCCTGAATTGGGGGATCTGGTTCAGACTTCATCTATTTCATGGCCTATGCTTTGGACTTCCTCTGGCAGTATACACCAGAGTTATACACCAGAGTTGCTACAGCAACTAACGTATTAGGATGGTTTCTCATGAAGATGCCAGTAAAATGTTACAAATTCTTGACTGACAAGAAAATAAGACATTCATTTGGAAAGCATTTAGTGTGTACCACCACTACCTTCTGCTGGTATCCAAATGAAGAACTGGCCACAAGAATTTCAATATCATGGTAAGATGTCTTAGACAAACCAAATTACTCTCTATAAGGCCAAAACCAAATAAAATAGTCTTGGAAAATAGAGAGTGAGGTGGAACTTTTTCCCTTGTAGCCTACATCAGTAAATCCCTTGGTAAGCTCACCAGCATATTTGAGGCATGTCAAATAGGGGAATGAAATGCCAGATCGTCTATCTCAGGTGCTTTCAGTCTTTAAAACCTGATGTTTTAGATTCCCACTTACCCCATTATTAGACTTGGAGATAGGTGGTGGAGAAGCCTATTTGAACATGAACCTCACACACACCCCTCTTGACCATCCCAACTGTAATGGTTAAGCTAATGTGTCAACTCGGCCAGGTAATGGTGCCCAGTTGTTTGGCCAAGCAAGCACTGGGCTACTTGTAATACAAAAGTATTACATGAACTTTAATCATCAGTGAGTTGCTTGCACAGATGGCTGATTACATCTACAATCAACTAAGGAGATTGCCATTGGCAATGAGTGACATCTCATCCAATCAATTAAAGGCCTTAAAAGGGGAAGTGATTTCAGCATTTGGAGAGAGAATTCCCAGCTCTACATCAGACAGCCAGCATCTCCTGGGAACTCATCAAGGACCTTAACTCATCAAGGACTTTCATCGAATCCCTTGGTTTACAGTCTCCCATGCAGAATTTGGACTTGTGCATCCCCACAGTTGCATGAGAGAATTTTACATAGTCTCATACTATTTACAGATATCTTCTGTCAATTCTGTTTCCCTAGAGAACAGTGACTAATATACCAACTAAGAACGGGAATGTTGTAGAGGTAGCTGGTTTTAGCTACTGTTAGTTAGCCCTAAGGAGTCTTCTGCTTCCAAATATTTGCAGTTGTTATTAGAAAGAGGGATACTTTTTACCTCTTTGAGCCAAGTTTTGGTGACTCAGGCAACAGGAAAAGTTCCACCCCATTTCTATACTCCCTAGGACTCCTTTTTTCTTGCAATGTTCTAGAGAGTAATCTGATTTTACTATATTATTTTACCATGATAATGGAATTCTTATTGCTGGCTCTTCTCTATTTGGAAACCACACATTTCACAACTGTTTCCAAAAATCCTATGAGTGAAAATGTTCATGCTTGCTCTCACTGAGAAAGTACAGCATGGGAATATGGGTAGCCACCTGGCTAAAGTGCTGGCTTGGCCTTTTATAAAGGAACAAACATTACCAGGCTTACTGCCTTCTGAGTGTCTCTGGGGGAACCTCATCCTGTGTAATTTCTTTCTTTGCTATGTAGGCAGCCCCTTGGAAACAGGAGGATTGGCAAATTTACTATGTAGGCCAAAAGGGCAAGTTAAGACCATATATAAGCTTTAGAAATACAAGCTCCTCTGCAGATCTTACCAGCAGATTTCAGCATTTGGGTAACACACATAGGTAACCCTTACTTTTCAAGGGCTGAGAGGTTAGGGAGTCTATTCAGTGTTGCATTTTTAATGTCCTTAACCAATTTATATCTTTTTAAGAGAGAATTATATATCAAAATAGTTCACATGATCTTGTTCTGGATGTGTTAACCGAATATTACATTAAATGTGTTCGCAAAATGTTGAGGAAATTTTGAAATAGCAAAATTCATAAGATTCTTCCTTGTTTGGACAATGGGTTCTAGGGGCTCATGGGGTAACCACAAAATTATATCCAATGAGAAGTAAGATCAAACTATGAAAGCAGCAAATTTTGAAGAATTCAATAAAGGAGGTGTAATGCTGGTAAAAGAGTTCAAATTTTTCCATTTTTCTTGAAATACAGGACAATTGTATATATGTTTCCATTAAGCAGAAGTGCATTTGGTGTCATTATCCTTACATGCCAAATAATATGAAGCAAGCTACATTAATTGCAATGGGTTTGCCAATAGTTAAAATAGCCCACAGCAACTATCATTAACATGTTAATGTTATTAGGGTTGTGAAAATGAAGAGCCTCTCAAAAATTGTTTCTTTCAAAATATGTATTGGTCTTCTAAAAATAGATACATTAGATACATGTCAGTGTAAACATCTGAAATCATACATTGTGAAGATTGTACTTACTTAAGTGTTCCAACATTCCCTCACCACTACCTTACCTTGAAAAGGACTTACTTTAGGAATATTTTAACTGTTTGGCATAATTGGATTAAGTAACTGGGCAAGGTGTCCTTTTGCATAGTAGGGTAGTAAAAAGTAATAATTATGAAAGGTGGAAATGTCTGGTTTGTGACTTCATTTTGTGTACTTTTCAGGGGTACATGGGTTAAATGATGCTGGGTTCTAACAGCAAACTGAGATATGATAGACAATACAGATGCTGATATCATTGTATAGTACTTTATTGTCTGAAGAGGTAAATTATTTGAGGTTAATTTAAGTGACTATGTATGCCAATAAACACATAAAACAGAAACTTGAGAATTTGGGAATTTAAAGAAAATTAACAAATAAATGCAAACAGAAATTGTGTTCTCTTACTTGTTGAGCCAACCTACAAATATTCAACTTTGCTCTGCATATATATCTTAACAAATAAATTATTGGTCTGATACATACATGTAGATAACTTTTATTGAAATTCATGAAACTCTGGCATACCCCAAAATAAAATAAAATTGAAAAAAATGTAGAAACAACCAGAGGTATTTGTTGGTACCATACTATAATTACCATTTTGCATAATGTACTGAAAATGTCAGAGCACCTTTGGAAACATCTAAGAAAATATTCATAACTTCAGGAATTAGAATCCTGACTTAAATATTTACCTTTTATCACTTTAGGCTAATGCCATCTAATTCCTTGGAGACACAATTTTTTGGTCCAGATCATGTAAAAGTACTTTGTGCATTATAAAATGCAACATAAGAGTAAGATGAACATAGAGTTTTAGAATTCTTTGCTGGAATCTATCCTTAAAAAGGGGGATTTCCCAAAATGAGTAAAGGTCAATGAGAAAGTGGTAAAAAAATGTGAGAAAATGATTTATATTAGGGAAAAATACCATAATTTTGTAACTGAAATATAGTAGATTTTATAGTTTCATATGAAAGCATGAGTTTTTAAATTGTGAGCATCATGGATTTAGTATAGATTATCTTCTAATTTTTAGAAAATGTACATTTATAGAGTAAAATTCATTCACTTAGATAATATTGGTTGATCAAAATATATTCTACACACGTGATTGTTTTCTAAAGTAAACATTTAACTTCAGAAATAAAATAAAAGTGAATATTCACTTAGTAATTTAACATACATTTATTAATTCATTCATCCAGTGTAATCAACACATTTTATAATGCTTTAATATTTGAAATTAGGACAGTCATCCTGGGCTATGCTGAACTGTAACAAGAAGGAAAATTGTGTTTAATAGAATTCCACATAAGTACTTCTCCTTGTGAGAGATGCTGCAATAATGAGATACTGTCTGTAATTTCAGAGGGCTTGGTTGGCAGAAAAGGTCATTTGTCCAGTGAGGGTTTTGGCAGAAGGGCAGAGGAAACGAATGCCTGACCAAGGAGTGTTGAGAGGTAAGGTGAATACAAGAGAGGGCCATTGTAGTGCGAGACTGTGGGGAAAGAGAAAAAGGAAGATTTTAGCGGCTTCTATAAAAGGCTGTTTTATTGAAAGAGATGTCTAAAGAGACTTTTTTAGGAGGCTTTACTGGACATATGCAGTGGGGAAATACCTATCATATCTGCAAGAAAACTACTGTAAAGATGTTATTATATTATTCCGAGATTTTGGACTAAGATTTGTTAAGCAGCTGAGTTCAAATTGGCCCCCAAAGTAACTTATATTACAATCAAGTCAAAAAAGAAAAATACATGAATATTTTATGACACACTTCTTAATTGCAGGGTAATATAAATCTTTCCTGTAGTCAACACTGTTGAAAAGACTTGATTAACTGTATGTGTCCATTCCTGCAGAACACTTAATATTGGGTTCTAGAGCCAAGTTAATATTTATATATACATATTTCACTTTGTTAGTGTTATCTTCCACGAAGTTACATTAGAATAGAATATTTTGTTTCAATATATGATGGATAAAATATATTTTATGAAAATTTCACATTTATTATTTTTCAATTTTCAATTTGTAAGAGTCATAAAATAAAATTTCAATAACTACATTTTTAAGCTTTATAAAATTAACTTTGTTTTTCTATAAGGATTATGTTTTCAAAAATTTAGTAATATTTCTATAAACTTACTTTGCATCATAATTATACCCTCAGCATGAGTACAGGGAATTTTATTTTGTTTATAACTTAGGTTTTTTGTTGTTATTGTTGTTTTTTGATTAACAAATATTTTTGAAAAGAAAATGACTTTTTCTTGATATTTTTAAAAAATCATTAAAGTTAAAATTAACAATTGTAGATTGTGCAATAACAATGAAGGCAAACATCTTCTACCATGAAACTTAAGAAAGACATTTATGAATTAAATTTTAAAATCCACATTATATTTATAAATATAACATCATTTTTAAAAAGCATAAGTTTTTGATTCCAGAATGCAGTGACCCATTTTTCTGTAAAGCCATCCTGCAAAGCTGACACCACGATGTAGCTCCTAATTTTGTTCCTTCCAAATTATGGTAAACATTTGAAAAAGAACATTGTCTTGATAATACTGAAATAAAAATATTTTCTGCTGCATTTTGAAATATTAGATTCTGGAATGAAATTTAAATAAGATGGTTGCAGTCATACCGATTCCATGCTTAAATGGCAGTCAACTGATTCCTTTTGCCAAAGTTTCTGCATCTATTTTAGGTCCTCTTTTTTTTTTTTAATGTATATTTGTTACAGAAGTTGTGAACTTACAAAACTATAATGTACATGTGTAGAATTTCCATACAACACCCCTTCACCAATGCACCACACTGTTGTGGGACATTTGGTACAGATTATGAGAGTAGCAGCTGGTTTATAAATGGGATTGTGGCTGAAAAGGGTAGACTAGGGATGTAAATGTCAATTGAAAGAAAGCTAGAGAATAATCTAGGGACTGAATAACACAGTGAACCCAGAAGTGGATAAGAATTATGATTAATAGTACAAAGGCAAGAAATACCCTTCTCTGAACTAGAATGGATATATGTCACTATTGCAGGGTGCTGGGAATGTGGAGAAGCATGGGAAAAAGACAATTAATGTAACCTATGGACTAAAGTTAACAGGAATATTGTAATATTCTTGCATCAATGCCAAAGATGTACTGTTAATAATAGAAAGGTATGGAAAAAATATGACAAATTATGCTACGGACCATAATTTGTGGTAATAGTCTGATGATATTACCTCATAATCTGTGTCTAGTTTAAATAATAACCAAATTTAAGTTGTTACATCAAAAATACCAAGAAATCCCATCTGATTTAATTCATTTCACAAATATGTTTTGCTTTTTCTTTTCCACTTCCATGTATTTACATATGGTAGCTTCTCCAGCTGGACTACTTTCCCCCATGAGAGCTGTCTGTCAAGGCTTAATCATACTTCAAAGTTTAGTTTAAATGCTAACTCCTAAATGAATTCCTTTTTATTATTTCAATCTGCAGTCATTGTGACTGCCCTCATCATGCTGTGTAGACTTTTCAGTTATATTCTACAGTTTGTAATCCTACCTACCCTAATTAATTACATGTACGGCTCTGCATATAGGTATCAATTCTTGTTGAAAAAAATAAACCATGTAAGAAAAATAGATGAAATTTCTCTAAGGTATCAATACCAGGAGAAGTTACAGTTCCCATGAGACCAGATTATATTTTTAATTTCATAGACATTGACTTTTTATAATAGATATTTCCTTGTGTCATTGATGCTAGAAAGCTCCACACCAACTTGTATCTCATATCTTGGAAGGGCAGAGAATTTTATAGCATTTATTTTATAGGAATCTATTAGCTTTACCACTGGTTTTATCTATATTTTTTCTTATTCTGTCTCCCTTTGTCCTGATTTTCTTAATTCATTTTGTTGAATTATGATATTTTTGTATCATCCCTGTTAGCCACCTCAGATTCTTATTATAACAAAGGAAGTGTAAACAAATAAATAAACAAACAATATTTTCAGATAATAAAGCAATATGAAAATAATCATATTTATCTGGGTAATTAATTCCAAAGTATACAGAAATAATTTGAGATTCAGGAAATTATATTAGAACTTCTACCTTATTTATTTTTAAAAAATAAATAATTACCTATAGAAATAATTAGTTTACAGATTGAAGAAGTATATGTATGCAATTTACCAGTAAATGTACACACACTGTATGTGCGTTGTGTGTATAACCCTTCCTCAGCACTGAAGGGCCTGGTCTACTAGATATATTCTGGGAGTGTGACCAACTTAAATGTGAGGGCTATCAGACCACTTCTGGAATTGCTCTTAGCTAAAGAAAGCTGACTTGTCCAAGGCCATTCCTCTTCCCTGACAGTAGCCTATATCTAATAGCTAGTTAATGTTTGGGTTATAAAAACCTGACTCCCTTGCCTCAATCCAGTACAACCCTGAAGCACCATCCCAGCTTCAGCTCCCTGTGGCATCAATTGACAACCTTGCTGTGACTACCTCATAGACCACCTTGTCCCGCTGCTCTATCCTGCTTTCATTTCTCCTACAGGGTAAATCATGAGAGCAGTTTCTAATAAAATTCCTCCATACCAACCTCCATCTCAGAGTCAACTTTTCAGGGAGCTCAATCTGCAGATGGATAGATTAGATAGATAGATAGATAGATAGATAGATAGATGATAGATTATTGATAGATAGATCCATAGTTAGATGGATATAGATAAATAGAAGGCAGATTCATAGATTAGAAAGATAAATAAATGGATAGATGGATGACAGATAAAGAAGGATTGTAGGTAGGTAGTAGATCAAGAGATAGTGATAGACAATAAATAAAAGTAGATAGAATATAGAGAGATAGATGGATACATAGATAAATTCAAAGATATTTCAATAGATAAATACACAGTTGTTAGATAGTAGATAGGTAGTAGAGAGATGACAGAACATAGTAGATAGATCATACACACAACCCACACATACATACACATATTCATACATGCATATATGCATGCACAGAGTGGTGGAGAAGCCTGCCAGCTGCCTATAGTACAAGGTAAATAACTACAACTAAACAATGTGGACAAATGCCTATACTACTTGGAAAACACCTAAAATTCCCCAGTTCTAAGCTATTACTTCTTATTATCCCAAGCATATATTTAATCATTTCAGGTTACTATTTCATCGAGGCAAATTTTTATCTAGCCTATAAAAAACTGATCTTGATCCTGGGAGGCAGCAATTATGGCTTCTAGAGCCAGCTGCTTGTGTTTGAATCTCAGCTCCTCTACTTACTAATTGCATGGATTTGGGGAAATTGCTTACCCTCTCTGGTCTCAAGTTTCTTTTTTTGTAATATTTTTAATATGTGAATAATCGGGATAATAACTTTGTCACAGGGTTATTAGGATAATTCAATGATTTAATTTAAAGTGCTGAGAAAAGAGTGGCAAATATTAGTGTTAGCTATAATAATAATAAAGAAATTTAAGTGTGAATCCCTCAGTTCTGTATATAAGCAGCTTTTTTGGGGGGGTTATTATCATAACTAGCTCCATATGGTTCATATAGATAACACTCTAGTGAAAAGTAACTTAATGTGGTCCTTTTAAAATATGTCTGTAAATTTTTCCTCTACTAGGAGTAGAAGTCAATGTCCGTGACCCTTGAAAATGTGCCAGCCTTTGGACTGCCGTAAAATGAATAGAATGTGGCAGAAGTGAAATTGCATAGTCTTAAAGGCTACTTTAAGAAAGGTAACGTGGGTTTTGTCAGTAGCTCTCGGAACATTTCTTCAGTAACTGCTAGGCCACTTTGTAGAAAGACCACACAGAGATGTGAGAGAGAGAGAGAAAAAAAAAAGAGAGAGAGAGAGGGAGAGAGAGAAAGAGAAGTCAGAGGAGGCTCAACTGTTCTAATCCCTACTTATTCGAATTTTACTTGTCTAGTTCCAAAGTGAAGAAAACTTCAAAATAATCCCAGCCACCATGAGACTGCAATCACGTGAGAAAACCCAAGCAAAAACTGCCAGCTGGGCCAGTCTTGAGCAAAATAAATGTTGGTTGGTATTTTAATTCACTTTTTACAGTAGTTTGTTTCACAACATTAGATAACTACAAGGGAGATCTTTCCTTTCCTAGATCCTAAATAAATTGATTGATTCTTTTTTGTAGGGTAGTGAGTGCAAGAATCAAAACTCAAAGTAAAAGACATCAGTCAAAAAGATTTTTCAGAAATATTTGTTTTCATTTTTCACTCAAGATGCTGTTAAGTAATAATTGAATTTCATCACCCCATTTTCTCAGCCTCACTCATGGAGATTTCTTTTGTTTCCTTCAGAAATCTGAATAAGAATAAGAACCCCTCTTACCCAATATGCACATACACATACGCAGTACATGCTCCCATTCCACCCAAACCTTGATTTTTGTTGGTCACTATTAAGATCCATGGGCTCAGGTTCGTAAATTCTTTGCAGAGGTGAAGTGGGATGACTACCTTTCCTTATCATTGAGATTATTGACAGGAATGGCTTCTAATTATAATTTTCCTTTGTTCATTTGGTGTCCTGAGAAACTTACTTCCTAGTCTCTAATAGAAATATTGCAAAGTAGCAAGTATGCATAATTTCATAGAACACTTTATGTTTTCATGTTTTTCATTTTTGTAACTTGTGAAAATTATCCTTTCTGGGATAAAGTGGCCAAAGTCTTGTGATTCCAGTGAAGCAGGGGTTCTAGTGACAATTTATGAAGCCCGTTCTTTCCCTGATGGAAGAGGGTTGGACACAGCTAGTATTCAAGATTCTTGGTCTGCAGTCTCAGGATTTCCCAAGGATTCTTGGTTCAATAAAATTCTCTGTTTATAAAAGAAATATTTACAAACTTTAAGATGATAGGATAGCCATTTGAAATTGTACATTGTATCAATACTTTGTATAGAAATTTATAAAACAATCAAATCTGTTTATTCCTGTATAAGAGTGGCTGGACCATTGACATATTTTCTTTCTAAAATTTTCTTTGAATACACATTCTCAAAGCACTTAGAAAAAGTAAGTCTGCTTTAATGTATCATGCTTGATTGATTGTTTCCTTAAACAATAGAATGTGGAGGATGAGGGATTTATTAGGAGGATGTTATCTTAATTTTAAACAATAAAATGAATTCAGAACTGCAATTTTTCAGGCATTTGGAAGCAGCCACCGATACTCTGAAGTCTCTACTGGGACTTGGTTTGTCACCTGTGGAAAACTAAATCTGATTAAGTAGCACTGAGATTAGTCATCCTGGCCTCTATTGATTTGTGGTTGTTCAAGTTTCACTAGAAATTTCTCCATCTTCTGGCATCTGAGTGTTGTACATCTCACCTACGACCACAAACTGCAATTGAACCAATGGAACTCACATGCCCAGAATGGAAACACTAAAGTTGGCAGTTCAAGGGAAGAACTCTCAGAGGACGCCCAAGTTAATATGACAACTCCACTGAAGCAAATCACGATTAAAGGAAAGAAACTAACATATACAGCCTGTATCTTATCATTATGCAGAATGTGTAGAAGAAGAGATTAATATTAAGATTTTCTTCGTAGTATATGACCTTTTTTCCCCCAGAATTTCTGCCAGCAAGTTGGCTGAAGACCCATCTTGGGGGTTTCTGAAACACCAATGGTTTTATGTGTACTTGGAAATCCTAGGATCCAGGTAAGTTAAAGAAATGGCAAAAAAAAAAAGGGGGGGGGTGGGTTGGGGGAGGGAAGCTGGATGTGTATGCTGAAAGCAGCAAGAACATTCTACCTAAAATTGCTTCAGGTATTAATGTATCTTTTAATCCAGATGCAAGATAACAACTACCCCCCTGCCACACACACTCACACACAGACAAACATATAAGTAGAGGTCTTCATATCAGAATTTAGCTCAATTCTTCCCTCTGTTTGGGAACAAAATTTTCATTTTCTGTATCTTGCTTTCCTATTTTGTATTTTCCTTATTCATTTTTTTAAGTTCTTGGGTTTAGTACATTTTCAAATTAATTGTGGCATGATGAAAATTAAATGAACACATGAGAGGCTATAATCTGTTTGGGAATAAATAAGGTCAAAAGCTTTCTTTGGAATGCAACACCTATATTTAGTAGAGCTGGCAGCTCTGTAAACATATCTGTGTGCCAGAGAAAATGAAATATCATTACTCTCTACATCTTTCATCCTCTCACTAATTCATATATTTTATATAAATATATATTTTTCTTCTTGGATGGGTTTGACTGGGCAAGAAGTATGGAGATAGTTTTGTTTCCTCTACATTTAAATATGTATAAACTCATTTGAAATCAAAGAAGGACAGTATCATGCTTTTATACTAAAGAGCTGGCAGCCATTAGTACTTATAAATGGCAATATAATATATCAAGAAAGTAGGACAAAAGCATGAAGCATAAAATAAAACTTTTAGAAATAGACTATTATTATGAACTTTAATTTCATTTTATTAAGTGACTTTTATTTTCTAAAACTGAAAGGATATACCATAAGGATGGTCCATATATTTCCATATAGGATCTTTTGTTTGTATCATAACTGCAAAACTTTTCTAAAACCATTTTGATAGAATATTTCTTAGATTCTTAATAGATTCTTGAGATGTTGTAAAAAGTTATTGATTGACATACATTATTTGGCAGAAATATAGTTACACTCAAGAGTTTGACTTTTCTGAGTAAAAAAATAATAACTATATGAGGTGGAGCCAGTGGCCACTTGACAGTTTTTGGGTAGGGAGGGGATGAGCAGTTGAAATACAGGGGCTTCTTTGGGAGTTGGAGGTTGTCCTGAGTACTGTTGTGGCAATGGATGTAGGCCATTTTAAATCAGCACACACCACTCAGAACTGAGTGGGAGAGAGTGTGGTCTACAGTGTGAACTGTGGTCTATGGTTGGTGGCAAGGCTCCAGGATGTGTAAGTTCATTGAGGTTGGTGGGCCACACTGTGGGAGATGTTTGTGTGGGATGTGGTGGGAGGTGTGGGAGGTGGGCAACATGGGAATCCCAGTGGGTTCCGTTTAATATTTTAGGTAATCTAAGCACCTCTTAATATATATGTATATATATATATATAAATAACATTTTTGTAAGCAAATACATATATATGCATATATATTTATATATCATTTTACAAATGTTTGTATGTATTGTGAGAATTTTGATTTTTACCCATAATAAAAAAAAAATAATAATAACTATTGCTTGACATTAAACCCATAATTTTATACCTTAGTGATTGTAATATAATGAATAATAGATATGTAATTTCAACTCTAGTAAGAGAAGAGTTTGCCTTTGGCATTCAGAATGTAGATTCATGTCTCAGCTCTTTCATGGGATTTCCCAGGTAGAAGCAGGTCAGTCATCAAAATGTTCAAATTTATATGAGATTATCTTGATTTTTGTTTCATTTGAAGTGTTTATTTTCCTGGTCAAATGGGAAGGGTTTTTATATAATTCCAAAGAATCTTTGTACATATTGACTGAGAGACAGTTCAGTTCAATAATAAAAAAAATAATTAAGCATTTTTCTTAATTCTATTAAATGTTCATTACCCCATAGGCAGTAGTTCTCAAATTGTGGTGGTCCCCAGACAATAGCTTAAGCATTATTCTGGGAATTTGTTAGAAATATAAATTCTCAGGCCATATCCCAGAAATACTGATTCAGAGACTCTGGGGGTGGCTTTCCACAATTAGAGTTTTAACAAGCTCTCCAGATGATTCTCATGTTTCTTCAAATTTGAGAGCCACAGGCTATAAGAAAAAAAAATGAGCAGTATGGAGAACAAAATAATCAAAGACCAAATAGAATAGACAGTACAATGTGTAGGGCAATAATGCAGTAACATGAGGTAACAGGACAATAAAGTCATCAACACATATGCCATGTTAACTAACTTTAGAATATTTGTCGGCATTAAAATAGTTTATAAATTTGTAGTACATGGTAGTTATCAAATTTATTTCAGATATCTTACCACATTGGTTTCTCACAATAACCCTCTGATGTAGACAGCACAAACAAAGTATTATTCCCAATCTATAGGTGAGAAAACGCAAGCGTTTTTCAAAGGTTATCCAGATGGAGATACCATCAGAACTCATATTCCTACTCTGGGGATCTTTGTGACATACAACTTGAAGCATGCTACTCTAAGACTTTTATGCAAAGGTATTGATCAAATGTGGCACATTTTTATCATTCTACATCAACAATATTTCCTAATTTGTTTATTACTCTTAATATTAAATGACATATTCACGTGTAATAGGGGAGAGACCTTCACTTGTTAGGACTTGCATGATCTGTACGGTGTGAGGCTTTGAGAAAATTGAACTTCTATTCCCCATTTCATTTAAATTCCATCCATTGTATGGTTGGAGTATTGTTATATTGTAAAATTATAATAAAATATATATGATTCAAGAAAATTTTAGTTTTGGGTTTATTTTCTCAGACTAAAATTCTAGTCAAGTCACCACTGTTTTGTTCGCTCATGAGGCACTTTTCAAGGGCCTATTTTATGGCATATCCTCTTCTAGGCAACAGGAATAAAAATAAATGTCCTATACTACAAGAGCTCTCTTTATCTAGAAACAAAACACAACCCAAAAGAGCCACCATCATCTCTGCCTGAGGTATTTCAACGGCTTCCTCAACTGCCTCCTGCATGCACTCTTCCCCTGCTGCAATAGACAATTTTTCAAACATAAATGAGATCATAACCCTCTGCTGACTAAAACTCTCTAGAAACTGGCAATAACATTTGAAGGATGAAATCCCAGGTATTTTGGATGGGATTCAAAGCTCCACATTATCTGACCCCTGTGTACCCCTCTGACTTACCATGTTTTTTTTAACTTTATTTTGTACATTTAATAATTGAAAACATAAACAATTAAAAACTAAAAAGTAAACACAGATGAATAAATATATACATTTCTCAACTAAATATAATGGATACATGTAAATTTTTTTTTTCATGTTTTTATGATGTCTGTAATGTTCCTTCAACAGGTTAAGTATAGGTCCAACTCAAGGTCTTTGAACCAACTGATCATTTGTCCTGGAACACTGTTACCTTAAAGAGTCATATGGTTCATTCATTCATTTCACTCTGGTCTCTATTCATATGTCACCTACTTAGAAAGGCCTTCCCTGACCGATAACTCTATGTAAAATTATCATACTTACTCCCAAACCAGTCGGTCATTCTCAATATCCTCATCTTGCTCTGTTTCTTGTTCATAGAGCTTATCCCTACCTAATAGCATATTATATGTAATAGTATAATCTTATATTACTTATTAAGCATTTTATATTGTAAATAATGCATCAATTATTAGATATTCCTCATTTGTTTGTTTGTATTGGTCTCTCTCATTAGTACTTGAATTCCATGAAGGCAGAGATTTTGTCTTTTTTTTCATAACTTTATCCTTGATACTAAAATCTGAAAGGTAAATACAATGAATTATGCATTAAAATAATCAGGTCATTTTATAATGGAAAATTTTCACTAATGATAAAAATAGCATATAGCACAATTATGCCCTAAATAACATTATTAAGCATATACCAAATAAATTGATAGATTTGAATAAGAAAATAGAGACATAAAAATAGCAGGATAGGTTCATTCTCCATTGTAAGACTGATCAAGTAAATAGATATCATAAAATATATGGGAGGTGAAATATAATAAATTATATAGAACTATTAGACATAGAAAGGACAAAATATCATGAGGTGTTTTCTTTTCACCCATTTTATATTTATATTAATTGATTATGTGGTGGGAAAAATAAGCCTTTATCAGCAATTACAAATGAACACACTTTTTGATATTCTTTAAATTAATATATGAACACATTTGGTTAATCTATGTATTAAAAAATGAGGGTCTTTCTACATTTTATACACACTATCTACAATGGCATACACACACATAAACATATGTGTGATTTAGCCTGTAGATCATGTTTATTGAGGTAGGCTTCCTATTCATCATTATATTCCCATAACTTATCACAGACTATCATATAGATAATAGATGCTTAAAATATAAGTGAAAGAGTAAAAAATATCTGTAGGTTTATTTCCAAAAAACTTAATGCTCTTTTTATTATAAAAGTTCATCTACTAGAATCCTTTCTTGACAGTGGTACAATTTTCACTCCAATTTCGTGTAAATCCTTACTCTTTGGTGCTGTCATCCTGTAGGTAATATTTTCACTAATGATCAATCATTTTTCCTTTCCTAGTTATCAGGTGTAATGTGTAACCTGTGCAATACTGTACAAGAGCAATGCCCATTATAGGTAATATGCCAATATTCTGTAACTATTGCACTGGTAAGTCAATGATGACCCTTACAAAATGTTGGACAAGTAGAAAAACTCAGAAACACAGTTGGAAGCTTAAAGCAGCATACCATTTTAATTTGACTCTTATGTGGAATAAACTGAAGTCTTGAAAACAAATAAGGAGGCAATTGCTTCCAATTTATATTGTTCATGTACCTATATGAAGAAATTTAACTTAATTTTTTTAAGAAAAATAGTTCCATTTTCAATGTTTCTCATTTGGATGTGGATATAGATTGGAAGTAGAATGTAACTGTAATGTTTGTGGAAGTACTGCTTATCTAAGGGGAAATATTAATGATCAGTAGTACTATAATTTATAGGGAATAACAAAAAAAAAACATAGTAATTCCTGGTTTATCTCAAAGTGAGGAAACAGGCACATATATTTGGAGAATAGCCAGCGAGTTGTAGATACTCTGAAGGAAAGGGGGTGATTTGTTCAAACAACTACATGGATTTGCTTCCCTTTTGGACTGAAATAGATATTATTTTTTGTTTTTAACCTTTTTTAGTTTGACTCACATATACCATCAGAAATATTCTTTAAAGACTCAGAGTTCAAAGTGGTGATATAAAATACTAAATATTCAAAAATTCAAAGTAGTGATATAAAAGGTAGGTGGTAAAAAAAATTAAAAAAAAAAAAAAAAGGTAGGTGGTACCATAATGGTATAAGACCTGATAAGTATTATTAGGAATCATGGGGTACATTGTATTTATTGTGGGTAGATTAAGGATACACATTTTCTGACATAGCCTTTTGCATATCCATCATTTTTTATATTTACATATATTTTGATTTTTTACATTTATTTAAATTCCCAATTATGCAGTGCATCAAATTATTTTCCTTTTCCCAATTTTATGGAGTGTGGCAGCTTGAGATTATTTATGAATTACAGAAAGAGAGATTATGTTTGTAAACTGGTCTGTTCCTCTGGGCATGAGTCCCTTTGATTGTATTAGATTCAGCTGAGATGGCTTTGATTAAATTATGTTAAGATTAGGGCTTTGATTGAACCACGTTAGTAGGGTGTAACTCAGTTTAAGTTCCTGCCCCCTTGGTGGGCTATATGAACATAAACTCACTCAAGAAAACACACGGAAGAAGATATGGAAAAGCAGAACACTTGGTAATTTCAGTCCTGCCATGTAACAGAAAGGAGAAGTCTCAAACAGCTAAGGCCCTGGGGAAAGATGAACCATTTATCTGATAGTTTGCAGCAAAAGAGAACAGAGCAGCTGAGCAGCTAAGGCCCAAGAGACCAGGCAGAGACTGCCAGCCATCTTGCTTCAACACATGGCAACAGACTGATGAGAAACCAACTTTGAGTTGGACTCTGTAGGGCCTTATAACTGTAAGCTTTACCCCAAGTAAATGCCTTTATAAAAGCCAACAGATTTTTGGTACTTTGCATCAGCACCTCTTTGGTTGACTAATACAGAATTTGGTAGCAGGAGAGTGGGGTATAGTCTGATGCAATTATCAAAAATGCTAAAATGGTTTTATAAATGGATAAGGGGTATTTTTTTGGAGGAATTGTGAGACTCTTAAGAGAAAAAGCTTAGACTGCTTTGAAGAGACTGTTGGTAGGAATATGGACAGTAAAGAGACTTTTTATGAGGACTTAGAAGTAAATGATGAAATTATTATTGGAAACTGGAGGAAAGGTGATCTATGTTTTAAGATTGCAGAGAACCTAGCAAGATTGACTCCTGGTGTTTTACCGAGGGCAAAATTTGAAAATGGTGAGCATGGGCATTTAACTGAAGAACTTTCCAAAGTAAACTCAGAGAATATGGCTTGGCTTCGCCTTGCAGCTTATAGCAAAATAATAGATGAATAAGATAAGCTGAGGACTGAATTGTTGGGCACAAAGAAACCAGAAACTGATTCTGGAAATTCCAAGCATCTGGAAATCAAGCCCCCAGACAATAGTGTCCCATTTGAGGAATTAACTAAACTTGGAACTTGTAAGTCAAGACTGAGAATGCAGTTATCCAGGAAAGACTTGTGGAAAGTGTTACTGTCTGATGGCTTGGACCCCTCCTTCCTGCATGCTAAACCAACAAACTGTTTGCAAGCTCTGTATGAATAAAACCACTGTCAGCCTGGACTAAAAGGAACATGGAAGGTAGAGATGGAAGGGAAAATGGTTTTAAGAGGAAAACCATGGAAGCTGAGGTCTGGAACAAAGACATCTACTTGGATCAAGAGAGGAATCCCACCCATGTGTACAGAGAGGGTAAGTTTGCCTTGGCAGTTGAAGAAGGTGGATCTTCTAGGCCACTATTTAGGGAGAGTTTTGTAGTCCTAGGGTACAGAAAGGGTGGTGCACATTTCCCAGAGGTAGGGGAGAGTGAGGTTGACATTCCATTGCTCTGAGCGGGGGAGACCTGTTCCCAATAGATTAGAGAAGGTCAGGTCACCACCTCACTGTTCTGAGGAGATGGAGCCTATATGCCAGAGATTAGGGAGAGTGTTGCCACCACCTCAGTGTACTAAGAGGGTTGAGACTCTACCACAAAAATTAGGGAAAGAGTGGTTGGTCATCACCCCAACATTCTTGGAGAGTAAAGTCTGGAGCTCAGTCACCATCCAGATGCTTGATGAAGGTGGAACCAAGAAAATGGCCATTGGGCAAGCCTATAGAAAGAGTGGGCCTCCATGAGGCCCCAAGGAGAAGAAACCATTATCTTAAGAATGAATTTCAGGCTTTGAAATCTAATGGAGTATGCCCTGCAGATTTTCAGAACTGTTGGGGACCTGTGACGCATGTTTCCCTCCCTAATTCTTCTTATAGTAATGCAAATATTTATCCTATGTCTGTCCCTTTGTATACTGGAAGCAGATAAATTGTTTTGTGGGTTTCACAGATGTACAGGCAGAGGGGAATTTGCCCCAAGATGAACTGTATCTCTATAAACTAATTATGATATGATTTTGTACTTAGCATTGGTACTGATTTAAGGTTATTGTTTTTTGTTTTATTTTATTTTTTTTGAATATTTCAAAATTTTTTTGACACATGGAAGAAGAAAGAAGTTGGTCATTTTGGTCCTGACATGTGACATAAAGGAGAAGGTTCCTTTCTGTCTGCCATGTGACAGAAAGGAGAAGACTCAAACAGCTAAGGCCCTGGGGAGAGATGAGCCATTTGCCTGATGAGAAAAGAGCAGAATAGAGCAGCTGAGCAGCTAAGGCCCAAGAGACCAGGCAGAGACTGCCTGCCATCTTGCTTCAACAGATTTTCAAGAGAAACCAACCTTGAGTTGGTCTTTTTAGGGCCTTGTAACTGTAAGATTTTACCCCAAATAAATACTCTTTATAAAAGCCAACAGATTTTCTGGTACTTTGTATCAGTACCTATTTGGCTGACTAATACATGGAGTTAACATATAATAAACCAAAGAAATGTAGTGTGCAATAGCAAAGAAACTGTAAAAGTCATTATATTTGTCTTTTAGGGACATTATAAGAGTTTTATCATCTACCTGATATATAATTTTCTATAATATCAGTCAATATCATCTTTAGAGTTTGTGGCATGTATACGTAATGACTCATTTGAAAATTATTGCTATTTACAATGCTAATGGCCTCCACTATTGATAGAATCATATATGCTTTGTTATTTTTTTAGGCATTTTGCATATGTTATTTCATTATTTCTCACCATAATACTATGAGATAATTAATAGTATCTAAATTTTAGAGATGAGAATACTGGAAGTTTAAAGGGAAACTCAACATCCTAAGATCAAATATTTAGAGAAAGATGAAAAAAAACTTAAATAGAGATACCTTTGATTCCAAAACCCCTGCTTTTCTAAAATATTATCAAGCTAAATGTCTTTGTAAATGTTTCTTAGGTAGATATTTTTGCTAATCTCTCCTTGTTTCACCAAGTAACTAATGGTATCTTAAAAACACAAAGGACCTCTTGCTTGTACTAGGAGACAATAAGAAAGGGAAGACAGTAAAGCTTTGTCTTTATATAACCTTTTTCAAGAGGGTGGGGATGGGTAAGAGTGTTAATTCCATGGTAGCAAATGGCAAAAGCAACTGAAAGAGAGCAATGCAGGTTAAGCAACTTATCCATATAGAATTGGTAGAACCAGCAGTAGCTACCTGAATGAGAAATTAAAATACTTTTGTGATCTCTAGATGATATTATATATTCAACTGAGCTGGAAGTTATAGCTAAGGTACCTTTAGAAATTTTCTTTACTTCAATGTAGAAGCAAAGTGAAATATAAAACTATCATTATATGTTTGATTACTAGAGCCACTGGAGGAAAAGTATGAAACAATTTTTATGGATACTATATCTCAACAATGTCTTGAAGCAGATATTGTTGTAGCCCTACCATAAATCCATTTGCCTACCTGAATCTCTCTGAGGCAATGATGATGGTTTCCTATCCTCTGACAAATTCCCATTTTAGCACCTTCATCTTTCTTTTTCTCTGAAAGAGGACATCAGAAAACTTGCTCAACTATAAGTCAGATGAAATCTGGGAAGTGCAGGGGAGTTAACACACTGGTGTCAACTCTCCCCTAGTGGGTAGTGGGATTCAGTGGATAAACTCTTTAGACTCTCCACTTTCTTGTGGGATGATTCTATTTCAATTTCTACATGGTTTCTCAAGGGAATCTATGATGTTTAGGAGCTATGAACCCCAGAAAAACATACTCCATCACAATCCATTCCTGTTAGATTGTAAGTAAGATCGTTTGATCAGGTTATTTCAATTAAGAGGTGGCCCAACTCAATCAGGGTAGGTCTTAATCCTATCACTGAGTGCCTTTATAAGCAGAATGAAATTCAGGTGGAGAGAGAGAAAGCCACCGGAAGCAAGAAGGTCAACAGAACCCGAAAGAGAAGGGAGAAACCAGGAGAGGATGCCATGCACATTGCCATGTGAAAGAGGAGCCAAAGACCAACATCAACCGGCAGGCAGCCTTAGAATGCAGTCTTTGGGAAGTATTACTTTGACGAGCCAATAAACTCCCATTGTTTAAGCCACCCCACTGCATGGTATTTTCTTTAATAGCCAGAAAATTAAACAAGGTTCTAGTGGGACTGAGCTGTTGATGCCCATAGCAGTGTATCACTCATTAATGCACCTTTCGTTTGCTTTTGTCCCTTTGCGGTCTCATTTCCCCACATCTACACCTATACCTCCTGGGATTGTGTTCCAAATAAACTACCTGCCATGAAATTCTTGCCTTTGCCTTTGGCTCTGCTTTTGGGAAACCAAAACTATGACTATTTTCTAAAAGAATGTTCATTAAAATATAGAGGAATCCTCTAATAAAAGTGTTTTTTCACATAAGCATATTTAATGCTATCAATATTTTGAAAATGTTTACCCCAAAATATTATAAACTCTGCATGGGTAAGCACTGTGTCTATTTTTATTTCTTTTCTTCCTTTTTTGTCTTTTTCACACTACAGCTATTTTCTTCTTGCACCCATCACAGTATTTGGTCCATATTAGGTGTTTAATAAATACTATTTACTAGCTGAAGTTCCTATCACAATATGTGTGGTTGGTGTTACTGTAATTCATTTAAAAAATGAGTTAAATAACTTTCTTAGTGTTAATTGACAGAGACAAGATTTGAACTCCGTTCTCTGTACTTTTTAGCTCATGCTCTTTACATTAAGTGTCAATTTCTTCCAACAGTGGAACAGGAAGAAAATAGTCATGTTGAAATAGTTCTTTTTTGAGATTCTGGTTAACGTCTACCAAAGAGCAGAATGTTCAAATACAAAATGTTTCAGATCTTGCATTTTTATTTCTTAAGTATATGGAGCCACTCTTGTTGGAGGATATTTTAGGCAATATACTTATGATCTGTCACCCATGTGTAAACCTTGCAGGTAAGAGAAGAATATCTTTTACATTGTTTAGTACAAGTGGGAACTAAGGGGAAAAAAAAAACCCACAAAAACTACATTTGGGCCATTTCTCTCCACTACTGCCTTCTTCTAAAATGACTCCTTTGTATGTGAAGAGAGCTATACACTCAGTTTATTTGTTGAGTTGTAGAATTGAATGTGATTTATTGTCTACTTACTTTTTGAATTTTTGAAATCCATAATAGATGTATCAATCCGAAGAGTAATATTGTTATGATGGGACCATCCTTTTGGAAACAAGTGTTTACCTATGATAAAATATCAGGAAATTTTCAGGATACTACTATTAAATATTTTTATTCAGGTCAAGTTCAGTTACAAATGCTTAAAAGCATTTTGTGTCCATATACAAGATAAGCTGATTTTCTGATTGTGATTAGCCAACCAGACAGACATGCATCTTATCTAGTATGAACATATAAACATTTGATGTTTATTAAGTACATTTAACAATGTAAACATCTATTTATAATATTTAATATATTAACTTAATGACATAAATATATATAAAATCACACATGTAAAATAATAAATTAGCTTATAAGTGTTACTTTTATCAACCTCACACTTCACTAAGTAATTTTATTCAAGCTGCCACATGCATCTTTAGCATCTCTGTTCATTACCACTATAATCATGTCCTGAAACATCTACTTCCAATATCATCTTCATTTCCCTGTGAGCTCTTTGAGAGACAAAACTTTTTGAAATGATAGGAATTTAATCCCATGTCACAGTTTACCATGCGTATAGCATGAGGGAAATTTATTTCCTTTTTTTTTTTTCTTTTGTCTTGAGAGTGCCTATTTCTGATCTGTCAGTGTCATTATCTCCTCCTTCTATTTCTAAACTAAAAGGCCTTTATAAAGACACATGACACTTACAACTGTGAATTGATTTCCCTAGAAATAGTTATTAAGTCTCTAAGTGTCTTTTCTTTCTTTTTTAAAAAAATATTACCTCTATGATATTCAAAAGTAGTATTAATTGAGGTCATTTAAGGCTGTTTTGTCTTCCCCAAACAAAATTTGGCTGTTTAGAATAAAGTAATTGAAAGAGTGATTTACAGTAAGAGAGTATTTTTAAGGACATAAAAAGACAACTCTTCTTTCTGTAAAGAATAATATTAAAGTTTCCCTCATATTTGCATATGCAGAAAAGTTAGTTTTTCATCTGCTGCAGTTTCTTAGTCCTATTTCCCTGCCTTCATTTCTCCATTTTCAATAAGAATTAATAAAAATGTTGTTCTAGAATTAATCTTTCGGTACCTTATATATTTAAATGGGAGGAGCTATAGGGAGTTGTTTTGAATAAATTTTTGAAAGGTATTATGGCAGTTTAGCATGGTTTATGAATTCCAAAATTAGATATTGAATTGTGTTTGTAAACTGGTCTGTTCTTCTGGGTGTGTTAGATTGTATTTGACTCAGAGGTTTCACTTTTACTTTATTAAATCAAGATTAGGGCTTTTATTTGACCACGTCATTAGGGGGACTCAGTTTGATACCCCGCCTACAGCTAGCCTACAGTTGTGGGCTGTATAAATGGATGCTCAATCAAAATCAGGGAAGAAAACCCACGGAGAAGGAGAGCACAGAGAGTTGAGTTTTTGATGCTTGAGTGCTGGGGAGAGAGCCAAGCCGTTTGCCTGATAGTTCATAGCTGGCCTTATGGAGAGACCAGAGCAGCTGAGCCCAGAAAGAAACTAGCCCCAGGAAGACAGATGAGCCTATGCCACCCTACAACTGAGATCAGAAGAAGCTGGGACCACGGAGCCTTATGAGGAAGGAGGAAAGCTGAACCCTCACAGACATCACCTGCCATCTTGTGTCAACATGTGGCAATAGACTTTGGGTGAGAAGGTCACCTTTCTTACCTTGAGTTGAACTCTTTAGGGCCTGGTAACTGTAAGCTTCTACCCCCAATAAATACCCTTTATAAAAACCAACAGAGTTCTGGTACTTTGCATTAGCACCCCTTTGGCTGACTAATACAGGTAACTGTATTATACTTTTGAGGCTAGGAGGAGTCCCAAAACAAAGTGTCAGCAAATCAATGCTTTCTTTCCAAAGACTGGAGTATTTTGGGACTGTCGGCTGGCAATCTTTGGTCCTTGGCTTTTCTGTAACATGACAATGCACATGATGGTGTTCTTTCCTCTTCCTGATTCCTTTGACTTTTATCTTTTTCCCGTAGCTTTCCCTTTCTGTGTCTGAATTTCATTTTGTTTATAGAGGACTCCAGAAATCCATATTAAAACACAACCTGATTCAATTGGCCACACCTTAACTAAAAATAACATTGCCAAAATGTCCTATTTACAATGAGTTCACACTCACGGGAATAGATTAAATTTAATAACATATTTTTTCTGGTAAACATAATTTAATCTACCACAGGTATTTCTGAAATGAAATAGTCATGAAATTGGGTAGAAATTGTAATGCTGATATAACTAACATCATAACTTAAGGTTTATTTAGTGTTTACTTCATTGAAGACCTAAATGTAAGTATAATATATGATTCATTTTACATAGTTTATGTCCCACCAGAGATGAGCATAGCTGGTAGAGAATGAAATCATTTTCCTCTAGCCTACTTAATCCAACCCATTTCATTTTAATTCATTAACTAGTCAGTTGTCGCCATGGAGATAAAGTTTGGTCAGTTTTGTGTTTCTACAATGGCAGCCCTTTCAGGAAAAGTTGGTGTCAGAGAGGAAGAGGAAATTAAATGGTGACTCTCAAAAACTTGTGCCATTGAACTCTTCATTTATAATATTTAATAGCATTAATACGGACTCAAATAAAAATGGCCATCAATATCATGGTTGTACATTTATCCTATGTGTGCGTAGCTCTCCTGTTGTTGTCATAATTAATAGTATACACAGGTAAAAAACATTTCTAATTTCACTTGCATATTGTAAATATTCAATTAAGTGTAATATTTAGTTTGCTTATTTTTGCTTTATTCTTGTTATTTTTGTTTTACTAACTTATTTGACCAGGCTGCTCTTTCTGGACATAAATAAATATATACACTTAATGAACATAACAGAGCCATATGGGTTAAATTTTTAGAACTCTAGACCCTGAAGCAAAACAGATTTCCAGGCAGTATCAGAGAGAAAAAGTCATTTTATGCCTTTTTTCTTTCCTTCTGTTTCTCTGCCATCCCCCATCTAGATGAAGAAAAATTGGTAAGTACAGTGTCATTCCATGAAAAACCTATTGGATAATGTATTTTTATTAGCTATGCTTCTCTCTTTTGGATTCAATCAGTAAAAAATTATGACAAAATCTAATCAAAAGAATGTTAAAAGGAAATTGTCATCCTCTTTTCTATAAAATGTAAAACAATTGCTAGTGTGGGTTCTGCAATAATTTACTGTTTATATAAGTGAATGGGCACACTGAAAGGCAGATGTCTGATGCGTAGGGGTGATAAATATTCATAAATATAGTTAATAGTAAAACATTTTTTACTTTGCTACTTATTCCACTTTACTTATTTCTACTTGCTGGAGTGGTAGACATATTAAAATATTAATTTTCCGCTTTACTGGAATGATTTCAGAGTCAAGTGCCATTAAAATTCTGAATGTAAATATGAAAAAAAGGATATGGCTCACACTAATACTCTTCACCGGTTTTTTAGACTATTTATTTGCTTTTTTAAAAGTTACTGTTTCAAAAAAAATTAATTGCTTTGGGAAGATTTATGCAGAGGCCAGAAAAGGTTTCACAGTCTTGAGAAATGTTGTCTGTCACTCAGAAAGCATTGGATAGTCCAATGCTATAAGCTTGTGAAACAAAGGGCAAGCTCTTTGAAAACATGGCAACATGTAATGGTCAGGGCCACATTTCACTGCCATAAAGAGCACTTTCTCTGTACTCTTTCCTTTTTGAAGCTACTGTACATTTCAATTACAGGGACAGACTGAAAAATGCCATGCAGGATAACTCTTTGTGTAGGATGCAATTGCTCACCCTTAGCAGGCTGGGAACATAGACAGAAAGTAGGGTTAAAAGCTCTCATGAAGAGGTTTATCATTGTTACTGGCCAAAGGGGATTGTAAAATATGGTTTATGAATTTAACCTAATGTGGAGGAGCTGTCATGATTTCCATCAATTGCTCTTTTTATCTCATCGTTTTTCTTCTTTTCACAGCTAAATCTGAGTTGGCTTGTTGGCTATAACAACACACAGTATATGCCACCACCACCCTTCCCCCAAATTAAGGTATTTAGTGGAGTTAAATGACTATACTATTGCTCTTTAATAAACAGTATTTTAAAAATACACACACTTTTCCTGATATTCACTGGGTTGCCAGTTTCAAAACCCATTCACTCAGTGGACATGCCCTATTCTGGACCAGTTTTACTACAAACAGTTCCATAGAATATTGAATTATTAATCACAACTGCTGATGAGGCTTCCACTGTATGGGAAACAGTCCATGTCCTGAACTCAAGTCTGTCTTTGGGGGAAACTTTGAAGTTGAGGGAGGACCCCCACCCAATACAATAATAGCTCCTTTGTTTCCTCTCTGCACATCTCAATACAACCCACTTTCCATTGATAAAAATATCTAACACTTATTGACTCAACAGAATTCAAAGCACTTTACACATATCAACTCATTTAAAACTTATATATACTGATGAGTTAAATATTGTACTTATTACGTCCACTTAACAGAGAGATCAAGTAATTATCCCAAGGTCATCCAGCTACAGAAACAGAAGAGGAATCCAAACCCAAGCAATCTGAATCCAGCGTTCCTGATTTTAACCACAGTGCTGTACAGGCTCTCATTAACAATGGAGCAACAAAGAGGCCATCCTTGTATTTTACCTTTCTGATATGATCGGTAATTATCCCAGACTTTTATGTATCTGCATATCACATGTTAGGTAAATTTTAATTTATGTCATTTAAAGAGGGCCATAATACACTAAAGGCAAGACAGATGAGGATTTGTTGGCATAACAAAAGGTAAAAAAGGGACATCATTATGACAATGTAAGACATTCAAAGTTATTTATCCATATGGAGATAATAGGAGTTCTCTGATTTGAACATACAAGAAGGTGCTCAAATTTTCATATTTATTTATTTGCCTTTTTCTGAATATTCAGGTTAGTATGAATGTTAGACATCATTATAATTAATATTAGGTGTCTACAGCCATCATATTTTTGTAACCCATATTTGTTACATATTATAATTATATTTGAAATTTCTCTTCTTTACAATAATTTACAATATATTATGGAAATTGTTATAGCATAGCTAATGTTTGTATTAAAATGCATATTATGCATTTAAATTAAGGCCTATAGAAAATTTTAAAAATTTATTCTAACAAATACCAAAGTGTCCACCAAATTTAATATATTGATATCAGCCACCAACAATACTTACAACACAACTCACCCTTACATCAGTGATCTAGCTCTAATTATGTCAATACAGTCCATCCGAGTTCTAATTAAATAAATATAGATTGTCTTCAGAGCGGGATCATAGAGAAGGCTACATTCACAATGCATGAACCTGTACTTTAAGGTATATCAAACTATTTGTACTTCTTGACCATTTCATATACTCTTTCTTGTATTTCTCTTTACATATTTTTCTATCTCTTTGGAATGCTTTTAACTCTCTTATTCATTTAGGAAGTTCCTACATATCTCTTAAAATGTAATGAGTATCAACTTACAATGACTTCCTGAACCAGATTACCAAATTATACTTCCGTCATGATCTCAAGGCACCTTTACTATACCTCACCATACCATTTAGCAGAATGATTGTTGATGTAATTGTCCTTCATTCACTAGAGAGGAAAAAATTCAATTATTGGCATTCTGAGAGCATTTATTTACAAATTCTTTGTAAATGGTGTCTAATAATCATTCACTTGGGTGTAAGCTTTTTGAGAACAGGAGCCATATTTTATTTGACTTTTACATCCACAATGCCTATCGTATAGCATATTCCTGATTTTAGAGCAAATGAATAAATGCATAAATCATATCACAATAATTTGTAAATGTTTTTTAACTTACAGATCATATAAGCATGATGAGGCAAACAATATACTTCAAATACTTGTCTATAACTTCAAACACTTGTCAGTAACAACTATTTAAGCTACTTCTCTAAATATTAATTTAGAAATTAATACTTCTATAATATTAATATTAATAGATAGTAATCTGTACCAACTTACTATCATAGTCTTGTTCTATATGTTGTCAGTTTATATAAAATACTCTGAAGAAGATATATATACTAGTCATTTAAACATATTTATGTATTTATTTATGCATCTGTTTGGTTTTTGATTGAATGATTTACTTATTTTTGCTTTTCACTCTGAACACTGAATACTTCTTAAGTAGCATCTATCATTTCTTGGTCAAAGTTGTTTCTAACTAATAGTTATTCATTAATTTTATATATATAAAAAGACTACTCAGAGATTGATTTTTTTCTTTTCCTTACACCAAGTTTAGAGATAAAATACAAACTATTAAATGAAATAAATGATATTTGATACAAGATATATATTTTTAATGTAATCATATGATGTTATAATGGATTACCAAGATTCATGGCATTTCTCTTTCTAGATATTTAAAACAAAGTAGTAAGATTTTTTTTTTCTTTCTGGGATTTTTTTAATCTAAGGAATTTGTTTAAATGAACACTTTTAAAGTCCCCATAGTTTTAATAGTTTTCCTTTTAGAACTAGAAAGCCCTAAAATCAACCTACCAATACTTTATTTACACATCTTTCTAAGAATGTAAGAAATAGAATTAAATGCTTAGTAACATCTATACTACTTTATATGCTTTATCTCTCTGGTATAATAAAAGGATAGTAGAGCAATAGTTTCTGGTCTGAAATTTGTAAAACATTTAGGAAAGAGCATAGCATAGCATAGTATTTACTAAATGTCATAGGTTTAATGAACAGTTGTGTTTAGTTTCAATTTTACAAATAACTTGTGTGATTTTGGTTAGATATTTCACTTCTCAAAACTTATGTATCTTAATAAAATGGGAGCAATTAATATCTATATAAAAAGTATCTGCAAGTAAATTACTTTTAAGTATAATTGTTCCACAAATGTTGTCAATTTACTATTTCATACATACTTTCATATTCTAGCCATTTATCTGTTACTTATCACATTTGTAAGAGAAAAATACAATCTGGAATATTTTATTCCTCTCTAACATACATTTATTAGATAGCATTTGCAAGAATTTGAAAATATTCCGAAATAAATGCTCTGATAATGATTATAATTGCATTATTTATTATCTATAAAATTTAAATATACCAAATGGATACTGTATACACAGTGTGTTCTATATTATACTTCCATATGTTTGTTTAATAACAGGAATACAAATCAGATACAATAACAGAATAAGTTGTGTATTTTTGGTCTAAAGTAAAACTGAGGAAGGCCACTAAACAAAATTTGTATAAAGTTGGAACTTCAGTAGATTTTTTATAAGTTTTTGTTACTTGACCAACTACACACTCATATATATGCAACAGAAACAGAAATTTCATGAAATAATACTTACTCACTTTGGTAGATTGAAGAAGATCACAAATATTTAGACATTGCTGGAGACGTTAAATTACATATCCTCTCTTCTTGAATCTGGTTGGCTCTGTAACTACTTTGATCAAAAGAGTATGGTAGAAGTGGTACTCTGTGCCAATTTTCTGGATCAGGCCTTGAGAGATTAGTAGCTTCTAATTTATGTCTCTTGGAACGGTTGCCCTTGGAGAAAGCGCAAGCTAGGCATGTGAAGAGACCATGTGAAGAGAGAGAGAGAGAGAAAGAGGGAGAGAGAGGGATGATTGAGCAGTCATAGGCTATTCCAACTACCAGCCTTTCTAGTCATCTCAGCTAAGGCCTATCATTATTCTGATTGAATTTGGGATTTACAGAATCAATAAAACACTAACGGCTGTTTTTTTCTTATTTTATCACTACATTTTAGAATAGTTTGTTACACAGTGCTAGATAATCAAAACAGTATTTCATTACATAATTTAAATTTTATACATCTTATTAAAAAATTTGTCTTGAACACAGAGAGATTTCATGATTTATTGAAAGATTCCATCCCATAGTTTAAAAACCACTGCTCTGGATTTTCTAAACAAGGCAGAAACATGTTACTTAACAAAATTCAATTCTTTGTTCTTTTGGATTATTTTTAAATGGAAAAAAAAAACTAAATCCAAATCCTAAAGCTAGTGTAGTTTAGTAGAAAGTATATGAGCATTATTGTAAAAAAAAATCTGGCTTCAGTCCTGCCTTTGCCAATTTCTTGAGCATATTCTCTCATCTCTCTAAACTTTACATTTCCTTTCTGTTTAACAAGCAGAATAATTTTTACATAAAAGTTAATATAAACATGAATTGAAATATAGAATTAAAAATCACCATGTATTTTGATATTTTGATGATGTTCTTTCATAGTTTGTAACAAATGTTTCACAACAATGCAAGGTGTTGATGGTGGGATGATGTATGATTATATGCATGTTTGTTTTGTAAGTTTACAACTTTTACTATATGCTTATTTATATATGAATGATAAACTTCAATAATTTTTTAAATGATAAAAAAGACATCATGTACCATAAATTAGTATGTAAACATATCTATCTATTAGTTGTTATTTTAATTTACCTTGCCTGCTCATGCAAATACCATACAATGGGTTGGCTTAGACAATGGAAATTTATTAGCTCACAGATTTGAGGCTGGAAAAGTCCAAATCAAAGCATCATCAATGCAATGCTTTTTCCTAAAGATTGTGTTCTGGAGCTGGATCCATGGTCTTGGACTCCCTTATTAGATGGCAATGCACATCACAGCCACTCTTGTCTTCTCCCTTCTCTTCTAAGTTCTGTTTATCTTCAGCTCTTTCTTCCAGTGCCTAACTCTCTGTATGGATTTCATTCTGCTTATAAAGAACTCCAGTAATAGTATTAAGACCATTCTAATTGAGCTGGGCTATAACTTAACCAAAGTAACTTAAAATGTCCTACTTGCAATGAGTTCACACCCACAGGAATGGATTAAGTTTAAGAACGTGTTCTTCTGGGGTTTATAGCTCCAAACCAAGTAGTTGCCATATTTATCACCCCATTTAAAAATAAACAATAATAAAACACAATGATACTAAATTTTAGTGATTCTCTGGAAACACCACCACCACCAGCACTAGCCAAAACTTCAAAATATCCCTATGCTATTTCAGTAACATATGAATAAAGTAATTGCGAATGGTAATAACTTTGTTGTTGAAAACCTTATGGGTTAAGTGGAAATGATATTACTAGTTTCTCTGATCTTCAGGTATGGGCACAGTTGCAGGTAAAGAAGAATAAAAGTAGATTCAGTTGAGCTTGACTTGGCTTCTGCAAACTAGATCTCTGTGCTTTTCCTTCTGACTTATAATTTCTCTTCTTATCTTAAAGTAACTTAGCTGGTCGTCTGAGATCCTTTAACATTCTTTTCTCCAACTAGGAATGTACCTTAAACCAACTGTTTTCATGTGTTGATTAACTGATCACACCTAGGTGTGAATAAATATTTCATAATGTGTTGCCCCCAGGATATATTTAATATATATATCCCTTTTTATTTTAAAAGTGGAGTGACATGTTTTGATTCTTTTATAATTTTTCCTATTAAGAAATGGTGAAATAATACTTTGAAGGCTTTGGGTTAGAGTGTGAGCTAAAATTATATTTTTAGCTGGTATATCTTTGCAGCTGGTAAATCTGATGTTGACTGTGGATTGGTGGACAGAAGGAAGAGTCTTTAGATGGTTCTGCTCCACTAGGGTGGACAAGTTCCTTGCCTTTTTTTGATGACTGGAGGACAGTTTATAGGGACTTTTGTAGGAAGAACAAACACTTCAAATGAATCTGTCTTTTTCTAAGACTTCTATTAATAGCATAAGTTATGACATCATTCCTATCTTGCCCTAAGCTTACCTTAGGTGTCTTCCAAAAATACCTATTTTTAGTGTTATGAGAATAGGCTTTAGAGTCAGACACACTGTGTTCCAATTTTGCCACTCTTCCCACTTAATTTCTAATTAACCCTCTACTTCACTTTTGTGAGACTCAAATTTTTCAACTGTAAATTTGAGCTAATAATACTAAACCACTTAGAATCATTTTTGTCAATTAAATGAGATAGCATTTATAAAATATCTGTCATATAGCATGCAGCAGATGCATAGTTAATGCCAGCTATTATCATCTTTATTTCCTGTGAAATTGAGATCCAATTCTTTTTTCTTATTCCCTAACCTGAATGAGGGATTGGAATAATAGTATTGAGAACCTATGATGAGGTAAGCATCATTATTAGCAGTGTAGATAAGTTTTTATTCCATCACATTGAATCTATGAAATAATTTTATTTTTCCTGACTTTTACATGAGAAAATTGAGGTGCTGAGAAGTCATATAGACTAAATCAGTACCCAAACCCAAATATGTGCTTTCAAAACCCATGCTCTTCTACACCATGCTGCCCTTTCCTGATTTCCTCCCAATACTCATTTTTAAAACTGTATGTATTTTGTATTTTGGGGAACAGTTTACATAACTCAAATCTGTAATTAATGGAACTTTCATTACCATGTTTTTTCAGTTATTTTGCAACTCAAGAAAGCATCCATATTCCTCCAATGATATTTTTACTACTGGTAAGTATATTTATCTACTTTTTAATGAAAAATAAGATGTCAAATGCATCTATGTGTAACAAAGAAATTCAGGTGAACTAGTATACACATACCTGTTTTTAAATACTTTTAAAGAGCCTCCCCATCTATAATTTTATCTAATTTCCACTTCTGTCCTATAGAATTGACTCATCATATGTAATGCAACTTTAAAGAATTATAAAGATATACAAGATAGAATAAAAATGGTAGGCTAATTAAATAAATGTAATTCAAGGCTTTTGAGAATCAAGGTGAAAACAAGCATTTATTGCTTGCTGGTTTTAGATGGATTAAATAGTGTGAGTACATAAGAGGTTCTCTTCTTAAGGAGGGTGCTACCAAATAATACAACACTTTTACTACATGGCTAGATACCTTGGAATATCCTAACAGCAGCTTTCATCTAGTTCTTCTCAGGTACAAGGATTATCCAATTATAGTCTGGATTCTCCACGGAACAGAAGCCAAGAAAGAATTATTCAGGCAAAAGATTTTTGAGGAGAATTACTGGAGAGAAAATAGAGAGGGAGCCAGGGGAATTCAGAAAAATCATCTGTCTGCAATGCAGGTTTGACCCTCTGGATGGAAAAAAGGAAGGTTGTAGACAGCAGTGCAGTTCTAAGAAAGTTTGGGCAAAGCTGAAGGGAAGTTGTCGAGTCAAAGTCCCCCATTAGTTAAGTCCAGTGTCTCCCAGGAGTGGGCCTGTCTCAGTATCCTGCCACAGTCAGTCATTGGCTGGGAGAAGCCCTTGAAAACTATGGCCTTGTTTCAAATGGGGAGATGGATTTCATAGTACTACTGATTGAGCCATCAGTCAATCACACTTTCCACAGTAGGAATTCTGAGAGACACACTTCATGGTCATCTCAAAAAAGCTCCCCTCTATGTTGGAAGTCACCCCATTTTCCTTGCCACTTGTAGAAATTGAAAACTTTGGAATCAGACTGACAAGAGATTCAATCTTAGTTGCCTATTTTCTAGCTTGTGATTTGATCAATTACCTAACCTTTCTATGTTAGTTAGTTGAGGTCAATCTGGAAAGAATATTTTGGCTTCTGTCTCCACATCTTTCAAGTATGTGTAATAAAGCCTATCCCATAGGATTGTGAAAATTAAAAAGACAAAATGTTTTAAGGCCTCAATACTCAATAAGTAAGTAAATAATCAATAGTTATTATTATTAAAATAGAAAAATCTCATAACCAACTTGGATCTAATTAACTCATTGGATCAACCATGCTTCTCACTCACTATTACATGTTGCATGCCAAACACTTGAAAATATTAGGCTTCTCTCTGAAATACTCATCCTGCTGCTACAAATTCAACTTAAGAAAACCAAAAGTCTCTTATTCTCCCAAAATATCTTTATGCCACATAACTTGGTAATTTAATTAAATATTTTACAAACTATTTTATTAGTACTATGAAAAATAAAGATACTGTTTTTAATGCTTTAAAGTAAGTAATGCTTGGAATATATAAAGGTCTATCTAAAAATTGATTTTGAATGAGGTATGAGCAAGAAAAGTGGAAAGATTTGGAGAAGACAATAGAAAGCTAGGATTCTGAATTTAGAATGCTTCACAAATATCTTCAATATATCACTCCATTTTAACAAAACAAACTGGAATTCATGACTCTGCTCTACAGTTGTCTCTGTGAGAAAGAAGTTGAGGAAATTAAAACCAGCCAACCCATGCTCAAGAAAAACATTTTTTTTCCAACAATAAGCATATCCTGATATGCTTTCAGTTGAAATGAAGTGCTTAATGCATGTTTATGGTATTTATACTATTTTTTATGATTCTCTGTTTTAACTGACCTCTATCAACAATAACAACTTTATGATTTTGTTATATAAGAAGACTTCTATTACTGTTACCCTGAATGCTATCACTTCCACAACAGGATTAATATCACCTGCCTGCTCAGATGGTTGCTGTGAGATTAATTGAGATAGCTATATAAAAGTACAGTTACTAGCACAGACTGTAAATCACTCTTAACCTTGAACCTTCCTATGATTCATCACTTACTCCTCTGTTTTCTCTTTTCTTTTCTCCTCCGTTTCTTCATGCCTGCTTAGTTCTTATCCTTTCTAAGGCTCTCATACTGTTTTATCCAGAAACATTAATTTCTAAAAGTTTGGTTTCTACGTTTATTTAGTTTTCTACCAGAACGGTTGTAATCAGAAGGAAGTACTGATTGGATTAAAAAGGAAATGTGATCTCCCATTTAAATAACGTACCTCATGAGAGCACCATCACATTTTCATTTCCTAGTGGTGATTTCAATAACTGCAAAAGCATCTAGGGAATTTTTGGTATTTCTTGATGAATTTGGGGAAGAGGTGCAGAGGAAACCAATTAGTTGCATTATTCTTTTACTTTTAAAATTCTATGATTTTTAAGGAGCAACTTATCTTTATTAAATCCACTTTTCTTGTTTAAAGCACTGCAATGAAAAAGAACAGAAAGTTAACAAGTTACCTTTATGTAAAAATCAGCATCTGCAGGGCATTCACATTGCAATTCTGGTCCGTTAATAATCTTGTGAGATTAGTAGGTGGGGAGAGATTGACCTTTAACAAATTCAGGTTAAAGCATTTTATAAAAATTCTTTGAGAATTGAGGCATTGAGGAAGAATGCAAACATATGGATCAAACACAAAAGTGTTGGCTTATTTGTGACATAGTACATAACTGAAATTTATTTTGTCATAAAATGCTTTGAATGTTATCAAGATCATATTTCTAATGAATGTAAAGGGCTTTGCTGAAGCTTGTTAGAATTCATTATGCTAAATATCTAAGGTGATAAAGAGTAAAATAAGAATTTTATAAATGATTAAAATGCATATATCTGGGCTACTTGTCTGCATTTAAAACATTTTCTAATGTTTGGTAACATCTCTTTTGAGGAGAAATTTCTGAACAATGATATTATCCAAGGAAGTGAGAGACCATCAGTTTAACTTCCAATATGTTGGGTTTATAGTGCATTGTGCCATTAAAAAGACATTTTCTCTCTGTGATTCTGTGCCTCCTAATAGGCACATATTAGGATATTTATCTACCTGGCAATATTTTCTGCCAATATTTGTCAGTCTTACTTTGTACAATTACAGAAGAAAAGGATTGGAGGAAAGGGAATAAAGAAGAATAAACCACTAAGAAAGTAAATACCTATGGTACAGAAAGGTTAATGTTTTCACTTTTCTATGTATGTTTTTCTTATTGCATCTATTTCTTTCACATGGTGAATGTTCGTTACAGATAACCACATAAATAATTTCTTCACCAATGTCCAGGATTGTTTTGTGAAGGGTATCTTGTATATCCACTTGTGACAATGAAATAGTATAAAATTCAAGAGAATTTAAATGTAAGATTTCTTATATGTGTAGAAGAATCTTTAATTTGAAGATTTATCTTCAACTTCAAAAAGTTCATGCACAGAAGGACAATTAAAGGAGTGAAGGGAGATGAAAGAAGTCAACTTTGATATGCTGTTCAGAACTTTCTCTTATGATATTACATTTTTAACTATTGATCCTTCAAACTCTAAGGCCACAGTAAGAGTCACATACATGGCAGTAAGCAAGGCCCAAGTTATTAGCTGTAGGAAATCTCTCAGAGACATAAACTCATTGAACAGACCAGTGGAATAAGATGGATGTTTCAAAGAGAAACAATTATAGCTAAGAAGATAGCATGCCTGAAGTCTATCCACTTAAATACATCTAATATGTTTAAGATAACTTAAAATAATTGTCTTAGCTTAATTATAGCTCAGCCAATAATGCAGTGTTAACTTAACCAGTCCATAGTATAGTGAAAAACAATTGGACATTAATGTAAAATCCCTGAAAAAATTCTAGAAGTAATAGATAGATGTGTTAAAGGTGATATGTAGTGAAATATGCAAGGAAATTTTTTTCTTTTGTATACAATATGATGTAGGAAAATACAATGGATTGGAGAAAAATGGTTTTACATTTGGATTTGTTTATATTAGTTGGGGTCTACCATACTAGGTAGTCTAGACTGTGATCACAAATAAGTCTAAAATGTAATTACTCAAGAAAAAGGAAATGAAGGGAGAACGTAGGGCAGAGTAGGAAATTTTACAGATTGCTCCCAGAAAAATGATTGAGCTGGAAAAAGAGACTGGAATTAACTAGGTGGTAACACTGGAACCTGACAGAAAATTTAGAACAAACACAGGGTTGCTGGACTAAGGGAAGGCTGCCACGAGTTCAGCTTTAATAAGTGAGCATGAACAGGCCAGCAGACCAGCCCCATTCCTCAGCCCTGCAGCAGCAGCTACTGCGGAAAAAGCAGGAGCTGCAGAAACGTGGCAGAAATTACAGAATGGCTGGCTGGGGTATTAGCTTATAAACTAACCCCAAAAGTTAGGGTTAGTGGTAGAGGTCAATGTGAGGGATAGAAGAGGGCCCAGTGCTGATGTTGGCCTCAGCTTGTATCTCTGGGAAGCAGTGGCTTCTGGCAATTCACAAGCATCCACCCAAACTAATGAGCCAGTGCACCGCACCTTTTATCATTGGTCTTTCTTTTGTGTGTAGGTGTTTTCTGCTCTGGGAGATCTCTGAGAGAACAGCATGGATTCTAGTTTCCCACCATTATCTGCCAGGACATTTTGGCTGTTTACCTTCCTTTGCTTTATTTTTTACTTTATTGTAGGTGTGGTTTGGGGCCTCAATTTTAGCCTCAACAGCAGTGGATTCCAGTTTGCCACTGGAATCAACCAACAGACTTAGAGAGGCAGTACATCTTTTATTTATTTATTTATGTTATTTATTAGTGTAGATTTTGTTGTTGTTAGCATTTTTTCTCCTTTTTATCTCTTTCTTTCTCTCTTTCTTTCTTTCTCTCTTTCTCCTTCCTCCTTCCCTCCCTCCCTCCCTCCCTCCCTTCCTTCCTTCCTTCCTTCCTTCCTTCCTTCCTTCCTTCCTTCCT